>OX104071.1:29420068-29432564 GCA_944474145.2 Dicrocoelium dendriticum | reverse complement strand
ATCAACCCAAGCAGAGGACTTCAGTAGCGATATGATTGTGTTTCGACTAAGCAGATAAATAGGTGGCTGCCCTAGTAGCGCAAGTAAGTGCACTGGTGAGTGGTGGCTAATGCGTAATCAGGAACAGGGTAGTGTAAAAGATTACATTAGTTGTCCGTGTGCGCATAACACTCAACGAATCGTCCTTATCAACAAAACCTCACTGATGACAATCAGTTTCCGACCGGTTACGTAATAACAAATTGAACGAATTCACCGGGCCTTCATGAGAGGCTTGGGGATGGACGAGGCGTGGGTTCTGTTCATTAGTTGGTCCGCTTAATCTTGTTGCAACAACGATCGTTTTAACCACATTAGGAAATATTTAACCATCCCGTGAGTCGGTTAAACTTATGAACTTGGCGATACTGTGGAGTTGAACTGTCTGGCAATGTACTCTGACGGTTCTGGATGACAACGCTTTTTGGGGGTGCAGATGAGTTGTGATCAAGCCGTCGTGTAGATCCGCCATAGGGTAGACCTAAGTTACTGTCAAGCGCCGTTCTCAAAACTATCCTGTTTGAACGGTAGAAACAAGAAAACGGTCTTTCTCGTAACCGTAAGCATTGGCACATTATCCTCTTAAGGATTTGCTGTGAACTTATATGCTTTCCTAAGGATACCCATTGAAAAGTTAGTTGTTGTATAACCACTCTGAGTCAGATTTTAGTGAGTACGCACTGCAAATTCTCTCTGACCTCTGCAACAACATCTTCATGAGGCGGAGTTTGCTCGCAACTTAAACGAAGTAGGAAAAAATGTTGATAAAACAAGAAAAGCAAACCATAAATTCCCAGACATGCGAGGCACAGGACAACTATGTGGTCTGATGAACATATTGTCCTCCGTCGGTTAGTTCACAGTACACGGTGCGCTAAATGGATCAGCCATTACGTCTTCTCATAAGCAAGTCAGGTTTGAGCAGCTTAGGCGTAAAAAATGAGGGATGCACCAAAGTTGCCAATTTCATGAGCTACAGAACGTAAGACTTCCTTAGCTTCTCGCTGATAAGTGTATTCATCAAATCCGATATACAATGGAGCACTTTCATGGCGATGAGGCGACACTCTAGGTACCCGCTGTGGAAGAAATAAACCTAGTTGTTGTTACAAGGATAGTACTTCATCCTTTGATATATCGCCTGCTTAGTTACAGTGGTTGCAAACCATTAAGAATCACGTAGTGTACTCCCATGGTCAGCGACAATGCGTGGCACTCGTGCGCTACGCCTTCCGAGCTGTGAGGTACTCTGTAACCTGTTATCGCTCATGGCTGTTTTGATGGAAGAGGAGCATGTACCTATACCAGCCCTCGAAGAGGATTGTGTGACTGAGTTGGTCCTACCCATAACCATCGACACGCTTGGTAGGAATAGTCCTGATGGTACTTAGAATGTGCCACCCTGTGTAGTCCAACTGGCCACGGAGATACGCAAACCATCGCGTTAAGTTAAGGTGCGATCGCATCGCAACGGGATTTCATTCTCCGCTACGTCGTGTGTTGTATCAAGCTGAGACTTGTTTCCGCTTACGAGAATAGTATCTATACTTGTGATACACTACGGTTGATTGAGGAGAACAAGGGTTATTCATCAAAAGTTAACAATCCGTTCGACAGCTGTGCATCTGAAGGCCTCACTTATTGTGGGTAGGATGACTGCCTGCGTGTAAGATTCTCCGCCTACGATAACAGAGCTTCTACTCCTATCGGTTCGGAAAGCATGCACTACAGTCAGTGGCGTAGCAACTACTTTCGCCGCCCGGCCCGCATGTAACATTGTCGTCCAGTGGTAGTTGTAAATCCGTGAACACACGCAATTCCGAGCAGACCATATAATTGGATTACTGTAACAACAAAGGTCAACTTTAAACTACTGCTTTTAATAGAGGTATTTGTATGCTTGTAATATTCGTGAGCAAAAATTTACCGACATCTTGTTCGTGCCTTACTTGAAGTAATAGTATTGATAACACCAACAAAATTCAGTCCATTAGCAAATACCCTCTTTATGGGAACAACTGCCAATCCGTGTATTTTGGTTCATTCATGATTGAAGGTAGTTCGTTATAAGCTTGAGTTTTGAGAATGCACTCTCACAGCTGGCTGTGCTATTAATTCCAGTAAGGAAGTTGCACAGCAGGATCCAAAAGTAATATTTCTGTAGGAAATCCAAAATTTCGGAAGATCTATTAGTTCAGTCGTTTGCTGAATCTTGCACAAAATACTGCAATCTTTTTCTTACGGATTCCTCTTTTTGTATCTCCTCTTCAATTTCGCTAAGCGAATAACAATCATTAATATCAAACGGATTTAACGCTGTATGAAAGCATATTGGTTTTCAATTTAATGGATTTGCTGAAATCTACAGCATTTTGTCTGTCAAACTGTCCATGACAGACAACGTTTCTTGTTTCGACTCATCGATATATCCTCGATATAAAAGAAAGAAAAGAAAGGCATCAGCAGTACGCCGTTACGCAGTACCGAAACAAACGGTAACGACAACACCGAGGTGACAATTAAACATGCATCTGATCTTGTGGTTGCATTTTCTCATTAATCTGTGAAATGTTTCAGAAATGACGAGTTTCAAGTATTTCTTCACGACACCGTTTACAGCAGCTGCTCGACTCTACATCTAGATTTTACAGCTACTTGATAATTATACCGGTGAGTTGAATCAAAACATTCCAGCAATATTTAGGAGTAAAATGAATGTGAATAGCAGGTTTCTTCTCTCTCTAAAATGTATCAGAATGAACTGTCGTTGAAGTTTCATTAACACATGCCAGTTTCAGGGAATGGTTTGTACATGACGCAACTGTAGCTTTGGATTGATTTCGCAGAGGTCTCTGCACATCTGTTTGGTAGCCTGCCATAACCATAGCACTGTTTAATGCCTGGCCAAAGAAGTCAACAATCTGAATTTCTTGCTTCTCCGCTTCTCTCACTACCAGTACGGCAATTTTCTCTGCTCTTTTAATGTTATTCTACCTTCACTTCATTTTCATTGAGTTCCACCTGATACATCACTTCGCGTATCTGGATTTTGTGAGAAGTATCGGGAGCGCTATCAAAGAGTAAACAAACATAGTTGCTTTCTTTGACTTGATCTAGGATCTTCGTTCTCATCTGCTTTGACGAATTTATCACTAATTCATTTTGAACGCAAGGCGACGAAGAAAATGTGCGGATTTTCCTTCCAGCTGAATTTACACAAGATGTACACGAAAAACAGTCTCATCCTTGGTCAACAAATGTACACTTTCCGAAAGATTGCACTTTTTCCTGATCTGCTTCCTTATCCTGGATGAGTCTCGGAGACTACACGGTGTCCTGTTTTGCTTGACGGGAAACCTGACGGTAGCAAGTGTACTAGCCAAAATTGCACGCCACGTCTTATCTACAAGCGGCTTCTTTCAACTATCTGGATTGCTAGCTCCTTGCTGTTTGGGAATGACTGAGCATACGATTTATCAGATTACGGTTTATATGCCTTTGGATTTAGCTTCCACTAGTTTTTGAAACTCTCATCAGTAAAAAAATGGGACCATCCATCTGAAAGCATCCTGCGGCATAAATAAAACAGGGCCGATTTTAAAGGAGAATACATCACCCGTGTTCACAATCGTTGCTCGTTTTCTCGCAACGCTTGTAAAAAAAAGAGTTCCCTGTTACCTTTATAGCCTCAGGTTTGTATTCATTCCAGGTAGCACTACCTATTAAATTGATGCTCGACATGCTTCACGGCACTAAATCATAGCCGGACAAGAACAGTGCGCATTTCATAGTCAATCTGAACAGGCCACTGGTAGACACCCAAAATTCGATTGATGTGCGTATTTTCATGCCAAAGTTTTATTTCGCCTCCAATTCTCCAAATTTGCGCGCATCTTCTGACTCAGTATTACAAACATTTCCAAAAGCATCCGTGCTTTCAATATCTCTTACTGTTCCCCGGCGATCAAAGTCTATAGTACCAACTCCACCTACGGTCTCAGTATGACTATCACGATTACTTTTTACCACTTCAGTTATGCAAGTAATTTGATCACTTGCCATCGAACAATCATTTGTACCCACCTGTAACAGGTCGCCCGGGGCGGACGGCATACAGCTCTTTACCATCGAATCTTGTTCTGCGCAAACGGAAATGATATTATAAATGGGGAACTATCAGGTAGAACAAACAACTCAAACAAGGTAACCAAAACTGAAGCACGATGTCACTGATCTGGAGCAGACTCATCGTCGGGTTTCCAAGTACGCTTTTGGAAAGCGTAATATGCCATATGAAAAGAGATGGAAACACTGGTATTGCTGATTACCTGACAAGCTGCTAAAGATTACATTGTTCTGAACTACCCAAATCATGTGTCGTGCTCTGTACTGCAGTTTAGCAATAACACCTAACTGAGATCATTCCTTGAAACTGGCAGAAAAGTATAACAGCCCGGAGTGTTACGGAACTCTCTTTTCTGTTGGTGTGTGTCGCCCCTGGAATGACCTACCACATGCGGTCTATTTCTGAACAACACAAATCATGTTTAAGTACGGTTGGATGACGCAATCAGGCAAAAATATATCTTAGCAACCACAATGAGAATCGTGAGGCGACGATATTTAATACTCCCCAGGTGCAAGCTCCGTCGAACGGCGCAACAAAGGCAATCAGCGAGTGAAAACTCGGGCGCCCTATTAAGCACGTCACCCAACCACGGTGAGGATGGCAATGTGCAGCGCGCGCACTCACCCTGATTCGAATCGTTACACCCATGAAACGAGGACCATTTAACACTGCGCTCAGTGAACACGCCCCACCCCGAAACGCACCGTGGTCCACACGCTCTCACCGCCCCTCCGTTGTCATTAGCGCAGATTTTATGCCAGCCGATCCTCGACAACGGCCAATTCATTTGCGCGGAAACACCACGTAATCAAATTTCACGTAGAAATACGAATGGTATAGGTAGAAATGCACATGTCTGAAAGGTTACGCGCCAACTACCATGATCATGCGGAATTTCTAAGCCCAGGTATGCACCCTAGCATGCGTGCAGCTACACTGTAGCAAATCATGCCTGAATACGAGTGTCGAGCGAGACTAGGCACCCGCAAACCCGCATGCAACCTGCGCCACACCCAAGCGGTCAGTTGTGACGCATGTCGTAAACTTGTCTGATATGCTTTTGGTTGATTTGAGATTGGTCACTCAACTTGTGGCGCGCTTTGGTGAGTTCGCGACAGGAGGATGATATTTGATTACTTTAAGGACGATTCTGACATAAGTATGGATGAACCATATTCCCTTAATAATCAACCATCAACAAAAGCAGTACATCAGCCATTTGAACTGACGCTCCGTTGCCAAATAATCATGCTGACCTAGGGAATAAAGAAAAATAAGAGGGAGAGAAGGGGACTTACCAGATAAAAGTAATGCGCAATGCAGTGATTCGGGGTCAAGGCGACTACACCTTGTGTTGACAACATACCGTCACAAACAACAGGCTATTGTGCAAAGATAATGCGGCATCGGCGAGACAGCGTCATTACAGGTATCACTGCTACACGTCGTAATCAGCCATTACACTACAGATAACCCAGCGCCAAACACACGTTAAACGAGTAGTCCAAGTAAGAGACGATAACAAACGCGCCACTGGTGTCGGTTGCGGGCCATGTCTTGTAAAGTCTCGAGCCAAGCACACGGCGAATCACGTGGACTCAAGCGTGGAGGGCGAAAACGACCAACGGCACCCAGTTTAGTCGTCAGTGATTTCATTTCCCGCTGCCAAGTCAACTTCTGTCCACCTCGAGCCTTGAGCTTCCCTAATTTCGGCAAAATAAAACAAGGCCCTCCGCGGTAAGCGGTAATGGGGCATACGTAGTGCGTGTCCAAACCAACGCAACGTATTCAGAGCTATCTGATGTTCTAGAGAGCTAGCATGATCAGCACTACCTAGTACTAGCCTACGCACATCATCGTCACGGACACGCTGGTGCCATCCGACACCAGCAATGCTTCGCAGACAACGATGATCAACGACTTGAAGGCCCCTCTGATCTTCAGACCGGAGGGGCCAAGTCTCACTACCATACAGCAGAACGGCCTTCACCGTGTCTTGTATACACGGGCTTTCAAACGGAGGGTAAGACCCTTCTGTCGCCAAAGATGCCGCAGGTTCAAGAAGGCAGTTCTGGCCTTTGCAATGCGTCAACTGACTTTAGTTTCTATGCCGTTATCGTTGCTGATGTAGCTGCCAAGATAAGTGCATTGATCAACTACATCGAGTTCTTTGTTAGCAAGCGTCAAGGGGTCATCAAGTGGCTGGTGGTCTTGTAAAACACTGCCCTTTGGAGGTGCGAAGCGCATACCAAATAATGGGACCACTCTGAACAGGCTACTCAGGGTTGATTGTACTGCCGCAACATCGTCGAAAAGCAAGACGATATCGTCCGCATAATCTAGATCAACTAACCTTTCACTAGGCAGCACTTCAACGCCTTCATCGTGAGATTCCGCAAGGTAACACTCCATGATAGAATCCACGACGAAATTGAACAAAAACGGGGAAATCGGACAACCCTGACGAACGCCACTTGTAGTCGAAAAGCTATCCGGTAGGACACCGTAGACCCTGACGCGGCCTGTAGTGTTCGAGCATAGAGCACGAAGGATGTTTACATATTTCGTGGAAACACCTTTTCGCGCAAGTAAATCGAACAGAATCGATCGATCGACGGAATCGGACGCAAGCTTGAAATCGAGGAACACAGCTATTGTCGGTCTGCGGTATGCGTTGCGCTGCTCTAGCACGCTTGCTCGGACAAGTGCTACGCATGCCTGGTCACCGTTTACCAAGGAGGGCCTTGATTAGTCAGCCAGGTGAAGGGTGGCGCGAGGCTCGATGTGGACAGATGTTGACTTGGCAGCGGGAAATGAAATCACTGACGACTAAACTGGGTGCCGTTGGTCCGTCTCGCCTTCCGGGTTGGAGTCCACGTGACTCGCCTTGTGCTTGGCTCGAGACTTTACGGAACATGGTTTGCAACCGACACCAGTGGCGCGTCTGCTGCCGTCTTCTAATCGGAGTGTCTGTTTAGAGTGCGTTTGGTGCTGAGTTATCTGCGGGGTAATGGCTGATTATGACGCGTGGCAGTGAAAGCCGCAAGGAAGCTGTCTCGCCGATGCCGCCTTATCTTTGCACGATAGTCAGCTGTTTGTGACGGTATGTTGTCAACACAAGGTGTATCCGCCTTGACCCTGAATGTTTGCTTAGGGCATTAAGGTTTTCAGGCGAGTCCCCATTCTCTCCTGCTTCTTATTCTAACTATTATAACTCGTTATGGTTGTATGGCAGCGAAGCATCAGTTCAAATGGCTGATGTGCTGCTGTTGATGAGGTTGATGATGCATATTCATGCGAACCATTGTTTTTCTCAAAAATATTTTTCCCTGCAGGAGAATCAGAAAGGGTAACTTGTAAGATGACGTGGTCATTTAGTTTATCATCATCAATTACAAAAGCATGCAGCAATGATATGTAAATGAAGAACCATCAATGTCAAAGAGATCATATGTGGCTCCGCATTTACGCTACCAGGTTAGGCCTAAAGTCACAGTCAGCTGTTTCGAATGAACAGCGACGGTCGTTTGCGATCGATAACGATGGCCTTCAAAAGCCTAAGCATGTGAGGTCAAAAAGAACTGACTGTGACTTCAGGCCTACCTTGGTAACGCAAATGTGGAGATATATACGAGCTCCTTGACATTGTTAGCTGTTCATTTACATATCATTGCTGCCTGTTTTGTAATTGATAATAATGCACGAAATGTCGATATAATCCCATAATCTACGTCCCGTTTTTCCTGTTTGGAATGATAAGGAAAAATCTTGTCTTCAACATATTATTATTATTATTCATGACCCCATCCTTATCTGCAGCAAGCGGAGCAGTAATCTCAAAATTATTGCAGTCTTTAAGTGGAGGACTAGCAAGTGGATGCGAGACGTCAGATAACTGTTTGGTATTTGGGTTTGCCGATGCCTATCGCCTCTTAATCTATCGTTGTAGCAAAGTTTTGTCTTCCCCAATTTTCAAACGTTTTCAAGTCGTATTTAGCATAGTGAGATTGCGCATTTTCATAACCCGTTTGGTAATCAGTTCCTTATCAAACTAAGAAAGCGTGGGACAAGCTTAACATATTACGTTTTTGTGTAGTCTGGTGCAACTGGATCAACAAGGTTGCATGCAACATGCAGTGAGAAGCATCTTCTGAACAATTTAGTGGTAGCTTGTCCGGTATATTAAAAACCACAGCATTGAGTGAACAGAGTACCGGATAGTGTATTCAGTTGAAATTGACTGTATGAGTACATTGCACTGCGTGAGGTGCATTTTGTTAATATTTGTGGGTAATTCCGACAAGACTGCAAGACTGAAAAGGTGGCAATATGGATGTGAGTATAGCAACTTTTGCCCTGAGTGCAAGTGATATAGCAACTTGGACGCACCCACGGAGTGGTCATGCTCACTTGCTTGACTACGTCATCGTACATCAGCGAGATATGCGTGAAGTGCGCATGACACGCGTACTGTGTTGAGCTGAGTGTAGCACCGATCACAAATTGATGCGGACCAAATTGTAACTCTATGTGCGGAGAAGTAGGTAGAGTGTGCCTGCCGTGAATCGGAGGTGTGTATTTAACATTCCCTCCCTCGGTACTGTGGAGAAACCTATTGAGCTGGAGAAGGAGATGGCTGCACGCCTGTGTGATGTGGACCGCATAGCCACAATGGGCGACCTGTGGTACCACATTCGCGACCAGGTGACAGCTGTTGCCGAAGAGCCATCGAACGCGCAAACTTTAAGGGGGTCGATTGGTTTGATTAGAACAATGCGACGATTGGCGCATTAGTGTGTGAGAAGAATGCAGCATTTGCTGCACATGTGGCAGACCCCAGTGACTTGGAGAACAAGAGTCAGTTACGCAGAGTTCGATAGCGACTGACCCGTGAGATCCGTCGCATAAAATATGCATGTTGAACGGAGAAGGCGAAGCAGATGGAATGCTACGCCGAACGACGCCAATACAAGGAATTCTTTGACTCCTTGAACAATGGAACAATGGAACAATGGTATATGACGGGTAAAAAAGCATACACTTAACGAGTCCCGCAGGTTGGCAATAGAAATACTAACAAATTGGCAAACCACATAAGTGGTTGAAGTAAGGAGCGTCAGTGAGATAAAAGGTAGAAGTATAACAGTTTTAGGGGATAAAGTGGTACGACGCAAAACTGGCTAAGAAATTGTTATCCTTGGTGATGGTAGCAAATAAAAACGGAGTACTCACCGGTTCGCACAGATTTACGACCGTGAATTTGGGGTATAAATCCAAAGAGGCTGGTCAGCCTAAATATATACAAGCGTTTTCGTTCATAAAACAAAGCGCAGGGCGCTCAGTACGACGTCCAATCGTTTTTTAAACGTATCTAATGTGGGGGCACAAACTACTGAGTTTGGAAGGGCGTTCCAGGGCCCGCAGACCCGGAGGGAGAAATAGGTCCTCCGACAGTCTAGACGACTGTACTGTTGGCTCAGCTTTGAATTGTTACCGCGAAGGTTAGTGTTCGGGCTGAGCTTCAAGAGGTGGCGGCATACGTGACTGGGATCGCTCAATATCTGGTACACTAGTATGACGTCTCCACGAAGTCGCCGGTACCGTCCGCTGAACACTCCGAGTATCTCCAGTCGTTCCTGGTAAGGAGTGTGGCGCAAGCCCTTGACGATTTTCGTTGCTCGACGCTGTGGGGTCTCAAGCGCTGCAAGGTCACGTTTTAGCCAGGGTTGCCAGGCCTGGATTGCATATTCGACGTGAGGACGCACGTAGGCATTCAGCATCAAAGAGAAGATGGATGGATCCAAAATTCCGAATGCTCTTCGCAGGAGTCCAACGTGCTGGTTGCCCCTTTTAGAAGCGGAATCTGACTGTTTGGAACACCCGAGGTCTTCCTGTACCAGCACCCCCAAGTCGCGTTCCTGAGTGGTGGTCTTCAGATCGTGTGTCCCAAGCTTGTAGACGTGGACTTGTCGATGGCGGATATGAACAACGCAACATTTGTCCACATTAAACGGCAGGGCGTTTCTCACCGACCAATTCCAGGCCTCATTCAAGTCACGCTGTAGGACTTCATGGTCGTCCGATCGTTTTATCGCCCGCCAAACCTTGAGGTCGTCCGCGAAGAGTAAGAATTTCGCCGTAATAACTCTTACTAGATCGTTAATGAAAAGCAGGAACAAACGAGGCCCAAGTACCGAACCCTGCGATACGCCGCATCCCACTCGAATCGGATCGGAAAAGGATGACCGAACTCTAACTACTAACTGCCGTTCAGAGAGAAAGTTGCCGATCCATCCTAACAACGGGTCTCCGATACCGTACTGTTGGAGTTTAATGGGCAGGATTCGATGATCCAGGCGATCGAAGGCTTTCGAAAAGTCCAAGAATGCAACATCGACTCCTGTTCCCTCATCGACAGTCTCGGTCCAGTTGTCACGAGCTATCAGCAGATTCGTCATACACGAACGATGTTGACGAAACCCATGCCGTTCTGGCGCAATTATGCCATAGTTTTCCAAGTATCCCATTAACGCATCTGCTATCATCGCTTCCATGACTTTGGCGATCACAGGCAGAAGCGTTACGGGGCGGTAATTGACAGGATCCGATCGACTTCCTGCTTTGTATATGGGCGTTATTACACCTTGTTTCCACCTCGAAGGTACGATGTTCTCATCGAAACAGCGCTGAAAAAATGCAGCCAGTGGTTCGGCCAAGTGGATGGCAGCTACCTGTAATGTTTTCGGGTGAATGTTATCGGCCCCGGGAGAGCTGTGTGGACGCAAGGATAGCAGCTTTTGCAGCACCATTTCTGCAGTGAACGTGACGTTGAATAAAATGGGCGGTGGGGTAACTAGTGGCGGAATATACGTCAAGGCTTGGCCCGCCAAACCTTGAGGTCGTCCGCGAAGAGTAAGAATTTCGACGTAATAACTCTTACTAGATCGTTAATGAAAAGCAGGAACAAACGAGGCCCAAGTACCGAACCCTGCGGTACGCCGCATCCCACTCGAATCGGATCGGAAAAGGATGATCGAACTCTAACTTCTAACTGCCGTTCAGAGAGAAAGTTACCGATCCATCCTAACAACGGGTCTCCGATACCGTACTGTTGGAGTTTAATGAGCAGGATTCGATGATCCAGGCGATCGAAGGCTTTCGAAAAGTCCAAGAATGCAACATCGACTCCTGTTCCCTCATCGACAGTCTCGGTCCAGTTGTCACGAGCTATCAGCAGATTCGTCGTACATGAACGATGTTGACGAAACCCATGCTGTTCTGGCGCAATTATGCCGTAGTTTTCCAAGTATCCCATTAACGCATCTGCTATCACCGCTTCCATGACTTTGGCGATCACAGGCAGAAGCGTTACGGGGCGGTAATTGGCAGGATCCGATCGACTTCCTGCTTTGTATATGGGCGTTATTACACCTTGTTTCCACCTCGAAGGTACGATGTTCTCATCAAAACAGCGCTGAAAAAATGCAGCTAGTGGTTCGGCCAAGTGGATGGCAGCTACCTGTAATGTTTTCGGGTGAATGTTATCGGCCCCGGGAGAGCTGTGTGGACGCAAGGATAGCAGCTTTTGCAGCACCATTTCTGCAGTGAACGTGACGTTGGATAAAACGGACGGTGGGGTAACTAGTGGCGGAATATACGTCGAGGCTTGTACACCTTGGAAGATTGGGGAGTACTGGGCCCGTAATGCGTTGGCCGCCTCCTTCGCAGTATGTGTATACCCATTGGTCGTATTAAGTGGTGGGATTCCCCGTTGCACCTTGCGAAGTCCATTCACATGTTTGTAAAGAAGCTTTTTGTTCGAACAGAATCGTTTGGCTAGCTCCTGCTGATGCGTTATCTTGTCTTCGCGAACCAAAAGCACACAGTAGTTGCGATGCGAAACGTATTCCGTCCAGTTTTCTGCGCTGGGGTTGCTTTTATACATGCGCCATGCCCGATCCCTTAGAGTCATGCATTTTCGCGTCCGGCTTCGCAAGAATGATTTCGCTGTGCGGGGATGTTGGGAAACTTTTGGTGTTGAGGCTTCTATGACTAGTGACGTGATGGTGTTCGCAAATGTCTCCCAGGCTAGTTCTGGGGTGCAGTTAGCTAGAAACGTCCAACTGGTATTCTCAACTAGAGCAGACAGAACGTGGTAATGGGTAACAGATTGCCTCGTTTCGAGCTCCGCAGCTGGATATTCGGCGTAGCAGATGTAATCGAACTGCAAAGTCACGTGATCGCTACGGCCCAAAGGACTGCACACCTTTAGTCCATCGACCATGAGCTCTTCGTTAGTGAGCACTAGATCTAATATCGATGGACTAA
>OX104071.1:29378697-29419976 GCA_944474145.2 Dicrocoelium dendriticum | reverse complement strand
CGGACTTCTTCACGGTTGCTCATCTTTTTCGGACGTTCGTTCCAGGGGATATCAGGAAGTATACGCGCCTCGAGTGATGAATGACAAAGCCTGTTGGACGATAGTAGAACTGCCTCTGTGTCCTTGATGGAGTTTAGTGTCACCCGGAGAAGTCGGGGTTCACCGTAGTGCGCTGAATTTGGATGACGTGTGACTCGTCTCAGCATTGCAGGTTCAACCGAAATGCCAATCGCAGTACATATAGACTTCCACTGATTACGATCATCCAACAGCTTCCCCTTTATTGTACTCGCCTGTGATTCAGGAACATTTGTACACACAACGGTTAACGCGCCTTGGCTCCTTGCGTTGGATGCAGATTTGCCATGACTTAAAGACACGGTGTTAAACGGATTGTTTGGTTGTTGGAGTCTGGTCAACTTACTGTTGCTTGGTGAGGCCACCGGAGTCGGAGGTAATTTAGCCGGTGTATGCATTGAGGCGACTGAGGCGTACGACGCCCGACTTTTCTCTACGGCGGAAGAGGTTTGCCCCGGAGCTTCCGCGGTTGCTGTTGAATGGAGGTGGGGCGTGTGACTCAAAGGTGTGGACATCAGTACTCTGGATGTTCGTCCGCTTTTGGGAGTTGAGTGAGGCAAGGGATTTGGAGAAACTGAGGCTGCAGCGCGACTTGAGCGTCTAGCCCTTTTTTTCGGCCTCGAGGTGGAGCTTTCTTTGACCGACTGTGGTACAATCATGGCCATATTCGCGGCCGGTGGTGCAAGCCTGGCGTTCAACAAATAAGCGATTGTCGCATTCAAAGTATCGCACCTTTCCATGCGTGCACACAAACAACCGAAGACTGGAGTTAACTGGCAAGTTGGACAAAATCAAAATGCGTCAGCTGCCTTGTTTTTTTGCCTTGCTTCTTGGGCGGACTTTCCTATACAGCTCGGGTGGAACGAGCCACTGCAGTTTCGGCACGTTATACCCATTTTAAGGGCTTTGCCGCAATCAGCTGAAGAGCAGATACGTCGTTGCATGATATTCGGCATAGTTGTTGTATTTTTTCAAGCACGAGGACAAGACCTGATGTCGATCACAAATGCCAAAATGACGGGCACAGCAGTAAATCACTGAGATCTCCGAAGATATCAAGCGGAATTCCACGAAACTTTCACGGATTGATGAACACACGAAACTAAAAAGTTTGGGGCACAATTAACACAGCAACACACGTAAAATACAGTAATCCCAGAGAAAAGCAGGATCTATGGCGTGGTAGCAGAATGCGGTGTATGGACCGAGATTGGAGCCGCTGAGGACCCTGTTCGTTGGTAGCTCAGGCGCTACCTGCACACAGACTGTACGCATAATGTTGATCTGGAGGCAACACTTTGTCTGTCTCTTGAACAACCGTTCAGAGATTGACTGTCCTAGTTTGAACGCCTGAAGCAGCCCGATGAGGTGAGTTTGGCAGACACGCAGACACTGGATGAGACGCAGAGAGCACTTGCTCAGCTGCGAAACGGCAAGTGTGCCGGTGCCGACGGGATCCCGCCTGATGTACTAAAACATGGTGGACCAGCGTTGGTGACTGCGCTGCACCACTTCGTGCAGCACTTGTGGATTGAGGAGATGCATCCTGGGTTGATGGATATCCTTGTGCTACAAGGGCAAAGGAAGTAAGTAATGTGCCAGGAATTATCGTGGCATCAATTTGCTGAGTTGTGTGGGCAAGGTGATTGCCCGAATTCTGCCCAACCGCCTCGTCAGTCAAGCTGTGGAACCGAACGTGGCGGAAGAGCAATGTGGATTCCGTTCGGGTCGCAGCACTATAGATATGGTGTTTGCGGCTCGTCAGTTGCAGGAGAAGTGCAGAGAACGACACCAGCTGTTGTACTCGCTTTTTGTTGATTTCACCAAGGCATTTGATACGGTGAACCGCGAGGCATTGTGGCTGGTGTTGGGTAAGTTTGGTTGCCCGCGTAAGTTTGTACGTTTAATTGAATGTCTGCACAGTGGTATGCGAGCGAGGGTGCAGCTGAGTGGACAGACCTCGGATGACTTTGCAGTTGTCTCTGGTGTGAAGCAAGGCTGTGTCTTAGCTCCTGCCTTGTTTAATATTTATCTTTATGCCATGATATCGTGTGCGTTTGACGCGGCTTGTGCTTACGGTGTTCGTATGGAGCACCGTATTGATGGTGGATTGCTGAACATCTGTCGTTTCGGTGCGAGAACCCTAGTCTGTGAGACAACTATCTGTATGCCGCTGTTTACTGACGACTGTGCGTGATTTGCGCAAAGTGTGATGAGGTGCAGCACAACGCTTCGATTCGCGTTACGATAGCGGTCAAATTCGAGCCCAACATCGATACAATCAGAACTATCTGTCTCTTTCAGCCTTTACTAGAAATGGAGTCTGTGGGTCTGCCGCAAATCCAGGTGGGCGACGAAGTGCTAGAAACCACGTTGGGAGTTTTCTACCTTGGGTGGTAAATAAATACCAGCCTGTAGAGGAGGAGCCAGCCGCGCAGCCGCCTAACAAAGGCGGCTGATGCTTTGTCAAGCTTAAATATCGTGTGTGGAACAACCACCAGCTTAGAGCTGGCACGAAGTTGATGGTCTACAAATGCATGGTGCTCTCCGTTCTTCTATACGGTAGCAAAACATGGGCGATATAACGGCGGGATGTGTGATATCCCCAGCAGTTTCATTAACCATATCTGCGCCGTATTCTGCGATCATCAAAAGCGACCGGATTGCAGACTCGAATGTGCCTTAACACGATGGATCTATGGAGCGGACTGCGTAATTCTGCGGAGGAACTTGTGGTGGCTGAGGCATAACGGCTTGCAACGGCGAATAAGCAACCGTGTACTCAAGAGCGAATCGCATACATCCTTAAAAATAGCATCATGGGACCCCAAGCTTAAAGCGAACATCCATTTACAGTGACGGGCACTGGCCAAGCAGAATAACGAAATGTAGCGTTTAAACAAATGTCACGAAACAAATGAGAATAAGAAGTGCAGACCAAAATATTAAAAACTAGTACAATAATTGTGACAACTAAATATTCCTTTAACATAACCAAGTAGGAAACTGATGCGGAAAAAACAATGGAATGTGTTCTTGCAAATGGCACTGCTGAAGAGGACACGGAGATGAGCGTCCATTAACAATGACTTGTGTGTACCAATTAGGCTAACACAGTGGGGGCGTTTAAACAAGAGTCAAGAAGTAGAAAATAGTAAGAATAAAGTGTGGCTATTAAGCTCATCCACAAAAGGTGAATGTTCAATAACTGTTCTCCCAATACCTCCCTCTCTTCCGACACGGATTCACCTGAGACGGCTGTACAAATCTTCTTGTTTGCTTTGGCTTGTATTGGGATCCATTTTTCATATATTCCATGGGACGAAAGTCATCATCTGCAGATACTAGGCTTGCCATTGTCCAGCAATTCATTGACGCCAAATCCGTTGGGTTTCGGAACTACCGCACCATGTGTAAATCGTGACCTCAACTGATTGACGTGGCGTCTCCATACCTCTGTACCAACTTGAACATCATACATCACCTTGCCTCGGCGTCGCACGACTCGTCCTGGTATCCAAGCAATCCGCCGTCCTTGGATAGTAGCCGCAAACACAAAATCGCCCGCTTTGAAAAACCTTTTGCGCGCCCCATACAGCCGGTTGTATTGGCGCTCCGTCACTGAATTTCTTAGTTGTAGAGGCGGTCGGTTGGAAGTCAGCAAATCTAGCATCATTCTCAATCTTCGACCCATAAGGGCTTCACCTGGTGATTTCCCATCTGGTGAATTAGTATTCGGAGTAACTCGATAGTTCAACAGGAACCATTCCAACCTTTCGTTCAGCGATCACCCCTTTTTGACTTCTACAATGCTCTTTTCAGAGTATCAACAAATCTTTCCGCTTGGCCATTTGACTGCGGATGATACGGAGCGGTCCTCACATACTCGATCCCATTATGTGCGCAATATTCAGCAAATTGGTAGGATGTAAACTATGACCTGTTATCCGACACGATTGATACCGGTAGTCCGTGCTGACTGAAAATATGTCTCACCGCAAAGATAGTGCTGTCCGCCGACGTGTTTTGCATAGTGATTACCTCCGGCCACTTACTGTAGGTGTCAACATTAACGAGGCAATACACTTCTTCGACTGGTCCTGCAAAATCCACGTGCATCCGTGACCAGGGCGATTCTGGGTTTGGCCAAGATTGTAATGTCGCACGCACCGGTAACTTGGAGGCACCGGCGTATTCAGAGCAAGATCGGCCAATGTCTTTAATTTGGCTATCCATCATGGGCCAATAAACGTAGCTGCGCGCCAGCGCCTTCATGCGAGCGATTCCTGCATGGCCCTTGTGCAGTTGCCGTAACACACGTGATCTGAGTATTTCTGGAATGACAATGCGATCTGCAAATCAGGCAGGAATCAACTTCAGACAAAGAATTGTGTCTTGTGAAAAACTGTATCATAGCTTCTTTAGGGCACTTCTATAGCCAGCCTCGTCTTCTGTAGATTAATACCTCTTGCAGCAATGCATCCTGTTCAGTGGCTTGCTTATCCATCGTGCCATCGACCGGTGAATTACTTACGGCATCATGTACCATGTAGCTGACATCCGTTGCGGCTGCGATGGAGGCAATGACTGCGTTTTCGGACTCACGTCTACCGGTATTGATTAATCTGGATAGGGCGTCCGATTACCCTATAGAATCAGTAGACAAATATCACATGCTGAAATCCTATCCCAAGAGCAGAGTTGCCCATCGCTGCAGTCGACTGACTGTACATACCGGAATGCTCTTTCTGGATCCAAAGATTGCAAGAAGCGGTTTGTGACCAGTCACCAACGTGAACCGTCGACCATTTACCATCTTATGGAACTACTGCATGACAAAGATGATAGCCAACGCCTCTTTCTCAACCTGACTATAATTCTTTTCGGATGCCGTCAGCGCCCGTGCAACATGTGCTATAGCCTTTTCGGATCCATCTGGAAAACGACGTGAAATGACAGCACCAATGCCATAGCATGAAGCACCAGTGGCCACGATAATTTCCAGCTTCGGATTATAATGCGTAAGCAATAAGTCCGACTTCAGAAGAGATTTCAGGTCCATCAACACACGCTGTCGCTTTGTGTGTGTGTATTCAACTTCGAGTCGATTGGTCGCTGAACCCGACAGTCTGCGCGTTACGACCTCCGTTTGTCACTACCGCCTGATCTTGGTACGGTTGAACAATTCTCACTTCGTGTGGGTGTTCTGACGTGTTTGTGCGTCACGCCTGGCGCAAAGAACGCTCATCAAGATGAGTGCTCAGCTAGGCCTTGCTGCAAACGATAAGTGGACGACTAGCATTCAAATGGTTCAACGTCGCAAATGTTGCACAGACAATTGCAGTAAAGTCCTTAAGATCAGTATAACCTGTTCTAGCTGCATTAGATTATACTGTCCGCAATGTGTAGGCAACTCCGCTCAAGAAGTGAGGCAGACAAACAAAGTTGCTGACACAATTTGGCTTTGACCAACATGTCAAGTCATTCCAGTTGTCAAATGTTTATCTTTGCTCACGAAAAAGTGCGATAGAGTGACTGAGATAATCGCGGATTTTATAAATACAAAGATCCATCCCACGGAGGTGAATATGGTCACACTAATACCTCAACCAACCAAAGTAAGCTCTGGATCTAAGCCGAAGAGAAGAGCTAGACGCTGCTTCGGACGGATAGAACCGGAAGGGGTGGCGGTGTTGTTCTTTACTATAATACAAACCTCGGATGTGAAGTTATCGATCACCCAGAAATCCTCGCTCCCGATTCGCTTTGGTGCCGCCTATGGTTGCGAAACAAGGACACATGTCCGCTTGCCGTGATTTTTCGCGGCTTTACTGCAGCTGTACAATGAACAATGAACAATGAATTTATACGGGTTAAGAAGCGTTGCTTTACAAGTCCCGTTGGATAGTTGGTGAGGATATCAACATAACAATAATGATGATAAGGATAGTAAAATCGGAAATACTTTAAATACGAAAA
Organism: Dicrocoelium dendriticum; assembly: GCA_944474145.2. Classification (NCBI taxonomy): domain Eukaryota; kingdom Metazoa; phylum Platyhelminthes; class Trematoda; order Plagiorchiida; family Dicrocoeliidae; genus Dicrocoelium; species Dicrocoelium dendriticum. The sequence continues at coordinate 29,413,919 of OX104071.1, read as the reverse complement.
TAAGGACTTATCGTTTGCTTCGCTGCAGTCCTGCGATCCTCTTAGATTCACAGCACCCACAGTTAACAACTAATAATTCCATAGTAAACTCCAGGTGTAGAATGGAGACCTAGTGTTAAGTAACAAAGTGTAAGTGGATGAGTGCATCGTCCAAACGTCTTTTAAATACTGTTAGTGTCGGTGCAGAGACAACCGATTCTGGGAGAGCATTCCACGGGTGACAGACACGGATGGAAAAGAAATTTCTCCGGCACTCCAGAGGACTGTATTGTTCTGCGAGTTTTAATGAGTGGCCCCTCAGGTTGGTATTGCTGCTGAGTTGCAGTAAAGGGCGATGCACATGATGTGGGTCTCGAACAATCAAGTATGCTATAAGCAGGTCGCCTCGTAGTCTGCGATAGCTTCCATTGAACAATCCTAGTCGTCGCAGCCTCTCCTGGTAGGAAAGATTGCGCATTCCAATTACGTTCTTAGATGCCCGGTGTTGTGGCTGCTCCAGTGCATTAAGGTCGTGTTTCAGCCACGGATGCCAAGCTTGAATTGCGCATTCGACATGGGAGCGAACATACGCAGTGAGCATTTGTCGAAATTTGGAGCTGTTTATTTGTCCAAACGCCCGTCGCAACAGCCCAACGTGTTGGTTCCCGGTCTTCGAGGCGTTTTCGGATTGCCTGGAGCAACCCAATCAATCTTGAACCAGGACACCCAAGTCACGTTCGAGAGTTGATTGTTGCAGTACATCCGTTCCGAGTCAGTATGAGTAGCTGCTCTGATGTTGGATGGAAAGCACCTTGCATTTACTGACATTGAAATGCAATCGGTTTTTGGTCGACCATTGATACACCCTAGCTAGGTCACTCGGAAGCACATGTTGGTCGGCGTTCGCCTGGATCCTGCGCCAGATCTTGATATCGTCGGCAAACATTAGGAAGTTTGAAGCGATTCCATGTGCAAGGTCATTAATAAACACCAAAAACAGACGTGGACCTAGAACCGAGCCTTGCGGCACACCACACTCGACTTGTATGGGGTTCGAATAAGAGCTCCGAACTCTGACCACTAATTGCCGTTGAAATAGAAAGTTGGTGATCCAGCTTAAAAGAGAGTCGCCGATCCGGTAATGCTGCAGCTTGGGTAGTAGTATCCGATGGTCTAGACGATCGAAAGCCTTGGAAAAATCCAGGTAGATCACATCAACACCTTCTCCAGCGTCGGCTGCCTCCGTCCAACTACTGCGTGCAATTAGTAAATTCGTTGTACACGACCGCTGTCGATGGAAACCGTGCTGTTCAGGAGTGATGAGGTTGCAGTTTTCCAGATAGCACACCAGTGCATCGGCAACTATGGATTCCATGAACTTGGAGAGTATAGGAAGAAGGGTTACTGGGCGGTAGTTGGAGGGATCAGTTCTGCTTCCACCTTTGTGAATCGGGCTTATTATTCCAAGCTACCACGTGGCAGGAACTTGGTTCTGGTCTAAGCAGCGTTGGAAAAACTGAGCTAAAGGCGCTGCCAGTTGGCTTGTTGCTGCTTCCAGTGCCTCTGGACGAATGGTGTCGACACCCGGCGAGCTGTGTTTGCGTAGATACTTCAGCTTTTGCAATACAGCCTATGCGGTAAAATTGAAGTGGGTTAGTCCTGGTGAGCAGAATACAAAGCTTGGCAGATCGCTTGGTGACAAGACTCTTTGAAACGTGGTGGCGTATTGCATCTGCAGCGCGTTTGCAGCTTCCATAGACGTTCTTGTTGGGCCATCAGCCGTCTTGAGTGGAGGAAATCCTTGCCTCACCTTTCGTAGGCTATTAACGTGCTTGTACAGCAGCTTGTGGTTAGCACTGAAGGTTTTTGCGATGTTCTGCTGATAGGCGGCTTTGTCTTCTCTTAACAGTTGAGTGCAGTGGTTACATTGGGCTACGTAGTTGTCCCAAGTTTCTTGAGCTGGAGCTTCTCTGTACACTCGCCATGCTGCGTTGCGTACTGTCATCCATTTTCGGGTTCTGCTCCTAACGAAAGAAACTGATTTGCACTTATTGCAAGCTTCTATCTCTGAAGCCTGTGCAAGCAGCTGACTGAGTGTGTTGACGAACTCGAGCCAGGCGACTTCCTGGGGTTCTTCTTCGAGGAACGACCAAGTTGTGGCGCTGACTAGCTGGGCGAGTCGGTCGTACGTTGTGATGGTTCGCACAGTATCATCGTTATCATTCAGATATTCTGCATAGCAGACGAAGTTGAAACTGATGACTGCGTGATCACTGCGACCCAACGGGCAGTCTAAAACCAACACATCAATCATATGATCCTCGTTGTTAAGCACAAGATCCAGCACAGATGGCATGTTACCAGTTCTGAACCGAGTGGGCGAAGTGCTGTGGTTGTAAAGAGGAACAGTAGTAATATCTAAGCCTAGCGTCCAAAATCAAAGAAGAAACTCGGGTATTTAGAAATCCTGAAAGAATACGTACATTGGTGCAACTACTCAAATGCAGGAACCCTAAACCCTATCAGGTAATTGAAACAGTGGCCCTGGACAAAGGTTCATTAACGCGCGGCATCTCTTGCATATGCGGGGCTATTAACTTTACTATTGCCTCCAGCTTTATCCATAGCACTCAGCTGTTACATTCGCCACTTCCGAAACGAACGAGCTAGCTATTCTGTAATATCCCTGCGACTTTAAGATAGGTTGCAAGTGCCATCGCATCCATGGTTGGCGGCATCCGGTTTCGGATTTGCCTGTCACTGTGGCAAGCCACAGGACGCCTGCGCCTACAGAGGGACCATGGATGGCTTGCGCTGCACCACCCACAGCTCCAACCACATACCCCATATCCAGTGTAAACCCGAAGGAATAAGACCGGGAGGCATGCGGATGGGAACCACGTTTCATCAACGGAGCCGGCCCACACTCCTTCACAGGCAAACACAAGCACACGGTATTTGGGGAATCAACCGCACACAAGGCGGTGGCTAGACCGTAGTCCGCTCCACACTGAGTGCATGGAACCGCTCTTTGAGCCTAGCACGGCCACAAGAACCGTGCACCCCGTCCCCTCCAGCAACGAACAACTGTCTCCTGGAGCCAGTATGAACGATGTAGTGGGTAATAGACAGGTAGGTACCTTGTCAACATACACATCAAGCGAAACCATACCAGGGATATCAAAAAACAGCCGTTCACTTTAAACGACAAGCTGAAATAAAATAAATCCAATAATGCATACAGATACGGTGGCATTACTCTTCGCTAAATTACCATATGAAGTAAGTTGGTTAGCAACAAATCCGTGATAAGTAAGAAATGTCCACAAGTTATTTAAAATGCTATAAACGCAACAAAATTACCGAAGATAAGCGCAATTAGTGTAAGCAACGTGGCCAGTTAATAGAACATTATTCAGGGAGGCAGAACAAACCAAATAAAGCGGAATGAAATTTAGCCAGCTTAAAAAGACCTAGTTTAAATGTAAGTTGGTTTAGCCCAACTGCGGTGAAGAAGCATCAAGAATGCAACATCAGCCTCAGCATGGGGCATGGGGCATCGCATCCATACAACCATAAAATCGTCCAGACTCAGATGGCATCTCCCCAATGGTTATAATACGGTGGAAAAGACATCTCTTTACTGGTATTAAACATATTCCCACTTTCTCTCACTACCGGCTGCTCCTATCTCAATGGAAACCATCCATTATTATACCTAAGCACAAGTGGGACGCCACGAAATGCAATGTCAAGTTACCGCCCTATAAATCACACCTCTGCTGCTTTAAAGTGCTAGTGCGGATAGTCAATTGGCAAATTGTACATTATCTTACAAGACTGTATCTGATCAATTTCTCACAGCATGGTTTTCTCTCAAAATGTTTCTGTGCTACTTGGCAGCTACAATTCTTCGATCGTGTCATGATTATGATTGGCAGAGGAATGGACATGCAACAAGATTTCGACCGCGGGCCACCCAAGACATTGCTCGCCGTTCTAGAATTATATGGCATAGGAAACCCACTGTTAGGCTGGTTTGGCTCATACATAAACGGTCAAGCCCAGGTAGTTAGAATCGGTCAGTAATACTCTAAGCCGAAACAAATAATCATGGACTTCTTTCAGGGAAGTGTGCTGGGACCACTACTTTTCCTAATCTACGGAAACAGCATATGCGACCCGATCAAACACGGACGCCCAATTCTGTTTGCAGATGACGTCAAACTGGTCTACTCGTTTCATCCAGACCAACTACAAATACACCTAGGAAGCATCTGTGAAGACCTACCCGTACTTAACGTTTGTTAATGAAGTTCTCCACAGTAAACTCCCCAGTAATTGATTACAAATGCCGCATTCCACAAGGCTATATCACGTTTGCCAAAAGCGTGATCCCAACGTCTGATTCAGTTCGGGACCTAGGAATTAGGTATTCAAACTCTTTCAATTTCTCAGAGCATATATATATATATATATATATCACAGTCTGTTGACAGACATCGTGCCATCAGAACCATGGCAGAAGAAATATATGAAGTATATAGAAACACGAAATGCGAGCAAAAATGTAAACGACTTTTTTGGTTGTACGAGCGCCATTTTGATATTTTTGTTTTTGTTTCGTGAGTCTTTTGTGTGTATTAAAGGGGAGATCAAATGACAGAACAACATTGACACCACTGATGTCTGTTGAGGACCATGACATCCAATATTTCCAACCACTGATATTCAGCATCTCGTGGTCTCCAAACTGGAAGACGGACTGGTCCGACTGTCGCCAAACTTGTGTTTGCCTTATTTATTCTCCTTCGCCACGTCATTGGATGTCCATCGCGGCACTTATTCCAATCTTTCCCTGGGAGCGCAAATAGCGCTCGACTTGGAAGGCGATGGGCTTGCATGGGCGAAATGTGCCCGAGCCGACGCATATGACGTCGGAGAATAACGTTCAGAAGATTGGCTCTACTGGCTCCAAGCACTCGGTCTCGGACTTCTGCGTTGCTTACGTGGTGTTGTCACTACACCTGAGCAGTCCTTTGTAGACAGCGATTGTCGAAGCCTGAGCACTGCTGCATGTCTTCCGATCGAATAGGCCAAGTCTCACAGCCGTAACAGAGTACTATACGCAAGAAAGTATTGTACACCCGTCCCTTGAGCTTGAGACTGACATTACGACGACTCCATATGTGTCTCAGTTTGATGAATGCAAAACGGGCCTTTGCAATCCGTTGTGAGACTTCAACTCCAACACCGCCACCAGCAGTGATGCAACTCCCTAGATAAGTAAAGCAAGGGACTTGCTCCAGAACATGTCCAACAATGGTGAACGCGGGTTCAGGCACTTGCCAGGCACCTGCTTTATCAGGTCGCAAGAGCGATGCAGCTATGCGGATACATCAACAGAACCACGAGTTGAGGCAGAAAAAATAATCGTAAGACCGACCCTGGAATACTGTGCTATTGTGCACAGCCAATTGACGAAGAAAGACAGAACAGCAGTGGAAAATCTCCAACGATCATTTACCAAGCTGGTCATGGGGCGCAGTTCAAGCCTGAGTTATTATGATCGCTGTCGACAACTCCAAGTGGATCCTATTTGGCTGAAACGCTTAAAGCACAATCTCCTTCTCAACTTTAAAATTATTGACTAATGACTACGCAACCAGCATTGCATTTGATCTGCGGACGACTGCAATCTACCCCACATAAAATGGTGACTACTTGATGCCCTCAAAGCTATCAAGTCATAAACTTGATCGATCTGTGGAACAAACTACCCCTACAGAAACGCACGAGTAGGATCCATGTCACATTTCGAGAGTTCCTACAGATATTCCTTTCTATATCAAATGTTTTGAAGATCTTTGGCTCACAACAATCTCTGGGAACATTGACATAATTTGTTATAAATAACATGTGATCAGCTGGTTGCTTACAATCAGCATAACCACTCCACATCATTATCCACAAATTCAAACTTGTACCGTGCAACCCATAATCTGCTTCCTATTATTATCTACTCCTGACCCTCACGAACTAGAAAACGGTGATACAAATATCGATATAATTTACATATCAGATGATCGGATTTAGGATCCGATGACAAATTAATGAACCGAAATTCTATTATTTATACTAGTTTTATTGTTAGGAATTTGTGTCGCGTAAACTGTGAATGTTAATCAGTGTACAAATGATCACGCTAGCTTATGGGGTCGTGTACTGCTTGTCGGTAATAAACGAATTTATCTATGTGTTCGTTTATTTTGTTCCGAATGCATGAGAAATCAGTGGACGCTTGGTACATGGTCAATTCTGGCAAAATTTGTGCTGCTTTGGCGAAAGGATTTTCTTAGTCTGCGGGTACCCCATGTAGTTCTCAGCGATAGCACAATCCATGACTTGGGAGATAATTGAAAGTAGTGTTATGGGCCAACATTTTCACTGCCTATGCACTACTGCTATCTAGGTCAGTTAGGGTGAGCAGCTCGTGCTTTCTCAGTTTGGGAATCACATCTCCTCAGAACAGCGTTGGGGGAACTGACTAGCATTTATGCTAAATTCATAAGGTTGCAGGACGGCGCAGCAATGAAGCACCGCCTTTATTGACGCGACAAGAGGCAAGTACCTCACTCACAGGCACAGACAAGTACCATGATTTCCTCCCAGGATGCTCCATATTTTCCTGAATACACCCGCGACCTATCTATATGCATACGCAGTTTGTGCTGTATTCAACTTTTGCTTCGGGATTGCCGTGTTATAGGTGTTCTTTCTGTGTTAATAGTGCACCAAGATTATTTTTTGGTGTATTTTTCAGTCTGTGCAAAGTTGGTGGATATTCTGTGGCTAATTTCGTAGCTCACCGTACCCTCCAAAGCGCGCAATCACCATACATCCTGCCTAAGCAGATAACGCCGCCATCAGGGCTTAATCACATGTCGTATACCTCCGCAGCTGTACTGAAGAGGCTGATGTCACTGCGCGAGTTCAGCTCCCCGAGTGCGGACGTCATTCGTCCGAAGGCGTTGAAAGTTGCTGCCATGAGTTTAGCAGGACCATTAGCAATTTTCTTTCAACGATGTCTGAAGGAGATACACGTCCCCACCATGTGGAAGCACGGAATCATCACGCTTATCTACAAAAGTGGTAGCCGTGCTGAACCAGCAAACTATCGCCCGATAACACTACTTCCTGTGGTCTTCAAAGTTATGGAGTCCATTGTAGCTGAGGCTTTGATGGGGCACCTGGAGAACAAGCAAATTCTCGTTCCGGAACAGCATGGATTTCTCCAAAATCACTCCTGTACAACTAATCTCTTGATTGCTCGTGCAAACTGGACGGAATCTGTGGACGCTGCTGTAGGAGTCGACGCGGCCTACTTGGATTTCTCAAAGACATTCGACCGTCTAGATCATCGCATTCTCCTCCATAAACTCCAAAAATATGGAATCAGTGATCCTGTTCTGGGTTGGATAAGAGACTTTCTCATGCAAAGTCACCTGAATGTGAGGGTTAGAAGCAAGCTGTCAGAATCCACCGAAGTTCAGTGCGGCGTGCCTCAAGGCTCGGTACTTGGACCCCGCCTGTTCCTGGTTTTCATAAATGATCTCGCGAAGGTGCTATCTTCTAACTATTTGCTGTTTGCTGATGACCTAAAGGTATGACGCACTATAGCTGCAGTGGAGGATCACACATTCTTGCAGGAGGACCTGGACAAAGCGTGCACATGGTCTATCGAGAACATGCTGCATTGCAACGTCACTAAGTGCAAAATTCTCAGTATACGGCACAAGAGTATACACAGTTAGCGCCTAGGACAACGAATTCTACAGCGGGCTTCTCACGAGTGCGATCTCAGTGTGATAGTTCAAGATGACCTCGGTTGTTCGAGGCAGACTGAAAAGGCAGCTAAGCAAGCGAACCAGTACCTTGGCCTTCTTCGCAGAGCTTTCGGGAAGTTTGACCCTTCGATCTTTCCGAAAATGCTTAGTGCTTAAGTGAGGCCGCACGCGGAATACTCTATGCAAGCGTGGCAACCCTGGCTCAAGCACCATCTCACCGCGCTCGATACTGCACAACGTAGGGAAACGAAGAGCGTCAGAGGTTTGACCAGCCTCTCCTACCCACTCAGGCTGAAGACCCTCAAAATATACAGTGGGCGTTATCGGCGTCTAAGGGGAGATCTCATAATGGTGTACCAGATCCCGAGAAACCCAAACCACTCATGCCATTCCCTTCTAATACTCAGTCAAAACACCTCGGTAAGATGTCACCGGTTTAAGTTAGTCACGCAGTACAGCCGCCTGGAATGTCGGCGAAAATATTTCTCCCTTCCAGTGACACAGCCTTGGAACGCCCTCCCGGAACATGTAATTATATGCACTCACCCCATCCCTTTTCAGAAAAGGCCTTGACGATACCCTGTCACATTTACACTGCGTGCTATTGCCCATGACCACCAGATGCTGGCACTAATGCGCAACAGAATTGGGATATTGCCATAACCCTACTCGAGAATGAGTCACTCCAAACGCCTTGCACGAAATTTGATAAACGCTACCACGTAGAAACTGGATTTCTGTATCCTGTCGACCCAAGATATTTGCACACGAGTAAGCGTTGTCCTTGCTATCTTTTTTATTTTTCTCGCCTATGATGTGAACAATAATCATTCCCCTGTTGCTTTGTGTGCGTACATTCTCTTTTCAAACTCAAACAGTGTAATTACATCTGTAAGCACCCGAACTGACGACTCCATTATCCCTTCGCTATCTATTTTTGTCACGCTATACACCCTACGCGACATGTCAAGCACCTGCTATTTTACCCGTTATAAATCATTGTTCATTCTTCTCATTGAGTGGCCCAACTACCGTCTGTGTTCGCCATTTCGATTTGTTCTACAGTAATCTAACCTATGTCAAACCGACCAACATCTTGAACGACAGCGTGTGCATTCAGCCTTGTAACCGCAATGCTCGCCGAGGTGCGCCGCCCTCAAAACTGAAATATTACAGAACATCAACGAACCCACTGGGTCTGGTAATGACACTACGTTGAATGGCAGAAACGCGAATTCGAAAGGGCTCCAATCAAAAGGCATTTGTGGGTTAGGAAAATGTCACCGATTAGTTAAGATAAGTTTGGCTTGTCAGCATGGTTTAGAATGGTATCATCCGAAGTGTGCAACTTTGTCCCAAATACAGGTACGAGAGCAAATTGGCTCACAAGATGTCCTTTGGTTCTGTACTGCGTGCTCGGTAATCTCATTCGTTAAGTGCATGCTTATCCTAGTCCAGAAGTACGACCGGTTAACCGCAGAAGCTAAGCAGCAGATGAACGCTAAGAGTGCTTCAACGAAAGCAAGTATGCAGCAGGGAAGCGTAGTGGCCTCTAGGCAACGGAATGCTGCACAGTTTGCTTCCCCTGAACCGCAATCAACCACGTTCCTATCTCCGCTGTCTTCTTCAAAGTTGGTAGAAAGCCAAGTGAAACTGATTTTAGCCGTGATAGTCAAGCAATACTTATGGCGACGGAAATTCGGCACCACCTGAAACGCCTGGTTAAGCGGATTCCACTAGACCTGACATCTAGCATTAACAAGGATGAATCAGCCGAACACTGACCATAGGTATCTATAGCTCAAACGTTCCTTGTCAAGACAAAGTCCAGCGGGGCAACAGTTACATATGCAAATGTTGATGCTAAGTTCAAATATGGATCCGCCGTTACCGTCTCTTCTGTTTTAAACAATGTTAACGCGAATAGAGCGACAAACATTAAACCATCAACACTTGTCAGCAGATCAGGACAAACCACTACCCAACCTCGTAGAGCAACGCAAAGGGGAACGCTGTGAGCACCAATGTCCTTGAATCTACTTCCGTCACATTGTGTAGTAAGTTATCGGACGACAAGACCAGTGGAACTCATTGTGCATTCTGATGAGTGCCAAATCTAAACCCGTAAATCTACTATAAATTACTCGTCAGGCGAACTCTACATACTATGGAGAACCCAGCTTCGTTTGTAATAAAGACGTAAGCGGAGCTAAAGTTGGGTACCGGCTGAGAATTTATCGGCCAGCAATTACCAGTCCGCATAAAACGAATCGAACTATGCCGTCAATATGATAAACCCGTGGAGTAGAACTCACTCACACTGGCTGAAAACCGGACGCACAAAAATGAGCGGTCTTCACCTCCTAAATTAGCATGTTTCGGCTACCTATAAATACAGTTAACTTATGGTGTAGATAGACTCCCTGTTTACCGAGCCTTGGTCTTCTGTATTCCGTCGGTTGGGGTGGGCGCGTGACTGAGAAGTCAGACAGTCGCAGTCTCATAGGGCAGCTAGCAACCGTACAACAGTCGTCAGTGGCAGAGAGCAGAGGTAAAGTAGAAGCGTTACAACAGTGAAGGAGAACCGTTACGACAGTGGCGACAGGAGTCAGAAGAACCCAAAGATATCAGTCAGTTTTGAGCAATTGCAGACTCTGTTGCAGCAACAGCAGGCGCAGTTTGAGAAAGCACAGGCCAAGTTGATCGAAACGCTGACCAATAATTTGTCACTACAGGCAGGCTCGGTAACAGGAACAAGTGAACTTTGCCCCTCAGCAGAAACCTTGACCCAGCAAGTTTGTGAGTTCCGGTACGATGCTGATGCCGGTATTACCTTTGAATCGTGGTTCCATAAATACGAAGACCTGTTTCGCGTTGATTTAGCCGGTGCTTCAGAGGACAAGAGAGTGCGCCATTTTTATACAAATCACGCATAGGTTGCTGAACAATGTTTCTGGGGTCGCATTATACCTGGATGACACATTGATTATGGGGTCTGACCCACAAGCATTGATGTCCACGTTAGTGAAAGTGCTTACTCGTCTAGAAAAAACTGGCTTCCGGTTACGAGCGGCAAAATGCAATTTCCTGATGGAAAGTGTCAAGTTTCTCGGGTTCATCATTGACAAACATGGCCGACCTCCGGATCCCGCTAATATAGAAGCCGTCAAGTAAATGCCACCACCAAGGGATGTTACCGAACTTCGTTCATTTCTCGATCTTATATGTAATTATAGTGCCTTCCTGCCAAGTGTACATCAGATAAGAGGTCCTCTGAACGAGTTGCTGATGAAAGGGTAAGAATGGCGATGGACAAAGGAGTGCTAACAATCCTTTGATACAGTTAAAACAGCGCTCAGTTCTGATTTACTTTTGACCCACTTCAACCCAAACTTGAAGATTGTTGTTGCTTCGGATGCCTCTAAGTATGGCGTAGATGCTGTCATTTTTCATTTGTTAACTGGATAAGAAGAGAAGACCATTGCGCACGCAGCACAGTCGTTAACAGTGGCGGAGAAAAATTAGAGCCAGATTGAGGAGGAAGCGCTGGCGATTGCTTTCGTAGTGGAACGGTTTCATAAGATGCTAGACGATAGACATTTCAAACTGATCACGGACCACAGACCTCTACTCTCGATATTTGGATCAAAGAAAGGTATTCCTGTTTTCACAGCAAGTCGGTTACAGAGATGGGCAAACGTACTGCTGGCTTACGATTTCAATATACAATATCGATCTACACGACAACTCGGCCAAGCTAACGCTCTATCTCGCCTCCTCGGTTCCCAATTGAAGGAAAATGATGACTTCGTGATTGCATCTGCCAAATTCGAGTCGAAGTTCAGCGCATCTTGGTTGAGAGTGTAAGGGAGTTGCCGGTAACTTCGGACACGATTCGTGCAAAGACGGCTCAAGACGATATCTTGCTGAAATCGATAGGGTTTGTGCAGTCCAGTTGGCATAAGGTCAGAATTTCGATTGAGTTACAACGTTTCCTTAATCGACGCGGATCCCTTTCGGTCGTTGACAATTGTCTACTATTTGGAGAGCGAGTCGTGGTACCAAGGAAGTTGCGGAAGCAAATACTACAGCAGTTTCACTCAGGACATCCGGGAACCAGCCAAATGAATGCACTGGCGCGAAGTTTTGTGTATTGGCCTCAAATGGATGCAGAAATCGAGCAGTTCTGCCAAAGTTGTGACACTTGTCAACAGGCAGCAAATGCACCTCCGAGATGTTCGTGGCACCCTTGTCCCGAGTCGGAGAAGCTCTGGTAGAGAATCCGCTTGAGTTATGCGGGACCAATCAACGGTCAATCTTATTTGGTTTTTGTTGATTCCTACACTAAATGGCCCGACGTGATTCCGATGCAAAATCCCACCGCTCAGCACACTAGCAATTAGCTGAACAAACTGTTCCAGTATTTTTGCATCACGGAGATGCTGGTTACAGACAACGGAGCCCAGTTCACCTCAACGCTGTTCAGAGAATTTTGCATGCAAAACAGAATTCAGCACAAGTTTTCGTCGCCGTACCATGCACAATAGAATGGGCAAGTCGAACTGTTTGTAGGTGCCTTTAAACGTGCTCTTCTTAAAGCGGAAGGAACGAGGGTGTTACGAGATACAATCCAGCCGTTTTTGAGAATGTATCGAAACACTTCGAATCCAAACACACCGGAGAGTAAATCTCCTTTTGATTGTCTATTTGGACGAAAAATTAGAACGGCACGTGATAGCCTGATTCCCAGAAATGTTGAAAAACGCAACGGACAACCGAGATGAAGGCAGCATAACAGGCTTTGCACGTTCAAGATTGGCGACTTGGTGCATGCACGAAACTTCCAGCCCCCGGAAAGATGGGTTAGCGGAACGGTTAGTGGAAAGAGGAGTAAAGTTATTTATGCGATAATGGTCGGAAAGGACAAGTGGACCAGACACATCAATCGTCAACGACAGCGGCATGGCAAAACTCAAAGAGATCAAGAACCAGCAGCATCACAGCGGGACTTACTACTGGATACAATTGGTTTAGAATACAGAACTGATCTCCAAAGCGGAACACAACCGGTCGTACAGACGCCACAAGGCGTGACATGCAGGTCAAGTTGAAGAAGAAGGCAACCGCGATGGCTCAAAGTGGACCCCAGGGTAAAAAGCTAAGACCAAGGCAAAGTGCGGGAAATAGGTAGGAGCAATCAAGTTGAAGGGGGAGGTAATAGAGACGTAAGCGGAGCTAAAGTTGGGTACCGGCTGAGAATTTATCGGCCAGCAATTACCAGTCCGCATAAAACGAATCGAACTATGCCGTCAATATGATAAACCCGTGGAGTAGAACTCACTCACACTGGCTGAAAACCGGACGCACAAAAATGAGCGGTCTTCACCTCCTAAATTAGCATGTTTCGGCTACCTATAAATACAGTTAACTTATGGTGTAGATAGACTCCCTGTTTACCGAGCCTTGGTCTTCTGTATTCCGTCGGTTGGTTGGGCGCGTGACTGAGAAGTCAGAAAGTTGCAGTCTCCTAGGTCAGCTAGCAACCGTACAACAATCGTCAGTGGCAGAGAGCAGAGGTAAAGGAGAAGCGTTACAACAGTGAAAGAAGAAGCGTTACAACAGTGGCGACATTAGTCAGAAGAACCCAAAGATGTCAGTCAGTTTTGAGCAATTGCAGACTTTGTTGCAGCAACAGCAGGCGCAGTTTGAGAAAGCACAGGCGAAGCTGGTCGAAATGCTGACCAATAATTTGTCACTACAGGCAGGCTCGGTAACAGGAGCAAGTGAACTTTGCCCCTCAGCAGAAACCTTGACCCAGCAAGTTTGTGAGTTCCGGTACGATGCTGATGCCGGTATTACCTTTGAATCGTGGTTCCATAAATACGAAGACCTGTTTCGCGTTGATTTAGCCGGTGCTTCAGAGGACAAGAGAGTGCGCCATTTTTATACAAATCACGCATAGGTTGCTGAACAATGTTTCTGGGGTCGCATTATACTTGGATGACACATTGATTATGGGGTCTGACCCACAAGCATTGATGTCCACGTTAGTGAAAGTGCTTACTCGTCTAGAAAAAACTGGCTTCCGGTTACGAGCGGCAAAATGCAATTTCCTGATGGAAAGTGTCAAGTTTCTCGGGTTCATCATTGACAAACATGGCCGACCTCCGGATCCCGCTAATATAGAAGCCGTCAAGTAAATGCCACCACCAAGGGATGTTACCGAACTTCGTTCATTTCTCGATCTTATATGTAATTATAGTGCCTTCCTGCCAAGTGTACATCAGATAAGAGGTCCTCTGAACGAGTTGCTGATGAAAGGGTAAGAATGGCGATGGACAAAGGAGTGCTAACAATCCTTTGATACAGTTAAAACAGCGCTCAGTTCTGATTTACTTTTGACCCACTTCAACCCAAACTTGAAGATTGTTGTTGCTTCGGATGCCTCTAAGTATGGCGTAGATGCTGTCATTTTTCATTTGTTAACTGGATAAGAAGAGAAGACCATTGCGCACGCAGCACAGTCGTTAACAGTGGCGGAGAAAAATTAGAGCCAGATTGAGGAGGAAGCGCTGGCGATTGCTTTCGTAGTGGAACGGTTTCATAAGATGCTAGACGATAGACATTTCAAACTGATCACGGACCACAGACCTCTACTCTCGATATTTGGATCAAAGAAAGGTATTCCTGTTTTCACAGCAAGTCGGCTACAGAGATGGGCAACCGTACTGCTGGCTTACGATTTCAATATACAATATCGATCTACACGACAACTCGGCCAAGCTAACGCTCTATCTCGCCTCCTCGGTTCCCAATTGAAGGAAAATGATGACTTCGTGATTGCATCTGCCAAATTCGAGTCGAAGTTCAGCGCATCTTGGTTGAGAGTGTAAGGGAGTTGCCGGTAACTTCGGACACGATTCGTGCAAAGACGGCTCAAGACGATATCTTGCTGAAATCGATAGGGTTTGTGCAGTCCAGTTGGCATAAGGTCAGAATTTCGATTGAGTTACAACGTTTCCTTAATCGACGCGGATCCCTTTCGGTCGTTGACAATTGTCTACTATTTGGAGAGCGAGTCGTGGTACCAAGGAAGTTGCTGAAGCAAATACTACAGCAGTTTCATTCAAGACATCCGGGAACCAGCCGAATGATGGCACTGGCGCGAAGTTTTGTGTATTGGCCTCAAATTGATGTAGAAATCCAGCAGTTCCGCCAGAGTTATGAATCTTGTCAACAAGCGACAAAGGCCCATCCGAGATGTTCGTGGCACCCTTGGCCCGAGTCGGAAAAGCCCTGGCAGAGAATCCGCTTGAGTTATGCGGGACCAATCAACGGTCAATCTTATTTGGTTTTTGTTGATTCCTGCACTAAATGGCCCGACGTGATTCCGATGCAAAATCCCACCGCTCAGCACACTAGCAATTAGCTGAACAAACTGTTCCAGTATTTTTGCATCACGGAGATGCTGGTTACAGACAACGGAGCCCAGTTCACCTCAACGCTGTTCAGAGAATTTTGCATGCAAAACAGAATTCAGCACAAGTTTTCGTCGCCGTACCATGCACAATAGAATGGGCAAGTCGAACTGTTTGTAGGTGCCTTTAAACGTGCTCTTCTTAAAGCGGAAGGAACGAGGGTGTTACGAGATACAATCCAGCCGTTTTTGAGAATGTATCGAAACACTTCGAATCCAAACACACCGGAGAGTAAATCTCCTTTTGATTGTCTATTTGGACGAAAAATTAGAACGGCACGTGATAGCCTGATTCCCAGAAATGTTGAAAATCGCAACGGACAACCGAGATGAAGGCAGCATAACAGGCTTTGCACGTTCAAGATTGGCGATTTGGTGCATGCACGAAACTTCCAGCCCCCGGAAAGATGGGTTAGCGGAACGGTTAGTGGAAAGAGGAGTAAAGTTATTTATGCGATAATGGTCGGAAAGGACAAGTGGACCAGACACATCAATCGTCAACGACAGCGGCATGGCAAAACTCAAAGAGATCAAGAACCAGCAGCATCACAGCGGGACTTACTACTGGATACAATTGGTTTAGAATACAGAACTGATCTCCAAAGCGGAACACAACCGGTCGTACAGACGCCACAAGGCGTGACATGCAGGTCAACTTGAAGAAGAAGGCAACCGCGATGGCTCAAAGTGGACCCCAGGGTAAAAAGCTAAGACCAAGCCAAAGTGCGGAAAATAGGTAGGAGCAATCAAGTTGAAGGGGGAGGTAATAGAGACGTAAGCGGAGCTAAAGTTGGGTACCGGCTGAGAATTTATCGGCCAGCAATTACCAGTCCGCATAAAACGAATCGAACTATGCCGTCAATATGATAAACCCGTGGAGTAGAACTCACTCACACTGGCTGAAAACCGGACGCACAAAAATGAGCGGTCTTCACCTCCTAAATTAGCATGTTTCGGCTACCTATAAATACAGTTAACTTATGGTGTAGATAGACTCCCTGTTTACCGAGCCTTGGTCTTCTGTATTCCGTCGGTTGGTTGGGCGCGTGACTGAGAAGTCAGAAAGTTGCAGTCTCCTAGGTCAGCTAGCAACCGTACAACAATCGTCAGTGGCAGAGAGCAGAGGTAAAGGAGAAGCGTTACAACAGTGAAAGAAGAAGCGTTACAACAGTGGCGACATTAGTCAGAAGAACCCAAAGATGTCAGTCAGTTTTGAGCAATTGCAGACTTTGTTGCAGCAACAGCAGGCGCAGTTTGAGAAAGCACAGGCGAAGCTGGTCGAAATGCTGACCAATAATTTGTCACTACAGGCAGGCTCGGTAACAGGAGCAAGTGAACTTTGCCCCTCAGCAGAAACCTTGACCCAGCAAGTTTGTGAGTTCCGGTACGATGCTGATGCCGGTATTACCTTTGAATCGTGGTTCCATAAATACGAAGACCTGTTTCGCGTTGATTTAGCCGGTGCTTCAGAGGACAAGAGAGTGCGCCATTTTTATACAAATCACGCATAGGTTGCTGAACAATGTTTCTGGGGTCGCATTATACCTGGATGACACATTGATTATGGGGTCTGACCCACAAGCATTGATGTCCACGTTAGTGAAAGTGCTTACTCGTCTAGAAAAAACTGGCTTCCGGTTACGAGCGGCAAAATGCAATTTCCTGATGGAAAGTGTCAAGTTTCTCGGGTTCATCATTGACAAACATGGCCGACCTCCGGATCCCGCTAATATAGAAGCCGTCAAGTAAATGCCACCACCAAGGGATGTTACCGAACTTCGTTCATTTCTCGATCTTATATGTAATTATAGTGCCTTCCTGCCAAGTGTACATCAGATAAGAGGTCCTCTGAACGAGTTGCTGATGGAAGGGTAAGAATGGCGATGGACAAAGATGTGCTAACAATCCTTTGATACAGTTAAAACAGCGCTCAGTTCTGATTTACTTTTGACCCACTTCAACCCAAACTTGAAGATTGTTGTTGCATTGGATGCCTCTAAGTATGGCGTAGATGCTGTCATTTTTCATTTGTTAACTGGATAAGAAGAGAAGACCATTGCGCACGCAGCACAGTCGCTAACAGTGGCGGAGAAAAATTAGAGCCAGATTGAGGAGGAAGCGCTGGCGATTGCTTTCGTAGTGGAACGGTTTCATAAGATGCTAGACGATAGACATTTCAAACTGATCACGGACCACAAACCTCTACTCTCGATATTTGGATCAAAGAAGGAAATTCCTGTTTTCACAGCAAGTCGGTTACAGAGATGGGCAACCGTACTGCTGGCTTACGATTTCAATATACAATATCGATCTACACGACAACTCGGCCAAGCTAACGCTCTATCTCGCCTCCTCGGTTCCCAATTGAAGGAAAATGATGACTTCGTGATTGCATCTGCCAAATTCGAGTCGAAGTTCAGCGCATCTTGGTTGAGAGTGTAAGGGAGTTGCCGGTAACTTCGGACACGATTCGTGCAAAGACGGCTCAAGACGATATCTTGCTGAAATCGATAGGGTTTGTGCAGTCCAGTTGGCATAAGGTCAGAATTTCGATTGAGTTACAACGTTTCCTTAATCGACGCGGATCCCTTTCGGTCGTTGACAGTTGTCTACTATTTGGAGAGCGAGTCGTGGTACCAAGGAAGTTGCGGAAGCAAATACTACAGCAGTTTCATTCAGGACATCCGGGAACCAGCCGAATGATGGCACTGGCGCGAAGTTTTGTGTATTGGCCTCAAATTGATGTAGAAATCCAGCAGTTCCGCCAGAGTTGTGAATCTTGTCAACAAGCGGCAAAGACACCTCCGAGATGTTCGTGGCACCCTTGTCCCGAGTGGAAGAAGCTCTGGCAGAGAATCCGCTTGATTTATGCGGGACCAGTCAATGGTCAATCTTATTTGAATTTGTTGATTCCTACACTAAATGGCCCGACGTGATTCCGATGCAAAATCCCACCGCCCAGCACACTAGCAATTAGCTGAACAAACTGTTCCAGTATTTTTGCATCACGGAGATGCTGGTTACAGACAACGGAGCCCAGTTCACCTCAACGCTGTTCAGAGAATTTTGCATGCAAAACGGAATCCAGCACAAGTTTTCGCCGCCGTACCATGCACAATCGAATGGGCAAGCCGAACGGTTTGTAGATGACTTTAAACATTCTCTTCTTAAAGCGGAAGGAACGAGGGTGTCACGAGATACAATTCAGCGGTTTATGAGAATGTATCGAAACACTCCGAATCCAAACACACCGGAGAGTAAATCTCCTTGTGATTGTCTATTTGGAGGAAAAATTAGAACGACATTTGATAGCCTGATTCCCAGAAAGGTTGGAAAATGCAACGGACAACCGAGAGAGGGGCAGGGCTTCGCACGTTCAAGATTGGTGACTTGGTGTATGCACGAAACTTCCATACCCCGGAAAGATGGGTTAGCGGAACGGTTAGTGGAAAGAGGAGTAAAGTTATTTATGAGATAATGGTCGGAAAGGACAAGTGGACCAGACACATCAATCGTCAACGACAGCGGCATGGCAAAACTCAAAGAGATCAAGAACCAGCAGCATCACAGCGGGACTTACTACTGGATACAATTGGTTTAGAATACAGAACTGATCTCCAAAGCGGAACACAACCGGTCGTACAGACGCCACAAGGCGTGACATGCAGGTCAAGTTGAAGAAGAAGGCAACCGCGATGGCTCCAAGTGGACCCCAGGGTAAAAAGCTAAGACCAAGCCAAAGTGCGGGAAATAGGTAGGAGCAATCAAGTTGAAGGGGGAGGTAATAGAGACGTAAGCGGAGCTAAAGTTGGGTACCGGCTGAGAATTTATCGGCCAGCAATTACCAGTCCGCATAAAACGAATCGAACTATGCCGTCAATATGATAAACCCGTGGAGTAGAACTCACTCACACTGGCTGAAAACCGGACGCACAAAAATGGGCGGTCTTCACCTCCTAAATTAGCATGTTTCGGCTACCTATAAATACAGTTAACTTATGGTGTAGATAGACTCCCTGTTTACCGAGCCTTGGTCTTCTGTATTCCGTCGGTTGGTTGGGCGCGTGACTGAGAAGTCAGAAAGTTGCAGTCTCCTAGGTCAGCTAGCAACCGTACAACAATCGTCAGTGGCAGAGAGCAGAGGTAAAGGAGAAGCGTTACAACAGTGAAAGAAGAAGCGTTACAACAGTTTGAATAACACTTGAATCCACCACCGGTTTAGGAATTGTTTTATTCTCCGCAAGTTCCCTAAGACTCTGATCATGTGAGCGGAGCATCCATCCTGATGTTCCTTCGTGTGCGGGACAAGCAAAATAAACACCGAAGAAGAACACAGCAAGCAATATCGTCTGAACACCATCTTTTCAAACTACATAGCAGAGCCTCCTAACAATGTTCAAGTGGTCGGGAAGGATGATTTAGAAAAGTGGTGGCTCACTCGTGAAATTCTTTCCTTGGATAATGTTATGGCGCTCTCGCCCAACAGGTCATCCCACTCACAAAATTATAGAGGATGGAGCCATAGAATCTCGAAAGTTTTGGTTCAGTCGGAGCAAACAACGACAGATATTTTAAATCGATGGGGAAGAAATCGGGAAGGCTTTCCTTCTGAACTTCAGTTACAGGCCGCAAAAAGCTTTGCAAAGTTCATATATCAAAGCATCAGAAGCAGCAAACGTGCCGGCTATGATACAGAAACTTAACTTGACTGCTTCTTCACTCCACTCTGACGTAAGTCTAAATGAATATCGGGACGCACCTTGGCCGAAGCAAGTTAGAGAGGTATCATTATCCTGTCAAAAAAGCGAGGAACTGCCGACCTCCTATTGGTCGGTATTTTTCCATATTTAACCGTTCCAGCCCTTTGTGGACTCCTAGAGACCGAGAAACTAGCTCGCTTCTATATGAATGTTCAAGATCTTTTCAGTAAACTTGCTGAACTGCATGATCGCCAAGCTTTCTGGTCATATGACATCTTCGGTATTACTGACATGATTGAGCTGTTCCTTAACTATCTTTGGTGCCGCCTGCAGTTCAAAGGCAGCGACACGTACCTTATTGCCCTGGTGTACCGTCCCCTAACTCTACACCCGAAGCCAACTGTCACCTTGCGGCTACATTAAGACGAATTCTGAAAGGAAGATACACTCACATCCTTATCATGGGTGATTTCAACGTACATTATTTATCAAACACTGCTAATGGTCGGAGAATAATTCAAAGCCTACCTACAGCATTTTATACTTACTGTTCCGTTTCCCAAGCACATTTGTCCCACTCGGTTCAGAACAGCTAAAAGGCCATCTGTGCTGGATTTTTTTCTCATCAACGAAGAGCATATGATTGAGGTGTTGCCCGTAAACTGCCGGTTGGATCGCAGTGATCACGCAGGCATTAGTTTCAAACTCGTCTTCTATGCAGAATATGGGAATGCGAACTATGAGACTGTGCGAACTAACAAAAGCTACGTTGATTAGCCCCAGCTCGTCAGCGCTACAACCTGGTCGTTCCTTGCCACAGAACCTCCGAATGTCGTCTGGCTCCACTTCCTCAACAAAGTCAGTCAGCTGATTACAGATGCTTCAGAGATACGAGTTTGCAATGGGCCTAAATAAGTTTTTTCGTCAGGAGCGGAATTCTAAAGCGGATGGCAGTGGGTCTCACGGCATGGCGATGTACGGAGAAGCTCTAACGCCAGAAACTTGGAACTACGTAGCGCAATGTAATCACAGTACTTAACTGCTCAGCAAAGACAAAGCCGCAGATTGTCAAAACAACACGAAAACCTTCAGTACTAACCACAATCTGCTGTACAAGCATGTCAATGGCCTAAGAAAAGGTGAGATAAGGATTTCCACCACTCAGGACGGCGATGGATCAACAAGAACGGCTATGGACGCAGCAAACGTGCCGCAGATGCAATATGCTCCCACGTTCCAGAGCGTCTTGCCACCAAGCTACCTCCCAACCTTTGTCCTTCCGTTGCCAGGATTAATCCACATCACTTTGACCGCGGAGGCTGTATTGCAGAAGATGACCACTCTACGTAAACACAGCTTCCCGGGTGTTGATACCATTCGTTCAGAGCCACTGGTAGCAGCAGCAAGCCAACTGCCAAGATCTTTAGCTCAGTGTTCCCAGCGCTACTTAGAGCAGAATCAGGTTCCTGCTATGTGGAAGCTTGGAATAATAACCCCGATTCACAAAGGTGGAAGCAGAACTGAGCCCTCCAACTACTGCCCGGTATACCTTCTCCCTATACTCTTCAAAGTCATGGAATCAATTGTTGCCGATACACTGGTGTGTTATCCGGAAAATTGCAACATCACCACGCCTGAGCAGCACGGCTTCCGTCGACAGCGATCATGCACATCGAATTTAGTAATCGCACGCAGTGTTTGGACAGATTCAGCTGACGTTGGGAAAGACGCTGATGTGATCTGACTGGAGTTTTCGAAGGCTTTCAATCGCCTAGCCCTCCGGTATTGGGGGATCGGCGACCCTATTCTAATCTAGATGGCCAACTTTCCACTGCAACGCCAATTAGTGGTCAGAGTTCAAAGCTTTTGATGGAGTGTGGTGAGCCGCAAGGCTCAGTTGTAAGTCCTTTTGTGTTTTTGATCTTTATTAGTGAACACGCGCGGGCAATCGCTTCAAAGTTCCAAACGTTTGCCGACGGTATCATGGTTTGGCGCAGGATTCAGGTGAATGCCAACCAACATCTACTTCAGAGTGACCTAGACACGGTACGTCAGTGGTCTACCAAAAAGTTACTGCATTTCAACCTGGGTAAATGTAAGGCACTCACGACACGTCATCAGTGACACTACTCACCGACTCAGAACGAATGTACTGGAAAAGTCAACTGTCGAAGGTGACTAGGGGGTGCTGGTCCAAGAGGATTTGATTTGCCTCAGGCAATCCGAAATCATCTTGAAGGCTGGAAACCAACACGTCGGGCTGTTGCGACGGACGTTCGAACAAATGGACAGCCTTATTTTTCGGCAAACGCTTAGTTGGTATTTCCACCCCCACGTCGAATACGCAATCCATGGTTAAAACAAGGACTTAACGCACTGGAGCAGCTACAACACCGGGCAGTTGAAAATGTACTGGAAATGCGCAATCTTTCATACGTAGAAAGACTGGAACGATTGGGGTATTCTGCGGATGTAATCGCAGATTACGAGGTGACCTGATTATGGCTTGTTTGATTCTGCACGACCCACAACATGTGTACCATTCCTTACTGCAACTCATCAGCAGTACAAACCCGTGGGGTCACTCATTGGAACTCGCAGAACAGTGTAGCCTTTCTGGGGTACCGCAGAAATTTCTTTTCTATTCGTATCTGTCCCCATGCAATGCTCTCCCAGAATCGGTGGTCTCTGCACCGACACCAACAATATTTAAAAGACGGTTGGATGAAGCAGTCATCCACTTTCACTTTGTCACTTAGCGCTACTCTTGGAGTGTACCTTGGATTTATTTAAAGTTCACTGTGGGTGCTGTGAATCTACGCGGATTGCAGCACTACTACGGAGCAAACGCTAAGTCATTCTTTCATATTCAAAGCACTGTTTTATTATTATTATTATTAGTGTTATTATTATTAATTTCCTTGTCCTTATTACTTTGAGATCCAAACCACTATCCGAGGAAACATGTAAAACAGCGCTTCTTAACCCGTATATATTCATTGTTCAATTGTGTTTCACCCCAAATCTCTGCTTCTATCCGCCTCATTCTGGCCGGCTAGGATTCGTTTGATAGCTCATGATTTGCTCAATTGCGGTTGCGACACTCTCCTAGAGGTTATTTCTTGGGTTATGATCAAATGTGTATCTCTCCCTAAATTCTGGCTCTCTAGCACCACGTACGCCGCTCTTCTCGGAGTGGGCCCGATATCTTTTATCGATCGTGAACCACTCCCGGCTCGTTTCCTAGGCATCTAGCTGCTTTGGCCCCTTTCTCCCTGACGCCAGCATTAGTCTCCAAGTTCTTTTGTTTCCCTGGATTTTCCGCCTTGCCTTCAATTTTTGACTTCCGTGCTACTAAAATAGGAGTCATGTTTAGCGCATATAGGTGAATGTAGTCTGTATCAAAGTAGTTGTACTCGTTCAAGCACACCAATCGACTCAGTACATTCGTGGGGATAATGGATACCTTTTAAACCCTGCTATCAACATGGCAATACGTAAGGAGGAGGTTTAATGATAGGACACGTAGGAAAATACGGGTGCATTGGTGTCTTAGACTGTTTGTCCCCTCTTGTGCTGTTTACGGCAACCTCACATGCCAAATGCAATGCAAAAATTTAGTGTTGAACCTAGCAAACTTTGCATACGTACTCGTAAAGTTGTTAGGGATTTAAGAAATAAACGTTGCATGGTGCTGTCGGTGCTTTACTTTATTCACAAAGACTACTTTGAGGCAGTGGTTTCTTTGTATTTCATAGACACCCTAGGCATCCTTATTCATAGAGGTTATGCGGCACGCCAGGCTGAATATCTCAAGGTCAGCTGTTTCCTATGCAACTCCTTAGAATTATGGAACGATGGATTTGTCATAGACATAAAAGCAAGCGTTTAACAGTTTTCCGTAGGTAAAGAGTGAAATCAACAATTAATGCTTCGAAACAAAATAAATGGATGCATAATGGTGGAGTTACCGCAAATTTCACATGTACATAAATTCTGGGTACCTTGTCGCTTGTCCCAGTAACTTGGGTTAAACCATGCAATACAGGTGGTGTAATGGATAATCACTTTGTATTTCGAATTCGGAAAAGCTTAGGGAGGATATGACAAGATGTGGAAGCAAGACCCACGGCTGAGATACAAGAACTTAGAACACATTCCGGCAGCTTTCCTACGGGCTGTACTGTGTCACCAACTACAAATGGTGGCCTCTTAGCGACGTGTTACGGCTGAATTTCATTAAGCGTCAGCATGGGTGGTTTGAGTTCTTCTGGATCCGATACACCAATATGAGATCACCTCGCAGAAGACGATATTGTTCAATGAAAACTCCTAGACTATTTAATGTAAACTGGAAAGAGAGGTGTCGCCCTCCATTGTGGATTCGCAAGGGCAGTAAGGACATGTTTTCGACAGCGGAACCACACCTAGATGCCGGTACCCACATGTGACGTCACCTAAACGCCGAGCAAATAAAGTGTGATCAAGCAGGCCAAACGTCCTCCGCAGTACGCCCAAATCTTGGCTAGCATTTCTACTGCCATCTCGGCCTGTTATCAACATCCGAGGTCGTCCTGCACGAGCTCGCTAAGATCGCTCTCATAAGAAGCGTACTGCAGAACGTGTTCGCCCGGTCGATATTCGTAAGTGCTCTGGTGGCGTCTGCTCATTATTTCGTATCTGACAGGGTTAAACTCAAGCATGTTTTGAGCCGACCACTCGTAAGCCCTGTCGAGCTCACTTTGCAGTGTTATATAGACGTCCTCATCTAATTGCCCGCTAAACCTTGAGATTGTCTTCGAAAGTAGAAAGTTCGACGTCAACGCTCCCGCGAGGCCGTTCAGGAACACGAGGAATTATCATGATTCTAGTACTGTGCGTTAACGGACGCCAAAGTTATCTGCTGCCGGGTCGGACAGAGTACTACGAATCCGCACATTCAATCTGGCTTCATTTGATCAGTCGAGTTACCACATAAATTGAACAGAAGTGAATGTATATTAGTATATTTTGTTTTAGATGAAAACAACAGGCGAAATATCAATAGCTTATCGAATAAGCCGCAAAAATGCTACCACGATAGCTTTCAGCTGCAGGTTACAATGTCTGTGCAAATCAGAAAAGGACAACAGTGAAGAACAAATGTTATTGTTGAATTCTGCTTTAATCATGTGTGTGCTGCTTTTAACATTGCCGCTTCTCTATTTCTCACCAAACCACTCAGTTGGAGCCAGCGGTTGAATACCAAACGGAAGAAATTAAGCGAATACGTGGACATATTTTAGGCTGGTGAGGTTAGGACTGAAAGCGTGCAGTCCTAATCACAATTTAAGATATCATTTGGGCGTCATTGATCGAGGACATGTACTTACCAGGACTTGCCAAACTTGTAGCTGCCACACGTGGCTAGCATCAATAAACCTTTAGAAATTTAATATATGACCAGCTGAATCACAGGCTTTGCCTTCAGGTATTCGTACTGGAATTGTGCATGTGATTGGTCGCACCCTAGGGAAGTTGAATAACACCCCATGATCCAAAATATATTATATTGTCCAAGGTTTTGCTGCACAAAAATGTGAAGCTCTTAGGACGGAGTTGGGTTTACAATGGAACAATGGATTTATGCGGGTATAAAAGCTAAAGCTTGACAAATCCCGTATGGTGATCAGTGCGAAAATCATAGAAGTGTGAAAAATTCAATGGAAACCAATTCAGTAAAATCGTTTAACAACGAGTCACTACAAGCTTGTGGACTCACCGAGTTTGAAGTGTCAAAATAATAATCTACTATAACTCCGGAGGGGATCATGAGGCATGGAGTATTTGGTTAAAAGAGTCACTGCCCTTGAAATTCGCATGGGGCAAAGTGTTTGAGTTTGAAGCGTCAAAATATAAATCCACTGTTGAAATTTGCGTGGGGGGAAAATTATTTTTAAAGTATGGATTTTGGATGTCTCAAAATTAGACTGTACTATGGGAGATAGTGCAATGAAGTGAGTGCACTATCAACTCGATTTTTGAACTCGATCAGGTTGGGTGCACTGACTACAGATGCTGGGAGAGCATTCCAGGCTTGGCAAATACGCACGGAAAAGAAATTCCGTCGACATTCCAAACGGCTGTACTGCACTGCCAGCTTCAGATGATGGCCTCTCAGGTTGTTGTTGTTACTGAGCTCCAGCAGATGGCGGCAGGTATGATTGGGGTCTGTCAGAATCTGATAAGCCAAAATCAAATCTCCCCGTAGTCTTCGGTATTGACCACTAAATATCCCGAGCGATCTCAGTCTGTCTTCGTAGCGTAACTGGCCTAAACCTTTCACGTTCTTCGTTGCGCGTCGTTGAGGTTTCTCTAAATCAGAGAGGTCTTTCCTCAGCCACGGCTGCCAGACTTGTATTGCATACTCCACGTGTCGTCGTATGTATGCACCTAGAAGTTGGTGAAAAACGGATGGATCGAAGCGTCCAAATGTGCGCCTGAGAAGGCCCAAATTTCGAATGCTCGCGTTCGATGCTTTCTTTGCCTGGGCTGAACAACCAAGGTCGGACTGAATCAAGACTCCTAAATCCTTTTCCTCAGCAGCTGTGTGAAGCACATGGTCACCCAGTTTATAGAAAAATGCTGATTGGTGACGTAAGTGTAATACTCTGCATTTTTCTGTGTTGAATGGGAGTTGGTTCTGAACTGACCACGCATACACCTTATCCAAATCCTCTTGAAGTATTGCGGAGTCGTCGGGTGTATTGATCGCTCTCCAGACCTTGATGTCGTCGGCACAGAGTAGGCAGTTGGAAAGAATGAGGGCCGCTATGTCGTCAATATACATCAAAAACAATCGCGGCCCCAGTACTGATCCTTGTGGTACACCACATTCGACTTGGATTGGATGGGACAGGGACCCACGCACTTTTACCTCTAAGCTGTGGTGGAGAAGACAGCTTGTGATCCATCCTAGGAGCGGATCACCAATGCCGAAGCTCTGAAGTTTGCAGATCAGGATTCCATGGTCTAGTCGATCGAAGGCCTTTGAGAAATCTAGGTAGACCACGTCCACTCCTGCACCGCTGTCAATTAATTTGGTCCAACTCGATCTTGCTAGCAGCAGATTTGTGGTGCACGATCGATTCCGTCGAAAACCATGCTGTTCATGTGCAAGGAAGGCAGACTCTTCTAGATAGGCTGTTAATACGTCAGCAACAATAGCTTCCATAACCTTCGACAGGACCGGGAGAAGGGTTACAGGACGGTAGTTGGCTGGATCAGAACAGCTACCGCCCTTGTGAATTGGGGTTATGATCCCACATTTCCACATCTCGGGTACATACATCTGATCGAAGCAGCGTTGGAAGAATCGTGCCAGAGGCTCTGCTAAACTTTCTCCCATTACCGCAAGGGACTTAGGGTGAATGTTGTCGATTCCAGGAGAACTGTGCTTACGCATACACAATGTGTTGTGTGCAAGTGACTTAGCATTAGCTTACACTATTTCTACCTCATCGCATGGTTTGAACCTTGAGCACAAGCAGTAACTTTCGTTCTGTGCTCACGGACACTAATTCAATGTGAGCCGCTATACTATTCCTGCGATCGTGCCAATCCTCGGACAGCCTTTCAAATGAACTGCTCTAAAGTGAGCTGTGCCAAAAATGATATGTTAGCTAGTGTTTGAATTACAGTTACTAGGCAATTCATCCCTTGTACTCGCTATAAGATGCAGTTCGATGTGATCCAATGCGAACTGCTCTAGTGTCGGAAGGCCAGTATACTCGAGGATTCGGCTTATTAACAAGGTGCATTCAGAGTGCGCGGTCTACAATGAAGTCCGGAACTCCCACTTCACACAGTGGCACGAATAGCATCCGATTTAAGTTAAGCTGCAATGTGAACCGGCATTGAGGGATAGCAACTAACTCTGAACAACTGGTACGATAACAGTACATCAATAGCATGAAGCGATGATTCACTGTCGTGCAACCACAATGACCTAGATAAATGAGAATAAGAAGCGCGTAAGAATGCGAAGCTAATGTAGAACTTAAATACCCCAAGTAGTCAGTAATGTGCAAGGCACCTATACTTGACTTACAACCTCGATCACAAACTTCTGGCTACTGTGCGAAGACTAGAAATCCTGACCATATGTCTATAATTTTGCGTGACATCCATAAGTTATCATCAAGTATACTAATCCTACCAGCAGCTTCGGTAACACCAAAGAGTTCCAAACATCCAGTCAGTTCAGCACAAGTTCGGTCAGAGTATGGTGTGCCCCAGCACTCCAATTACACAGTCTGTACTCAGTGCCAGCTTGTGGGAAAGTAAAAAGTAGACTACTGATCAATCAGCTCTTCACTGGTTTCCACTCACTTCTGAGTTCAGACTTCGTGTCCGTAGTGATTACTACTAGTGTTAGGGGCGGCAATCCTATTTGCGTGTATGAGCGTTTGTCATTAGGCTTTAGCATGACAGTGCGACATGAAATACACAAGCGGTTTAATCTACGGATCATCTAGACTTCAACAATTATGCGCACTCGCTCGGAAGACTTGCAAGTGGAATGTCACATTTAGTGCTGCTGTTTCGTTGCAGGATACCAAGTTAACATAACACCCTAGGAGAAAACCAGTCCGATTTCTCGAGTGCTGCTTAGTGTATGCCCAGTTTCTACTTATGTGGGGCGAGATTATCCAAGAGTGCATTAGCTGAGCAAAACTTTGCCGATTTGCGAACCGCAACGATATCTGGGAGAAGGAAGAAATGCTGTGGTTTGAACTGGACAGCTGGGATTTCAGTAGCATGCATTCATAAACAAGGCGTGGATAAAACTGTCCCAATTGACACCAAAGAGTTCGCTCATTTATGCTTGTTCCCCAATTGGAACATAGCCCTACTCCAAATGGAACCAGTGGATGAATGAGCTAAACGCGCACCTGGAAAGATAGATTAATGATGCTTGCACGTTTTGGTGTCATTTTGCATGCTCCAAGTTGGTTTTATATTCACTAACATGTATCAGTTCTGCCGTAAAAAGTGAATTGCTGCAAACTTGGTACTTGTTTGTACCTGTAAAGCATGGTTTTCGTGGTCATTGCCAATAGGTTTTGTAAACACTGTCCTGAAAGCGGATTCACCTGCCAGGCAGCAGAAACAAATGCCCATCTGGAACGGCTAGTGCACCAAAGATCAAACTAAACCTCCGTTTTTCCTGCAGGACTTTCTGCTTTGAAGCTGACTTCCTTCCGTTCGGTCAAACAACTGATCCAAGCGCCGAAATGCGGTCGATCCATTTAACAAGTTTGGCCTCCTCAGAATAATAATAAATGAAAAAGGTAAGAAAATGTGGTTGGATGCAAGTGGGTTACAAAGAAAGAAAGATGTGCAAAAATGATTGGAATGGAAGGAATACTAAGAACTAGATGCAAGCAATCAAATTTAAGCGCATGTGATGTTCTAGAAAATAACCGTACTCGACAAGGATAAGGCTCAAACCCAGAGTTAGCAATGAGGCGGAAGTAATTGTATTTTTCGTCCGGGTCGGGTTCCAGGTTCTTCCGTAACCGACACGTAGAGTAGATCACGATGGACCCGATGACTTGCAATGGAAAACAAAGGGAACGTACGTGGCCGGAAGTCAAACCCAACCACCTACAAAAAACGAATATCAACGAATAACGAACGTATCGAGTACCTGCTGACAAGCAGACACCAGAAAGTGGCCGAATACCCGAGAGGCAACCAAGCGTAGGTTGAACAGACTGTAGTCAAGGTCACGACAACAGGAAGGGCGCTGGTTCCGCGAGGAGTTAAAACCACCTGACGCGTCGCGTTACAGTAATAACGAATCACAAGCCCATGTGAAAATCATATTAATGAATCCAGAACTAAACTTAGTTCGGAAGTACAGTGAAACAAGACGGGTACAATATTTTTTATGTACAATCACCACATCCGTCACAGTTCAAAGAAGTTCCGGATTTTTGTGATGACGGAGTTCTTTGTTCTTGAGCCTCTCAGAATTCCTCGAGTGCTGTGGTGGGCTATCAGAAGCCTCTTCGTCCGTTGAAGTTCTCTGTGGAATAGACTCAAACAATGGTTCGTTAGAATCATCACCAACAGTATTAGCAGGAGAATTACATTCAAATGGGTCCTAATGACTATCATGCACAGGACCATTCGATAAGGCAAGTATTCGACGCATACGGGAACCAAGATGGTTGAGGATTTTTCCATGTGATGGTCGGAGATCATTTCCATGATGGTAGACAACTTCGATGGATTCCGGGCATAACATATGGCTTAAGCACACGTCTCTTTAATAACTTTTATGGATTCTGTCCGGTGGTCGACTGAGCAGCATTCCTGTACCGCATTAGAAAGTTGTCAACGCCTCTGTCAAGCTCAACAAATGTTGCTGGTTTGAGGGAAGCGACTGCACTTTCAAGCACATCAAACATTTTCTGCAACACCATTGGATTGTGGGTGCCTGGGAGCAGTGTAGACGTGGCATCAACCAACCCCTTTAATTCACTCATCTACGTTTTTCGCACTGAAACGGCTACCGTTGTCCGTAAGCAAAACAGTGAACACCCCTTCGTGATTGAAGGTCTTGCGGAGAGCGGTGATGTTGAAGTCTGAATTAGCCCACGTGATAAAATATACTACTGGCCAACGAGAAAAGGAATCCATTGTTAGTAATGCATAGTAGTCGTCCAAAAATGGACCGCAATAGTCAGCATGTACGCCTTGCTATGCGGCGTATGGCATGGGCCAAGGCGTCCATTTCGAGAGTCTGGAATGGATTTTGTGTGAGCAGCTGGAATAGTTCTTTGCTATACGAAGAATGTCAGTATTCAGCTCTGGACGCCAGCAGGTCAACCTAGACAAAAACCATTTTTCCTACACCCAGATGACCAGAGTACAAGTCCTCCAACAGAGCAGATCAAAGTGTAGAAGGAATAACAATTCGTTCTTGGAAACGCACAATTCCATGAGACGCAACAGAGAGTTCGTCGCGCAGCTTATAAAACTGCGCAGATCGTCCTTTCAAATCAGAATTCCATTCTTTTCGGGGTGACAACAGAACAGAATGATAATGCTTCCTTGTATCACAAACAAGCTGGGAGCGGCTTACCGGAAGTGGTTGGATTAAAAGTCACTCTGAACTCCCAATTTCATCAGAATTAGCATATCCTGATAAATAATCAACGTTCGGAATATGTTTAGCACTACGTTGCTGTATGTCTTACGTATGTGCGTCAAGTGCTCCAACGCTGTGCCGTTGCTGGGAAAATTTAGCCAAAGAATTATTGGGACGAAAAAGGAACTTCAAGGCTTCATTGTCAGTAACAATCGTAAAATGTATGCCAAACAGATAGTTGTGTTGGCGTGAGATTGCCTAATGTACTGCAAGAGCTTTCGCATTGTTTGTGCGTATCCAGGTTCAGCTGGGCTGTGACATCTGGAAACACAATACGGTATGCTCAATATTTTCTAATACTGCCCCGATACCAGTAGGCGATGCACCTGCAATTACGGTCGAGGGTAATTTTGGTGAAAAGAGACGTAAAACACCATCCGTGGACAGAAAGTGAAGCAGATTACGCAGTGCAGCCTCATGAATTTGAGATCTAGCAAAGGATTTCATAGATTGTATTTCAAACAGCGGCTCTGCTTTTGCAGCAAACTTGGGAATATACCTTAAGTAATACTGCAATGATCCCATCATTGAATGAAGTTCGTCCAAATTCTTTGTAGATTCTTTGGAAAGTAGCGAAATATGAGCAGGATCTGGGCTAAAACCACTTTCGTCAACTGGATAACCAGGACAGGAGAACTGTTGTACCAAAAATGCACTTCCACGGGTTAACTGACACATTAAATAAACAAAATCTTTCCAAAAGTGCGCAAGGTCTATCGTCGTGAGTGAATTTATTAGGCGCATGTACAATGACATCATCTTGGTCTACGGAAATACCGATCAAGCCAGCGGTCACAGAGCTCTTAACAGCTTAGGAAATCGACGGTGACACACTGAGTTCAAATGGCAAAACGTTGTACCGAAATAGACCAAATGACGTATTAATGGTGATGAGATCATTGGACTGTTCATCAAGAAGAATTTGCAAGTAAGCATCCTTCCATTCGTGCTTCGAAAAACATTTAGAGCTGCTCAATTGCTGAAGAATATCCTCGGGCTCAGCAGTAGTGCAGCACCTTTGGAACAGGCACCTGTTCAGTGTAGCGAGGTAGTCGGTACAAATTCTGGAAGTCTTACCATAACGTCTGGGCGGAGTAACGATTGGTGTAGCCCAAGTGGAATTATGAACTGGCGAAATTATGCATTTTTCAGTCATGTTTTCTAATCATTTCATCACAGGCTCCCTAAAACCGGATGGAATGATTCATCTCATTTTGAACACTGGGGTGTCCTGAATATCAAGAGGCGCACATACAACACGCACGCCACCTGAGTCATTGACACATTTTGTGACAAGCTAACGAGGTTTTGATTGAAGTGGGTCAGAAAACATTGACAAGGAAATATTGAATATTTCATGCTTTTCAGGCCTATGATGGACGGACCAGATCCCACGACAAGAACTGTACATTTGATCGGATTCAACTGACCAGTTTAAAGAAATAACACAAGGACCAAGGATAGCAAATGTGTTAGATGTTCCCGTTTTCCCGCTATTCCGAATTAAACCCCCAAAGCTTTCTCCGCAAACATTCTAGCCCAGCCCAAGAAAAAGCAAAAGTCCAACGACCTTGACCGCCAAATCCGTGTTAACAAAATTGCTGCCAAAAAGCTGTACAACTACACCAGACGTAAGCCAAATATATATGGGGATCAATGACCATCGGTTTCTAGAGAACGAAGGTCAACTGGTAAAATTAGCAACCGCACTGCCAAAACCCCGTATGCTGGCGCTCACTTGAAGGAATGGTGGTTTCCGGAATCTTCGAAATCAATGCACGAGCGAAGACAATCGATTAGTTGATAAAATAATGGGTTTTCCTTTATGTTTTAACCTTTTCCTGGATACTTCCTCACTTGGAACTGCTGCCGAGGTGTATGATGCTAGCCTGGGATTGAGCTGAAGCCTCCTGGAAGGGGTTCTGCGCCTATCGGTCCATCGCCTTGGCTGTAGTGTTCTGGATTCAACTTCCGTGCTCTGTGTTCTGGTAGAATTCGTCTGATGACATGGTTCTCCTACGGGCTGTTTAGGCAAGTTGAAGCTGTCTGTCAGCAGGTCAAATGGAACCTCGACAGAATCGGTTGATTGTGGCTGACACAGTTTTGGTCGCATTTGGTTTGCATGGCGTACACATACCTGCGTTCCAACCAGCACGTTGGAAATGACGTTCCCGGGCTTGAGCTGGATCGTGTTTGGCGTCTATTTTGCGTGTCCTTCCCGGTAATCACGTACAAGTACTGGCTGACCCGGTTTAAACGAACGTCTCTTAAGACCATACCGCCGATTAAAGTTACCTTCCATCTTGAGCTTCCTTTCACCAGCCGTGGACTCTGAGGACGGACGAACTGCATGCGAAGCTTTCTCTGCATCATTACTTCTGCTGGTGATATTCCACCCACCAATTGTGGGTTTTGTGTAAATCTGTACTGAGAGAGGAAGCGGTCGATCATCTCCTCTATGTCTCCCTCCTTGATTTGAGGAGAGCGCGTTTGAATGTAGCCACAAATCTCTCCACGGCCGTTCGATTGTGGATTGAATGGTGAAGGCCGCACGTGTTTGGCGGCGCAGCGGTTGCAGAACTCCATGAATGGGTCCGAAATAAACTGTGCTCCATTCTCCGCCACCAATGTTTCAGGGCAGCCGAACCTGCTGAAGATTTATCGCAACTTCGAGAATGTTGCGCTGGTTTTCATGCACCTCATGAGGGACACTTCGGGCCGATTGCTGTAGGCGTCAGCCACTATGAGAGAGTTCTGGCCGTTTTTTGGGCCTGTAAAGTCGACATGATCATGGCACCAAGATATAGTTGGTTTATGCCATGAGTGGAGTTCAGCCTTCAGCGGTGCCCTTGAAACGGTAGCGCAGTTGCTACAGCTTCTAGCTAGCTGCTTCAGCTGTCTGTGCATAAACAGCCAATACAAATAACTTCGGGCAAGCGCTTTCCTTCGGTTGAGCGTTGGATGTCCTGCATGGAACTGCCGCAGCTCTCTTTTTTGCAACACCTGCGGGATGACTACTCACTTTGCGAAAATGACGCAATCGTTCACAATGGAGAGCGAATGTCTTCGCTGATAGAATCGCTGCTTTTTGGCAGACAAACACGAACGTAGCCAGCCGGTTCTGTGGAAGTGTGTAACCTTCTTCAGGATTGGTTCTCGAAGCGTTTCGGCCCGGTACAGCTTCGGCCGTAACTGGTAGGCCATGTAATGCCTCGTTCACCATGGATTTGACATAAGCATCGATCTCAACTGAGGCTATGATGGTGTCTTCGTATTCTTGCTGTTGGGAATCAAAGGCGTGACAACGCATCTGCCTGGCCCATGGAAACCTTTGACTGATAAAGGATTTCAAAATCATAGCCCAGCAAGGTGAGTGCCCATCGTTGGATTCGATTAGCTGTATAAAAGAGGTCTCTTGAAACAAGAACTAAGAACCATTCAGACGAGATTAGATCGTTTGCTGTTTGTCAACGGAAGCCACTGGTAAATCACCTGCAAAGATGGTGTTTGGCCGAACACTTCGTACCAGACTTGGTTTACCGTTTCCAAATCGTCGGGCACAAATGGAGAGAAAATAAGACAAGGCTGCCGCATCGCAGGCTGACCACAACTCTAGCTGTCAGCCTCATGATCCCGTATACACACGACTTGCACATGAGCACTGATGGCAACTGCAACTGTAATTACGGATGTCTGTACCCAAGCAGGCCTCGAATTTAACGGGCGGATAATGCGGCGACACTCAGATCACATACGTCCACGTTGTGTTGGGACATGTGGGTGAATCAGATTCTGTTCAGCTGGAAACGGAAGCAACCCCCAGGATTCTGTACACTCGTCGGATGCACCATCTCCTCATAGATCTCAGCGTACGCATAGACCCGTTGACCGTTTTGTGTCTGGAGTGTTAACATTTCAAGAAGGGATGTCACATACGCGAATGACTCCGATCCGTAGAATTCAGCTGTGCGCGGATTGGTTATCACTCACGCCAGCCAGCCAGTCAAAATGTTAGAATC
>OX104071.1:28982530-29378598 GCA_944474145.2 Dicrocoelium dendriticum | reverse complement strand
ATGTAAAACACAGAAAAGCAGTGTAAATGTGCAAGATAATCAGGGAAAAGAGATACCGTGTCCTCATGTAAGCAATCCAGTTTGGGGATACATCAAAGTTTCTTTTGGACTTTACAGGTACATTCAGAGTTCTGCGACGGACTCATAAGCACTTCACTTTAGATCAGAATGGTCACCGAACAACGGTGCCCAGCGACCGCCTTAAAGTAACTTTCTTTAACGAACCACTTGAAATACATCCTGATGCTATCACAAAAAACACCCGCACCTGCGGTGAATACCCGTGAAATGTATACCTCGAAACCCTCCGTTCCCATTAAACCTCCGCCTAACCTGCTACAACCTCAAGCAACTGACAGACGCGGTAAACAGATCAAAGGTCAGGTCAGTTTTTCAGATTTCGTAAAAGTTTGCTATTTCCATTAACACGCATGTTTTTCGTCCTTCGTGGTAATCTTTTGTCTCACCCGAAAACATTTTAGAAAATCGACAAAAAGCTCCAACATTTTTTGAAAAACAAGAAAAAGCGTATTTGTTTTTACCAAACATGCCATGTTTCCTCTCCGGCATCAAGCCACTTCCCCTCGACCCTTGCCCATCCCCTCTTAGTTCTACCTTCCAAATACTCAATTACCGGAACTGCCTAGGCAATCATCGAGTGATTCGCCAACCGGCTCAAGGCCTCTTCCTGACCCAAGAGAAAACCAGTTGCCCTCGGGGCGGACGGTCACGTCAGAATTGTTCCCCAAGTGCCTGGCTACGCGGTGAAGACGAAGACGTCGGGACTTCTTCGTGGGAGGAGGACCGTGGACTCGAGTGCGGTAGGGGTAGCGACGCCGTCCCAGCGCACCGTCGGGTCTGCAGCAGAGTAAATGTCTTTTCGACCTAATTTTTGTACTGACCAGCTTTTTACAGTCCGAGCCCGCCCAGGCGGCCTACCGATGATGCACTTTAGTCCACATGATCATCATAAATAATAAGTAACAAGCCTGGACCCAGCGAACTCCGCTACACACCCCATCTTGGAAGCCCATGGTCAAGATCATGCGACTACTAGCACCTATCTTCACCTCCCGTTTCCCTCCACTGATACCTCTTTCGGAGGCTTCCATTCTTCAGTCTTCTAGGGGAGGTCCTTGTATTGCACCTGAAAACCCACACTTTCAGTATTTTGAAACAGTGGATTTTACTGTTGTTTGAAGCTTTACAACGTCCATCTGTTTTACTGACGACACCTCCGCATTCACAAACTGCTTTCGTGAGTCCCGTACTTTACCGTTCTTTGCCCTTGTTGATTCGCTTCCATATCTTGTAGCCTGTATAATATACGTTGGATCCATCTGCTTCCAAATTATTTACTGTCCTTTTAGGTGTCATGCTTGCCGACTAGTGTCTCAGGCGCCACCCAACAAGGGTTTAACATGTGCGAGAGAGGTAGTATTTTGAGGTCTGTCAAAGGAGGTGGGGGCAAGTGTTAAAGGGGGGCAAGAAAGAGTACCATTAAGTATCAACTTGGAAGCTACGGGCTTAATGGCCAGATAGTCTGCAAGCGTTTTCTGAGAGGTTTGTGATTTACATTTTACGGGTAGCATGGAATTGTTGTAATTTATAGCCATGGTAGGATTTTTGGGTTTCATCCCAACCCCATTAACGCTATTATTAGGAAGCAAATGCTTTCTGTGATAACTATTGTTAGCACTAATTGTTGGCTTGCTTTTGGTTATTTTGCATCCGCATATGAGCGCAACATTCGATACATTAATCACACTGACGTCCATTCCGCATGAAGCAATGAAGGACATTTTTTGTAAATAAATAAATAAATAAGTGATATATTCCTCGGCTTTTCGACGTGCAGTCCAACTATGTGGTCTGATCAATGTGTAAAACAGGATCATAAAAAATAAGCAATTTGTTCACGCTTTATACAATGGATCCAAACATGTATTAAATTAATTGGCACGCTTAAGGTATTAAATAAATTAAACAAAACCAGGAGACGTGTACAGATTTAAACAAATGTCCAGTTAAAGTAATACGGCCAATCGTGGAACCGTCTCCATGGGACCTGCTTCCATGCAAAGTATTCCCTCGAAAGGTTTCGTTGGCACTACCATGCTACACCTGGCCGCGTGCCGGTGCGGCATAGTAGCATTTGAGCCATCACCTGTTTATCATCTATTCTGTTCTTTTTATGGCTGTTTTTATACATGTATTTTGAGCGATGAAGCCTCAGCCCAGTCCGTCATGCGGATCACTCAATTATGGAACATTTTTATACTTCAATCAATTTGTGTCAATGTGAATTGCATAGGTAAAGTCTTTTATAACACGTCACCACAGGGGATCAGCCCAGTCTTGGCCAACAATGAAATAAAGAACAATGTAGAAAAGAAGAATTAGGTGAAAGAAGTACCATATCATTAATGTAAAAAATAGGCGGGTATGTTTTTACATCAGCGTAGAAATGGATCGAGCCGATCATACGATCAAATTGTGTGGCGTGACAGTCGGAGACAGATAACTGTACGAGTTGTCCATAGGCGAAAGTCACACACGGAATCCGTTATTGCCAACACTGAATTCCAGTATATGTTTCTGGGCTGTTATCTCCAGAAAAGAAAGGGAAATGGTTAGCGCTGCAGAACAAATGTAGCGAAGGGATCGCAGAACAATATTACGAATTAATTAATTTGTGGGGAAAATTACGAAAATAGTTTCCGACTCCACACCAGTAAATAATTTTGCCCTCGGTTTTAAATAGAAGACAATTGGTATGACTTAAGTTTGAAGGGAGTAAAACCGCATATCAGGTAGCATAAGAAGCGGTTTGTATCAGCTCATCCTAGATGATAATGTATTCTCTGGTGCATTTGTTAGATATATTTCGGTTGATGTTCTTCGGTATCATACATGATCCAGCCCTTCTTCATACAGCTTTTCATCATCAAGTTGAATTTTTAAGATCCACTTCACTCTGTCAGTTGACAGATATACCTTTATCATTTTCTTGAACATGCAAAAGTCTTTAATATATCTAATCTCTTTTGGCAGCTTACTCCATATGGAGCCATACCTAAGAAGGTAGAAATTTCTCCTTAGGCTGGTCTTGAATTTAGGTAGATAGAATATACACTCATTATCTCGCAGTTCATACATGGTATTATCCCAAAAGTGCAATTGATAGGTTCTAACATATGCTTTCCGCCAAGTGAGTTTGTGGAGGAAGCACCGATTTACTTGCATTCATCGTAACCAGAAAGATTCACTATTCAACTGCTTGCACATTTCTCTGGATGAAAGATCGGTTTAATGGCAAATGTGCGCTTAGTAAAGGCGTGTTGGACATTTTCAAGGGCTCTCAATTCACCCTTTCGCAAGTTACTGAACGTAACACAGCAATATTCAAGCAAAAGCCTGACATTGACTTTGAAAGCAATCAGTCTGGTTTCTTTCAAGCTTAGTGGGTGGCATATGAGCCAGACCGACTGCTTAGCCTTTTTCACGATATGATCTGTATGTTCGCTCAAGTTTAACGAACTAGAATATCTTAAACCTAAGTCACGAAGAGACTGGCTGATGGAAATGAATTCGTTATGAAGCCTGAACACTTCTGCTGCTATCTGACATCCATACGCTAGAATACTACACTTCGATGTTGCAAACGTTATCTGCCACATATGAGCCCATCTCTCAATGGCTTTCAAGTCGTTTGGGTATTGTTAAGTTCGGCGGTATGCTGAGAACGTGGGATGGTGTAAACCACCTTTAGATCATCAGCAAACGGATAAGGCTTCCCAAATTGCATAACAGAAAAGAGGTCATTTATATACAATAGGAAGAGCAACGGCCCTAAGACACTGCCCTGTACCACTCCACTAGTGACTAGACGAGGTGAAGAGATGTAACCATTGATATCCACAACTTGCGACCGTCCTACTGGGTACGACTGGATCCAAGAGTTAAACGGATTTGTAATACCTTACTTACTTAGGTTATATAGCAGCTTTTTGTGTGGGACTCTGTCAAACGACTTTTGTATGTCGAGGAAGATGACAATGCACTGAAGACTAGAGTCAATTGCTTCAGTTAGATGGTTAAGGAATTCAGCTCGACAGATAACACACGAGCGGGACTTCAAAGCCATGCTGTGAAGCTGAGAAAAGTTTGTGCGATATTAGGAACGAAAGCAAATGTTCCTTAACAATTCTCTCTCGCAAGCGTGAAAGAATGGCTGTGTAACTAATGGCGCGGTAGTTCCGGATGTCAGTTTTCGACCCGGATTTATGTAGCTGTACAACCGTAGCCGTTTTCCAACGTTCTGCATATTGACCAGACTGGAGAGACAAAGAGAAGGTATTTAATACTATAAGAGTGATATCACCTCCACCGTGTTTAACTAAAGCAGAAGAGATCCCATCGGGGCCAGGTCTGTAGGATGGTCGTAGACAGGTAATCATACGTTTTATCGTAGCAACACTAAGCTCGATCGCTGAGACTTATTCAGAGAAGTGAAAGGAGATTGACAATTCCAGGTTTCTTTTTCAAGATTAAAGGATCTAGCAAAGTATGAGTTAAAGGCTTCTGCTATGGCAATTGGGGAATCAATGCATTCGCCTTCAGGCATGACGATGTGGGAGGGTAGGTCAGTTTTGCCACCCCTCCTTTATCACAGTAATGCAGTCACCAGTTGACTTGTGCCACTACTATTCAGTCCCTTGTTCCTCCTGCATGAGACAGGTGTGGTGTTTCATTTCCGTCTCAATTATAAGGCGCTGGAGTCTCAGTAATACGCTAAAGTCGCGCGTACGTTCATATGTTCGGGTCAGCACTCGTATTTTCCACTTGTCCTTTGCACTGTTAGCGTACTTCGGAGAGGCTCTCGTATTATCATGGGAGGCAAGTAGCTTAAGCACATAGCCACATTGACATAGAAGATGTCAGAAGCACCCTTAATGTCAGACGAAAGAAAGAAATGGCTTCAATTTTGGACCCAAAGCAAAGCGGAGAAATCTACTCAATTAACATTTCGCAGGAAGTTTGGAACCACGGCAGACTTCACATGCGATGACTCAGCTATAATTTTACATCCGACTATTTTGTGCTCACAACCAGGGAGACTGTCGATTACCTCAGAGGCTATCTGGGAGGTGCCTGAGGTAAAAAGTAGGTCTAGTATATTATTTAACTGGTAGCCACGAGAAAATATTGCTCCCAACCACCAGTGATGATGGAGGTTATGAACTCAGCATGTTTCGCGTTTGAAACTAAGTTTGATCAAAAGATATCTGGTCGGTTAAAATTTCCAACCACAATTTTATCAAAATAACCAAGTTCCGATAAGTAATTGATGATGTCAACCAACAGGTTCTCATCAATAAAGCTAATTTGGCTACCGGGTCCACGTATGCAAAATTTGGCCCAACGGTAAATGAATAATTGGAGGGTCAAGATTGGGTTACAAGTTGGGTGATTAGATTGCGACGCGCAATCTCAATGCGATGGACTGGGATTCACATTGAATTGAACTTAGTCACTGCGATCACCGGGACCGTATTCAAAGCAGATGGAAATTGGTTGTTGTGCACTCCTGAAAACACTACACAACCATGACGCGTTCCGATGTAACTTTATCTCATCAGGTGGAGACAGTAGCCCTCGATCCCGCGATCATTGCTATGGCAGACGAAATATGTATCCTCCTACATACCGGGTCAGGCGAGCAACGCTTAGCACAAGCGTAAATGAATAATTGGAGTGTTACTTTTGGACAACACGTTGTGTGCTTGGATTCCGACGGGCAATCTCAATGTAATGGACTAAGATTCACTTAAAAATAAACCTTCGTAAACGCGATCACTAGGACCGTACTCAAAGCAGATGGAAATTGGTTGTTGCCCACCCGAAAACACTGCACAACCAAGACGCGTTCCGATGTAATTTCATCTCATCAGTTGGAGACAGCAGGCCACGATCCCGCGACCATCGGATAGTAGCCGATACCTCTACCATTTGGCTACTGGGTCACGGTGGGCAACGCTTGGCACAACCATAAATGATTAAGTTGATGGCCAGTTATATTTTACCCGTTGTATAATTGGATTGCGACGCGCCATCTCAATGGAATGGACTGTGATTCACACCGAAGTGAAGCTTAGTCAATGTGATCAATAGGAACGTACTCAAACCAGATGGAGATCGGATGTTGCCCACATTTGAAAACACTGCACAACCACGACGCGTTTCGATGTAATTTCATACCATCAGGTGGAGACAGCAGGCCTCGATCCCACGACCATTGGAATAGCAGCCGAAACCTCTAGCACTTTGGCTACCGGGTCACGTAGGGCAAAGCTTGGCACAAATGTAAACGAATAAGTGGAGGGTCAAGATTCGAATACACGATGTGTGATGGGATTGCGACGCGTAATCTTAAAGTAATAGAATGTGATTCACATTGAAGTGAACCTTAGTCACTGCGATTAATAAAACGGTACGCAAAGCGGATGGAACTCGTATGTTGCCCAAATTGGAAAACACTGCACAACCCCGACGCATTTCGATGTAAATTCATCTCATCAGTTAGAGAGAGCAAGCATCAATCCCGCTACCATTGATAGAGTATTCGAATCCTCTACCAATTTTCTACCGGGTAACAGTGGGCAAAGATCGGCACAAACGTAAATGACTAAGTGGAGGGCCAGGTTTGGACTACACATTGTGTGGTTGGATTGCGACGCGCAATCTCAAAGTAATGGATTGTGATTTACATTAAAGTGAACTTTATCAATGCGATCACTGGGACCGTACTCAAAGCAGATGGAAATTGTGTGTTGTGCACTCCTGAAAACACTACATAACCATGACGCGTTCCGATGCAATTTCCTGTCATCTGGTGGAGATAGCAGGCCTCGATCCCGCG
This sequence comes from Dicrocoelium dendriticum, assembly GCA_944474145.2. Classification (NCBI taxonomy): domain Eukaryota; kingdom Metazoa; phylum Platyhelminthes; class Trematoda; order Plagiorchiida; family Dicrocoeliidae; genus Dicrocoelium; species Dicrocoelium dendriticum. Next base: position 29,371,676 of record OX104071.1, on the reverse strand, counting down.
ACCATTTGAATATTGGCAAAACAACTTTATTTTGGATAGCAGTGCCCGGTGGACAACGCTTGGCACAACCGTAAATGAATAGTTGGAGTGTTACTTTTGGACAACACGTTGTGTGCTTGGATTCCGACGGGCAATCTCAATGTAATGGACTAAGACTCACTTAAAAATAAACCTTCGTAAACGTGATCACTAGAACCGTACTTAAAGCAGATGGAAATTGGTTGTTGCCCACCCGAAAACACTGCACAACCAAGACGCGTTCCGATGTAATTTCATCTCATCAGTTGGAGACAGCAGGCCTCGATCCCGAGACCGTGGAATAATTGCCGAAACACCTACGACTTTGGCTACCGGGTCACGGTGGGCAATGCATGGCAAAACGGTAAATGACTAACTGGAGGGTCAAGTTTGTATTAGACGTTGTGTGCTTGGATTTCGTCGCGCAATCTCAATTTAATGGACTGTGATTCACATTGAAGTGAAAATTAGTAACTGCGATCAATGGTACCGTATTCAAGTCAGATGGAAATTGGGTGTTGCCCACCCGAAAACACTGCACAACCGCGCTGCATTTCGATGTAATTTCCTCTCATCTGGTGGAGATAGCAGGACTCGATCCCGCGACCATTTGAATATTGGCAAAATACCTTTATTTTGGATAGCAGTACCCGGTGGACAACACTTGGCATAACCGTAAACGAATAATGGGATTGTTACTTTTGGACTACACGTTGTGTGATTGGATTCCGACGGGAAATCTCAATGAAATGGACTAAGACTCACTTAAAAGTAAACCTTAGTAAATGCGATCACTAGGACCGTCCTCAAAGCAGATGGAAATTGGGTGCTGCCATCCCGTACACCCAGCACAACCACGACGTCTTCGATGTACATTCATCTCATCTTGTGGAGACAACAGTGTTCGATACCGCAACAAATATATAGCATCCGAAACATCCAACAATTGTGCTACTAGGTCACGGTGGGCGACAATTGGCACAACAATAAATGACTAACTGGAGGGTCAACTTTGGAGTACACGATTTGTGATTGGATTGCGACGCGCCATCTCAGTGTAATGGACTGTGATTCACATTGAAATAAACCTTAGTCACTGCGATCGATGGGACCTTACTCAAAGCAGACAGAATATTTTTCTTGCCCACACGAATACACTGAACAACAACGACGCGTTTCGAGGTATTTTCATGTCAACAGGTTAAGACAGCAGGCCTCGATCCCTCGACCATTAGAATAGTAGCGAACTCCTCTAACAATTCTGTTGCCGGTACACGGTGGGCAAAGCTTGGCACAACGGTACATAAATAATTAGAGGGTCAAGTTTGAACTACACGTTGTGTGATTGGATTGCGACGTGCAATGCTTATGTAATGGACTGTGATTCACATTGAAGTGAACCTTATCCCTGCGATCACTGGGACCGTACTCAAAGCAGATGGAAAGTTGGTGGTGTGCACTCCTGAAAACACTGCACAACCACGACGCGTTTTGACGTGATTTCATATCCTCAGGTGGAGACAGCAAGCCTTGATCCCGTAACCATTTGAATAGTTGCCGAAACCCCTACCTTTCGGCTGACGTGTCACGGAGGACGACCATTCGTGTAACCGTAAATCACTAAGTAGGGGGTCAAGTTTGGACTACACGATGTGTGATTTGATTGCGACGCGCAATCTCAAGGTATTGAACTTTGATTCACATTGAAGTGAACCATAGTAACTGCGTTCACTAGGCCGTATTCAGTGCAGTAAGAATTTGGGTGTTGCCCACCCGAACACACTGCGCAACCACGACGTGTTCCTATGTAAATTCGCCTCATCAGGTTTAGACAGCAGGTCTCAATCCCACGAAAAATTAAATAGCATCCGAAACACCTACTAAATTTGTCTACCGGGTCACGGTGGGCAACGCTTGGCACAACGGTAGAAGAATAATTGGAGGGTCAAATTTGGATTACAAGTTACGTGATTGAACTGCGACGCGCAATCTCAATGGAATGGACTGCGATTCCCACCGAATGAACTTTATCACCGCGATTATTGGGACCGAACTCAAACCAGATGGAAATTAGTGGTTGCCCAGCAGAAAACCCAGCAATACCGCGATGCGTTTCCGTGTAATTCCATCTCATCAGGTGGAGAGAGCAGGCCTCGATCTCGCGACCATGGGATTGCTTGCCGAAACCTCTACCTTTCGGCTGCCGGGTCACGGTGGACGACATTTGTCACAACCGTAAATGATTAATTGGAGGGTCAATTTGGACTACACGCTGTGTGATTGGATTGCGACGCGCAATCTCAATGTAATGGACTGTGATTCACATTGAAGTGAACCTTAGTCACTGCGATCACTGGGACCGTACTCAAAGCAGATGGAAAGTTGGTGGTGTGCACTCCTGAAAACACTGCACAACCACGACGCGTTTCGATGTAATTTCATCTCATCAGTTGGAGACAGCAGGCCTCGATCCAGCGACCATTTTGCTACTAAGCATAAACTCCTTCTTCTTTGGCAAGCAGTACATGGTGGGCAACGCTTGGCACAAACGTAAATGACTAATTGTAGGGTCACGTTTGGACTACACGTTGTGTGATTGGATTGCGACGCGCAATTTCAATGTAAGATAGTGTGACTCACATTGAACCGCACCGGAGTCACTGCGATGACTTGGACCGTCCTGAAAGCAGATGGAGATTGGTTGTTGCTTACCCGATTACACCTCACAACCGCGATGGGTTTCGAATCAATTTGATCTCATCAGGTGGAGACAGCCGGCCAAGATTCCGTGAAAAATTTATAGTACCCGAATCATCTACCAATTTGGCTACCGGGTCACGTTGGGCAAAGTTTTGCACAACCCTTAATGATCAATTGGAGGGTGAATTTTGGACTACACGTTGTGTGATTGGATTGCGACACGCAACCTCAATGCGATGGACTGTGATTCACATTGAATTGAACCTTAGTCACTGCGATCAATTTGACGGTACTCAAAACAGAGGGAAATTGGTTGTTGCCCACCCGAAAACACTGCATAAGCACGACGCGTTTCGATGTAATTTCATATCATCAGGTGAAGACAGCAGGCCTCGATCCCATGACCATTTTGCTACTAAGCATAATCTCCTTCCTCTTTGGCTAGCAGTACATGGTGGGCAACGCATGGCAAAACGATAAATGACTAACTGGGGTGTCAAGTTTGGACTCCACGTTGTATGATTGGATTGCGTCTTGCAATCTCAATGAGATGGACTGTGATTCACGTTAAGTGAACCTTAGTCACTGCGATCACTGGCACCGTTTTAATTCAGATGGAGATTAGTTGTTGCCCACCCGAAAACACTGCTCAACCACGACGCGATTCCATGAAATTTCATCTCATCATATGGAGACAGCACGCCTCGATCCCGTGACCATTGGGATAGTCGGAAGAACAGCTATAACTTTGTCCAGCTGTACACAGTGGTCAATGCTTGGCACAACGGAAATTGACCAATTGGAGGGCCAAACTTGGACTACACTTGTGCGATTGAATTGCGGCGCGCAATCTTAATGTAATGGACTGTGATTCACATTGAATTGAACCCTTGTCACTGCGATCACTGGGACCGTACTCAAATCAAATGGAGATTGGTTGGTGGCCAACCGAATACACTGCACTACCACGACGCATTTCCATGTAATTTCCTCTCTTCAGGTAAAGAACGCAGGCCTAGCTCCCTCGACCATTTGAATATTTGCGGAGACGTTTACCCTGTACGAGCTTAACTTATTCTGCTATTTTTAGCTTATTTCTCTTCGCACAGGGAAGATACTAGCTCCAATCATGTGACTTTCTAACCACAGCATTCAAAAGCTATTGATGTGCATACAATCAATGGACAATTTGGTTTGAACTTTGGCTTATACCATCTAGCCTACTACCACCTGTGTTTTCCCTGTGCAATCTTTCTGCCCTACTGTCGTAGTGTATTTTCGGGAGCCTCCCAAAATATATCATTGGGATACCAAAAAGATTTTCTTTCCAACATCCAGTAAGGACGACGGGACATGGCTATATTCGGACTCCGCACCTAGACAGCGCTCCTACAAATTGGAGACCCCGACGTGAGTTCTTTCTACCAGATTCGGCTTTCAACATCCTGTGAGTCGTGTCCATTTTCGTCGTTCTTTTTATTACTTTCATTTATGCGAACATGATCGATCAGCAAACTGGGGAGATTAAAACCGTATCTACTGGCTGGTTTCCAACATTTTGGATCCAATGTCTTCAGCTTTGGTTTTTTCAGGCCGAGTCATTTTTTGAAATTAATCGCATACATAGGGATGTCTTAAAAGTTCATTATGTGGCCTCTAAGCTCCCACCTGAATTATTACTCCTGGCGCAGGATATCCTGAAAACAAGCCCCACATACCAACAACTAATGGACTTTTTAATTCGCGAGCTTGGCCTTAGTGAGCGTAAGAGAATGCAACGTCTACTTATAGAAGAACAGTTAGGCGATCGCACTCCTACGCAACTATTTCGAGCCATGCAAGCTCTGGTAGGTGACAGCCCTCCAGAGAATTCCATCTTTAGGCAGTTATTTTTGCAACGGCTCCCTACACACGTACAACAAATACTGGCTGACGCTCATCATGAAACCAACTTGAAAGACCTAGCCCTTATGGCTGATAAAATAACGGAAATACAAGCGCCCACGATCTCAACTTCTTCGCCTATAACCGACGACTCGCTTGTAAAAGCTGTGCACTCCCTGCAGCAGCAACTGGCTTCCATTTCCATCACCCGCCGAAACCGTAATTCTCGGTCAGGCCAGCGGCGTGTTCGCACCGCTAGTCGTTCACGTGGCATTTGTTGGTATCACCGTAGGTTCCGTAAAAAAGTTCTGAAATGCATAAATCCGTGTCGATTTTCCATTTCGGGAAACGAGCACGCCAGCTCGTAATGAGGTCGACGCAAACTGGCATATGCGAGCCAGGTCGCTTCTTTTATCTGCGGGACGTAAGATCTGGCATGCGATTCCTCGTAGACACTGGTGCCCAAGTCAGTGTGGTTCCTCCACGTCCGGAGGACTTAAGGCACTGCTCTGTATACAGCCTTCAAGCAGTAAACGGCACGCCTATCCGAACCTATGGAGAACGGTCTATCACGCTGAACCTTGGTCTCCGTAGGCATTTTCCTTGGATTTTCATTGTAGCCAAAGTGCCCACTGACATTTTAGGCCTCGATTTCTTCCAGTATCATGGTATTATTGTCGATCCCAAGCGCTGCCAAATCATTGATGGCCTAACGCAAATATCTCGGGCTGGTTTTAAAGGGTCCATTATGTCTATGAGTCCGCAGTGTGTCCCACCACGAGCCACTCCAAAGTACTTGGATTTGTTACGAGAGTTTAACAGTTTAACAAAGCCTGGATACCAACCCGGTGATGTCAAACATGAGATCGTCCACAGGATAAGGACAATAGGTAGTCCAGTCTACCATCGTCCGCGGCGTTTAGCGCCCGATAAACTTTCCGTAGCGAAGGCTGAATTCGACCACATGCTACAATTGGGCATAATACGTCCATCCAGCAGTACATGGGAATCGCCCCTACATATGGTCCCGAAAAACAAGCCTGGGGATTGGAGACCTTGTGGGGATTATCGGGGACTAAACGCTATCACCGTCTTAGACAGGTATCCCATTCCGCATCTCCAGGATTTCTCTTCCTCGCTATACGGAAAACACGTGTTCAGTAAGATAGATATAGCACGAGCATATTACCAAATTCCTGTCCATCCTCAAGATATTCATAAGACTGCCGTTACCCCAACTTTTGGCTTATTTGAGTTCTTGCGAATGCCATTTGGTCTCCGCAATGCAGCTCAAACATTTCAGCGTTTTATGGATCAGGTTATTCGTGAGCTCGATTTTGTTTTCGCCTACATTGACGACGACTTGGTTGCAAGTTATAACCACCACGAACACTTGCGTCATCTGCGACAATTGTTCGAGCGATTTGCGCATAATGGGGTGGTTATCAAAGCCTCCTGTTGTATACGGGACCCAACCCAACATGGAGTGCTGTCATCCAATCAGACCATACAACTGTCCAGCCAATCACCACTAAGCTGGAACCAACCAAACGATATACCCCAGTGATTCTGGTAAACACGTGAACTTCCTGTTGACACTTTGTTGACTCTGCTTGTCAGTATCACTTGATCCGCTGTATCAATACTACCGGTCATTTCCACGATCTAGTATTCTATCCACCTACTAGAACAGTTCGGGTTATATCAACTGGCGACGGAATTGGTAATTAAAATGGCAATTTCAGCAGACGATCTCCGTGCAATTCCTCAACAACAGCAGTCGCAGTTCGAGGCCGCTCAGCTCCGTTTACTCGATACTATAACGCGTAACCTCTCCCTGGTTTCCAAGGACAAGGCATCGCAGGATGAACCTACCAACATTGAATCAATTGTTTCTACAATACATATTTTCCAGCATGACGTTGCATCGGATGTTACTTTTGAGTCCTGGTTCAAGCGCTATGAGGACATTTTTCGTGTTGAGTTCGGTGGGAAGGAGGATTCATGGCGATCACGAACACTGCTTCGTAAGTTGGGGATCACGGAGCATGATCGTTTCGTAAACTATATTTTGCCCAAACACCCACGCGAATTTTCTTTTGATGACACGGTTCAGTGCCTCACACAGATTTTTGGCGAACGTTCCTCGCTCTTCAGCACACGTTATCATTGCTTAAAACTCGTCAAGCACTCCATGGACGACTACATTACCTACGCAGGTATCGTTAACCGCGAGTGTGAGCGTTTTAAACTTGCATCCATGACCGAGACACAGTTCAAGTGTCTCATGTTTATTTGTGGTCTACAATCTCCGTCAGACGCGGACATCTGCACACGTCTTCTCACCAGACTGGAGCAAGACCCAGACATAACGTTGCAGAAAATGGCTGAGGAATGTCAGCGCCTGATCAATTTGAAGCATGATTCCCGTATGGTGGAACAGCAGCAGATCAACATGGCAGATGTCAGACCGGTCAGAGCACACAAACAGGAGTCCAAAAAGCCACCAACAGCATGTTGGAACTGTGGCGCATGGCACTACGCCTCACATTGCACTTTTCGCCGACATCGGTGCAATCAGTGTCAACGCTTTGGTCACAAAGATGGTTTCTGCAAGCCACGCAACTCAACTAAAGCGGACAATTCCAACAAACGGTTTCCGAAACCAACGCAGAAGGCTAGTCGCAGCGTTGTTGCTAGCTATCAAGTCAACGCTACATCGCGAAGACGCTATCTAACAGTGAGTGTAAACGGGTATCCCGCGACTCTCCAGGTAGACACAGGATCGGACATCACGATTATTTCGCAAACGATTTGGGAATCCATCGGACGTCCTCCAGTTATGTCCACTCAACAGACAGCCCTCAGTGCATCCGGAACAACTCTCGGTTTGGTTGGTGAGTTACGTTGCTTGGTATCTTATAATGGTCAAAAATTTGAGTCTATATGCTACCTCACTAACCAACCAGGATTGAATATTCTCGGCATTGACTGGTTAGATAATTTCAATCTTTGGAGTATTCCGTTTGATAAAGTCTGCAAACTGACACTGGGCATCAGCATTCCTCCCGTAATAATCGATGCAGGGCTACAGCAGTCCATTCCACAACGGTTATTTCAGCGATATGCACTAGTTTTCCAGGAAGGACTTGGTCTTTGTAGCAAAATGAAGGCTCAATTGCAGCTGAGAGCAGATGCTAAACCCGTTTTTCGTCCTAAACGTCCGGTGCCTTATTCTGCATTAACCAGTGTAGAGCTAGAGCTGGATCGCCTACAGCTAGCAGATGTCATACAACCAGTCGATTACTCGGACTGGGCTGCTCCAATCGTAGTGGTACGAAAGGCCAATGGCTCAATTCGTGTGTGTGCAGATTTTTCAACAGGTCACAATGACGCCCTTCAGACACACAGTTATCCACTACCAGTCCCAGAAGACATTTTTGCCAAACTTTCAGGCGGTAGACTGTTTGCCAAACTTGACCTAGCTGATGCATATCTACAAATCGCCATTGACGATGAGTCAAAGGAATTGTTGACCATTAACACACACCGTGGATTGTTTCAGTTTAATCGATTGCCATTCGGGGTTAGAACAGCACCAGCTATTTTCCAGCAGCTTATGGATGCCATGCTCACGGGCATTGACGGCGTTGCAGCTTACTTAGATGATATCTTAGTGGTCGGAACAAGTCCAGAAGAGCTAGCAGTGAGGCTCGACCAAGTTTTGGATCGTATAAAAGAGTACGGATTGCGCTTGAGACCAGAAAAATGCAGCTTACTTTTGCCACAACTTAAATATCTGGGGTTCATTATTGATCAGAATGGAGGTCGTCCCGACCCAGCCAATATTTTAGCTATCGTCAACATGCCGACACCAACAGACGTCAGTACGCTACGCTCTTTTCTTGGCATGGTTAGCCACTATTATAATTTTCGCCTGGAAATGCATCAACTGCGAGCACCTCTAAACGCATTACTCATGAAAGAGGTCAAGTTTACTTGGTCAGCAGTGTCAAGCAGCGGTAGATCGGATTAAAGATATGCTGACTTCCGATCTCCTTCTCACGCATTACGATCCCAAACTTCCAATCGTGGTAGCTGCCGATGCAAGCAACTATGGCATCGGAGCTGTGTTGTCCCACACTTTCCCAGACGGTTCTGAGAAAGCAGTTATTCACGTGGCACGGTCGTTAACATCAGCAGAGAAAAATTATTCCCAGGTTGAAAAGGAAGGCCTGGCTATCATATTTGCTGTCAATAAATTTCACAAAATGCTATATGGTAGACGTTTCAAGTTACTGACGGATCACAAACCGTTGCTGACCATATTTGGTTCACATAAAGGCATCCCGGCAACTACAGCCAGCCGTCTACAGAGATGGGCTCTATCCTTACTGGCCTACGATTTTAGCATCCATTACCAATCGACCACAGATTTTGGGCAAGCCGATGTGTTGTCTCGGTTAATTGCGGATCATCCAGCAGACAACAACGAGACAGTGATTGCTAGTGTTAAAGTGGATCAGGAGATCAATCGGGTAATTCTCGACACCGCGAAATCCCTACCAGTCTCGCTAAAATCCATCCAGCAGCACACATCGCAGGATGCCGTACTACGTAAGGTGATGAAGCACGTGAAAGAAGGTTGGCCATCGAGGGTATCAGATGCAGAACTCATCCCCTATCACCGGTGCCAAAACAGCTTATCAATCGTTGACTCGTGTTTGCTTTTCGCTGAACGTGTGGTTGTTCCCTCAGCTTTACAACGGCCCATTCTCACCCAACTTCACAAAGGCCATCAAGGAATCACCCGCACCAAAGCATTAGCTAGAAGTTACGTGTATTGGCCAGGGATGGATGATGATATCTCACACCTGTGTACGCGGTGTGAAAACTGTGCGATCACGCAAAAATCACCAAACAAATTGGCCCCTGTGCCATGGCCAGCAGCGACCACGCCGTGGTCAAGAGTACATGTAGATTTCGCCGGCCCAGTAGATGGTAAATCTTATCTCATCGTGATTGACGCTCATAGTAAATGGCCAGAAGTTGTAACAATGCCGACGACCACTGCAGTCGCAACAATTAGACAGTTGCATCAAATATTCAGCCGATTCGGAATGCCGGAGACATTAGTCAGCGATAATGGCCCACAATTTACTAGCGAAGAATTCGCAACATTTTGTCGTTCCAATGGGGTGGCACACATACGCACACCCCCCTTTCACCCGCAATCGAACGGTCAGGTTGAGCGATTCGTCGACACGTTCAAGCGTGCACTTATCAAAAGGCGAGGCGACGGCCCCAGGGACGATTGCATACACACATTCCTAATGATGTATCGAATCACACCACACCCCTCTTGTAACGGAAGGTCACCGTCGGAAATGTTGTTTAACCGTCAGATCAGGTCAATTTGGGACATAATCGTTCCGGAGGTGAGAGAATTAGCCAATCCGGAAACAACAGAATCTGCGCAACCCAAACAGCACGTAATAGCGAGAACATTAAAACCAGGTGACTTGGTATGGACAAGAGACTTCCGGCCGTCGCAATACAGATGGACGCCAGGTGTAATCACCAGACGGATTGGTCGAGTCACGTACCTAGTAGAGGTCAACGGTCAGACATGGCACAGGCATATGAACCAGCTCAGACACCACTCTGATAACGATCAGTATTTACCTCGTCACAATTCCCAGTTTGATTTTCAGTTATTACTGGAGGAGTTCTCATTGCCGAAACCGACAAATGCAAATTCGGATCGAGGGAAAAACGAAGGCCAAGCGTTGATGTCAGATTTGGATGCGGTTCACAGACGCCCCGTACGCAACCGCCGACCACCCGATCGTTTCATCTATACCCAACGGGTGGCAACTACAGGCAGACGTGTCAAAGGAAGAGGCAGGTGTCGTATACGGGACCCAACCCAACATGGAGTGCTGTCATCCAATCAGACCATACAACTGTCCAGCCAATCACCACTAAGCTGGAACCAACCAAACGATATACCCCAGTGATTCTGTTAAACGCGAAAACTTCCTGTTGACACTTTTTTGACTCTGCTTGTCAGTATCTCTTGATCCGCTGTATCAATACTACCGGTCATTTCCACGATCTAGTATTCTATCCACCTACTAGAACAGTTCGGGTTATATCACCTCCAAGAGTCAGTTTGGTATTGATACGGTAGACTTTCTTGGTCACCGTGTTTCCTCCGCCGGAATTACACCTCTACCCGTAGAGTGACGACCATCGCTGAATACCCTATCCCCGATTCCCTCAAAAAGTTACGTCGGTTTGTAGGTATGGTTAACTTCTACAGACGTTTCATCCCACACTGTTCTGAGTTAGCCCAGCCACTTACCGAGCTACTCAAATTAGATGCCAATTCATTCAGCTTCACGGAATCAGCTAAGCGGGTATTCAGTGATCTGAAACATCAGCTAGCAACTACTACTCTCCTCGTGCATCTTGATCCTAATGCTCCGTTACAGTTAACGGTGGACGCTTCAGATGCAGCGGTACGTGGTGTGCTCCAACAGCGACAGGGAGGTGAATTGTATCTAATTGCCTTTTTCTCTAAGAAACTGCAGCCTGCCGAACGACGTTATAGTACGTTCAGCAGAGAACTCCTAGCTATTTATCTCAATGTGCGTCATTTCCGACATTAGTTGGAAGGGCGTACATTCACGATATTTACCGATCACAAGCCGCCAACTTATGTACTGCGTTCTGCTTCTGATCGACTTTCCCCACGAGAAACTAGACAATTAGATTATATCTCCCAATTTACCCCCGACATTCGGTATTTGTCCGGTGTGAACAACACCGTAGCAGATGCCCTATCACGGGCGGAAATCAATACCCTCCTTGAGCATTCCCCCATTGATCTTCAAGAACTAGCCACAGCACAACATCAGGATAAGCAGTTTCTTCAACAACTGCGCGAAACCAATCTACAGGTGAAACCCATCCAGCTGCTTGATAGTTCGGATGTTCTGATTTGTGACGTTTCTACAGGAAAGCCACGACCTGTATTTACACCGACCTATCGGCGAATCATTTTTGATTCACTACATGGTCTAACACATCCAGGCATCCGTGCAACGCGCAGCTGCATTTCCGACCGTTTTGTGTGGCCGGCAGTGAACAAAGACATGCAGACCATAGTGAGGGATTGTCTCCCATGTCAACGTTCAAAAGTGCACCGCCATACACAGGCACCTCTTGGCGAGTTCACCATCCCCGATGCTCGTTTCAGTCACGTGCACATCGACACCGTCGGTCCGCTGCCGCCGTCGAGTGGATTTAAGTACTTACTTACTTGTATCGATCGTTACACTCGTTGGCCCGTGGCAGTACCCATCGCGGACATTTCCGCAGAGACGGTAGCACGTAACTTTGTGGCTCATTGGATCGCACATTATGGTGTACCATCCACCATAACAACGGATCGCGGTGCGCAATTTGAATCAACCCTCTTTCGAGACCTCACTACTATCCTCGGAGCTAAATAAATAAGAACAACTGTGTACCATCCAACAGCGAACGGGTTAGTCGAACGTTTCCACTGCCACCTCAAAACATCTTTGATGGCATGTTCTGACACTACCCGTTTGACAGAAAACTTACGCTAGTTCTATTAGGTCAACGAACGACGTTTAAAGCTGATTCAGGTTGCTCTACCGCGGAGCTGGTATACGGTACTACGCTAAAGCTCCCGGCTGACCTCGTTCAACTAATCGATGTCAATGCTCTAGATCCCTAAAACTTTATTCATCGCTTACGTTCATCCATGCTTGAACTGCATTTTACTGCCACAAGCGCACAAACTAACAAGTGTTACATACCAAAAGATCTGACAACTTGTTCACATGAGTGGCTACCAAACGATGCAGTCCGCAGGCCTCTACAGCCACCGTACGAAGGGCCATTTGAGGTGATCGCTACAACAGCAAAACATCATATGATCAACAGGAATGGTAAAGTCGATGTAGTTTCGGTAGACCGACTCAAGCCAGCGTATATCGAACAACCTAGTGAACAACAATCGACAGGTTCTTAAAACACCATATGTACGCAGGAGTCATCAAAGCAGTTTGAAAATGACCCTCAATCATCAATATCTAGGGCTAAGCCAAAAGAGACTAGTACGCGGCAAACACGGTCAGGTAGAAAAGTTCATTTTCCAGACCGTCTAGCGTTTCAGCCATCTTGAGAATAACAACTTGCTGTGCTGTCTATCGTGTTATACTACCTGCTGCCAGTTTTCTTTCCTGCTTGTTGCTTTCCAGTGTTTGCCAGGAGAGAAACGAACAAACTTAGCACGAATAAGAACATTCTCATGTCGACAAAGGACAGAAGGTTTGCGCCGGATAAAACCTGCAACTTAAACATCCTTGTTGCACCAATACATTCTGCTCCCACATTTTCATTGTATCTTCGCTAACAACTTTACCTGCATGCCTCCTGTGCCTTAGCCTCGGGCATTTTAAGCGACACTGTATCAGGTAGAGGTCAGTTTTCCCGGCAATTCCCACCGGGATTTTTACTCCTGGTCGCATATCACCGTGCGGCTACCGCACTGGTGGGGAGGTATGTAGGAGCTTTAACTACTTCTGCTATTTTTAGCTTATTTCTCTTCGCACAGGGAAGATACTGTTAGATCTTCACTTTTTTCGCTATTCCGAATTAACCACCCAGCAATTTCTCCGCAGCAATTCTAGCCCAGCTAAAGAAAAATCAAAATCCCAACAGCATTAACCACGAAAAAGGTGTTAACAAAACTCTGCCAACGTATCCAGATAAATGCCGCCGAAAACACTGTCCTCCCAACTCTGAGGCAAAAGTCCAATTAGCCGAGTGTTTGAAAATGCATTCGTCCACTCGATCGATTGCCTGATTAACCGCACGGGGTAGGCGATTCCCTTCAACCCAGCTTTCAATCACCATTATATAGTTTCCCTTTTTTCTTTTATGTTTTTATTTGTTTCCCGGATACCTCCGCTCCTGAAGCTGTTGCCGTTGTGTACGAAGCTAGCCGGGGGTGAACCTGAAGCCTCCTGGAAGGGATTCTTCGCCTACCGGTGCATCGCCTTGGCTGTAGTGTTCTGGATTCGAATTCCGTGCTCTGCGGTCTGGTACTATTCGTCTGATGACAGGGTTCTTCTACTGGCTCTGTAGGCAAGTTGAAGCTGTCTGTCAACAGGTCAAATGGAAGCTTGGCGGATTCTGTTGCTTGTGGCTGACACATTGTTGTTCGCAGTTGGTTTGCATGGCGTACCCATAACTGCGTTCCAACCAGCACGTCGTAAATGACGCTTCCGCGCTTGCGCTGGATCGCGCCTGGCGTCCATTTCGCGTGTCCACCCCGATAATCACGCACAAGTACTGGCTGACTCGGTCTAAACGAACGTTGCTTAGCACCAAGCCGCCGATTAAAATCACGTTCCATCTTTAGGTTCCTTTCACCAGCTATGGACTCTGAGGATGTCCGAACTGCATCATATGGCATGCGAAGTTTTCTCTTCATCATTGCCTCTGCTGGTGATATTCCACCCGGTGTTTGTAAATGTTGTGTAGATCGATACAGAAATAGGAAGTGGTCGATCACCTCCTCTATGTCTCCCTCCCTCCTTGATTTGAGGAGAGCGCGTTTGAATGTATCCACAAACCTCGCCGCTTGGCCATTCGATTGTGGGTGGAATGGTGGAGACCGCACGTGTTTGATGGTGCAACGTTGGCAGAATTCCGTGAATGTGGCCGAAGTAAACTGTGCTCCATTGTCCGTCACCAATGTTTCAGGGCAGCCGAACCTGCTGAAGATTTGTCGCAATCTAGAGACGGTTGCGCTGGTTTTCGTGCTTCTCATGAGGAACACCTCGGGCCACTTGCTATAAGCGTCGACTACTATGAGAAAACTCTGGCCATTGATTGGGCCTGCAAAGTCTACATGAACACGACTCCAAGCTTTAGTTGGTTTAGGCCATGAGCGGAGTTCAGTCTTTGGCGGTGCCCTTGAGGCGGTAGCGCAGTTGCCACAACTTTTAGCTAGCTGCTCCAGCTGCCTGTCCATAAACGACCAATACACATAACTTCTGGCAAACGCTTTCATTCGGTTGAGCCCTGGATGTCCTGCATGGAACTGCCGCAGCACTCTTTGTTGCAACGCCTGCGGGATGACTACTCTGTCTGAGAACATGATGCAATCGTCCACAATGGAAAGTGAATGTCTTCGCTGATAGAATTGCTGCATTTCGGCAGATGAACACGAACGTGGCCAGCTGGTTCTGTGGAAGTGTGTCACCTTCTTCAGGATTGGGTCTCGAAGCGTTTCGGCCCGCACAGCATCGGCCTTAACTGGCATAACATGTAGTGCCTCGTTCACCAGGAATTTGACATCAGGTTCGATCTCAAATGAGGCAATGATGGTGTCCTCGTTTTCTTGTTGCTGGGAATCAATGAGGCGTGACAACGTATCTGCTTGGCCCAGCGAATTCGTTGACTGAAAACGGATTTCAAAATCATAGCCCAGCAATGTAAGTGCCCATCGTTGGAGTCGAATGGCTGTATAGGCAGGAATTCCCTTCTTCGAGCCGAAAATGGCCAGCAGCGGCTTGTGATCCGTCAAGAGTTTGAAGCGGCGACCACACAGCGTCTTGTGATATTTCTTCACAGCAAACACTATGGCCAATGCCTCCTCCTCGATCTAACTGTAGTTTCTTTCAGCTTTCTTTAGCGTCCTGGTGGCATGTGCGATCGCTTTCTGAGATCTATCTGGGAACGTATGGGAAACTACGGCACCGATCCCTAGACTCGATAATGGTGATTGAAAGCTGGGCTGAAGGGAATCGCCTACCCCGTCCGCTCGATCGATTGCCTGATCGACCGCACGGGGTAGGCGATTCCCTTCAACCCAGCTTTGAATCACCATTATATACTTTCCCTTATTTCTTTTATGTTTTTACCTGATTCCCGGATAGATACTAGCCCCAATCATGTGACTTTCTAACCACAGCATTCAAAAGCTATTGATGTGCATACAATCAATGGACAATTTGGTTTGAACTTTGGCTTATACCATCTAGCCTACTACCACCTGTGTTTTCCCTGTGCAATCTTTCTGCCCTACTGTCGTAGTGTATTTTCGGGAGCCTCCCAAAATATATCATTGGGATACCAAAAAGATTTTCTTTCCAACATCCAGTAAGGACGACGGGACATGGCTATATTCGGACTCCGCACCTAGACAGCGCTCCAAAAACAACTTTGTCTACCGGGTCACGGAGGGCAACGCTTGGCACAAACGCAAATGACTAATTGGAGGGTCAAATTTTTACTACAAGTTGTGTGATTGGATTGCGACACGCAATCTTAATGAAATGGACTGTGATTTACATTGAATTGAACCTCAGTCACTGTGTTCACTTAGACCGTACGCAAAACAAATGGAGATTGGTTATTGGCCACCGGAAAACACTGCACAACCAAGACGCGTTCCGATGTAATTTCATCTCATCAGGTAGAGAGAATAGGCCTCCATTTCGCTACAATTAGAATAGTAGCCGAAACCTCCACAACTTTCAATTTTCGTGTCACGGTGAGCAACGCATGACACAACCGTAATTTACTAATTAAAGGGTCATGTTCAGAATACACCTTGTGTGATGTGATTGCGACGCGTAATCTCATCGTGATGAACTGTGATTCACATTGAAGTGAACCTTGGTCACTGCGATCAGTGGGACCATCCTCAAAGTAGATGGAATTTGGTTGCAGAACAACCGAAAACGCTACACATCCAAGACGCGTGTCCATGTAATTTCACCTCATCATGTAGAGACAGCAGGAGTGCATCTCGCGACCACTTGAATGGTAGCCGAATCCTCTACCAATTTCGCTACCGAGTCACGGCGGGCAACGCAGGGCACAACCGAAAATGACTAATTGTAGGGTCAGGTTTGGACTACAGGTTGTGTTATTGGATTGCGACGGGCAATCTCAATGTAATGAACTGTGATTCACATTGAAGTGAACCTTAGTCACAGCGATCACTGGGACCGTACTCAAAGCAGATGGATATTGGGTGTAGCCCACCCGAAAACACTGCACAACCACGACGCGTGTGGATGTAATTTCACCTCATCATGTAGAGACATCATGCGTAGATCCCGCGACAATTCGAATGGTAGCCGAATACTCTACCACATTCTCTACAGAGTCACGGTGGGTAACGATTGGCCCGACCGTAAATGACTAACTGTAGGGTCAGGATTGGACTACACGCTGTGTTATTGGATTTCGACGAGCATTATCAATGTAATGAACTGTGACTCACTTTGAAGTGAACCTTGGTCACTGCAATCACTGGGACTGTACTCAAAGCAGATGAAAAGATTTGTTGCCAACTTAAATACACTGTACAACCACAAAGCGTTTCGATGAAACTTTATCTCATCAGGTGGAGACAGTAGCCCTCGATCCAGCGATCATTGCTATGGCAGCCGAAATGTGTATCACCCTGGATACCGCGTCAGGTGAGCAACGCTACACACAACCGGAAATCACTAATTGGTGGAAGTTTGCACTACACGTTGTGCGATTGGACTGCAAAGCGCAATATCAATGTAATGGACTGTGATTCACATTGAAGTGAACCTTAATCACTGCGATCACTGGGACCGTCCTCAAAGTAGATGGAAATTGGGTGTTGCCCACAAGAAACACTGCACAACCAAGACGCATTTCGATGTAATTTCATCTCATCAGGTGGAGAGAGCAGGCCTTGATCCCGCGACCATTGGCATAGTAGCCGAAATCTCTAACCCTCAGGATTACGGATCATTTTGTCCAACGCTTCGCACAAACGTAAATGACTAATTGGAGAGTCCAGTGTGGACTGCACGTTGTGTGATTCGAATTCGACGAGCAATCTCAATGTACTGAACTGTGATTCACATTGAAGTGAACCTTAATCACTGCGATCACTGGGACCGTACTCAAAGCAGATGGAAATTGGGTGTTGCCCACCAGAAACACTGCACATCCACGACGCCTTTGATGTAAATTCATTTCCTCGTTTGGAGAGAGCATTTCTCGATCCTGCGACCATTGGAATAGCAGCCGGAACCACTACAGATTTGGCTACCGGGTCACTGTAGTAAATATTTGGCGCAACCGTAAATAACTAACTGGATGGCAAAGATTGGACTACACGTTGTGTGATTGGATTGCGACACGCAATCTCCATGTAATGGACTGTGATTCGCATTGAAGGAAATCTGAGTCACTGCGATCACAAGAAACGTACATAAAGCAGACGGAATTTGGTATTTGCCCACCCGAAAACACTGCAAAAGCACGACGCCTTTCGATGTAATTTCACCTCATCAGGTAGAGAGAGCATGCCTGGATTCCGCGACCATTTGAATGGTAGCCGAAACCTCTACCCATTTGGCTACCGGGTCAGGTGAGCAACGCTTGGCACAACCGTAAATGGCTAATTGGATGGTCAAGTTTGGACTACATGTTTTGTGATTGGATTATGAAAAGCAATCTCAATGTAATGGTCTGTGATTTACATTGAATTGAACCTTAGTCACTGCGTTCAATTAGACCGTACGCAAAACAAATGGAGATTGGTAGTTGGCTACCCGAATACACTGCACAACCACGGTGCGTTTCGATGTAATTTCATCTAATCAGGTGGACACAGCACGCCTCGATCTCGCGACAATTGAATAGTAGCCGAACCTCCAACAAATTATCTACCGAGTCACTGTGGCAACGCGTGGCACTACCGTAAATGACTAACTGGAGTGTCAAGAATAAACTACAGTATGTGTGATTCGATTGCGACGCGCAATCTCAACGTAATGGACTGTGATTCACATTGAAGTGCAAGGGAATCACCGCGATCACTAGGACTGTACTCAAAGCAGATGGATATTGGTTGTTGCCCAACCGAAAACCCTGCACAACCGCGAGGCGTTTCGATGTAATATCATCGCATCAGGTGGAGAGAGCAGGCCTTGATCCCGCGAGTATTGGAATAGTAGCCGAAACATATAACCCTTGGGCTAAACGGACACGGTGGGCAACGCATGGCGCAACGGTAAATGACTAACTCGAGGGTCAATTTTGGACCAAACATTTTGTGATTGAATTGCTACGCGCAATCTTAATGTGATGGACTGTGATTCACAATGAAGTTAATCTTAGTCACTGCGATCAATGGGACCATACTCAAAGCACAGGGAAATCGGTGTTGCCCACCAGCAAACACTGCACAACCACGAAGCGTTTCGATGTAATTTTATCTCATCAGGTGGAGACATTAGCCATCGATCCCGCGATCATTTCTATGGCAGCCGAATTATGTATCCTCTTAGATACCTGGTCAGGTGAGCAACGCTTGGCACAACCGTAAATGACTAATTGGTGGGTGAAGTTTGCACTACACGTTGTGCGATTAGATTGCGACGCGCAATCTCAATGTAATGGACTGTGATTCACATTGAAGTGAACCATAATCACTGCGATCACTAGGACCGTACTCAAAGCAGATGAAAACTGGTTGTTGCCCTACCGAAAACACTGCACAACCGCGAAGCGTTTCGATGTAATATCATCGCATCAGGTGGAGAGAGCAGGCCTTGATCCCGCGAGTATTGGAATAGTAGCCGATACATATAACCCTTGGGCTACAGGGTCACGGTGGGCAACGCATGGCACAACGGTAAATGACTGATTGGAGCGTCAAGGTTGGACTAAAGGTTGTGTGATGTGATTGCGACGCGTAATCTCATCGTAATGAACTGTGATTCACATTGAAGTGAACCTTGGTCACTGCGATAACTGGGACCGTCCTCAAAGGAGTTGGAATTTGGGTGTTGCCCACCAGAATTACTGCACAACCAAGAAGCGGTTCGACGCAATATCATCCCTTCAGTTGGAGACATCAATCTTTGATCCCGTGACCACGGGAATAATAGCCAAATCCTCTTTTAATATCGCTAGCGGTTCACGGTGAACAACGCTTGGCACAACCGAAAATGACTAACGGGAGGGATACGTTTGGACTACCCGTTGTGTGACTAGAATGCGACTCGCAATCTCAATGTAATGGAATGTCATTCACGTGGTGTAGACCTGCGTCCATGCGATCACTGGGACGGTACTCAGATGGAAATAAGGGTGTTGCCCAACCGAAAACACTGCACAACCACGACGTGCTTCGATGCAATTTCCTCTCATCAGGTGGAGACAGCAGGCCTCGGTCCCGCGACCTTTGGAATATTAGCCGAATCCTCTATCACTTCGGCTACCGATTCACGGTGGGTAACGATTGGCGTAACCGTAAATGACTAATGGGTGTCAAGTTTGGACTACGCGTTGTGTGACTGAATTTCGGCGCGCAATCTCACTTTAATGGGCTGTGATTCACATTGAAGTGAACCTTAGTCACTGCGATCACCTGGACCGTACTCAAAGCAGATGAAAATTGATTGTTGCCTAACCGAAAACGCTGCACAACCGCGAAGCGTTTCGATGTAATATCATCGCATCAGGTGGAGAGAGCAGGCCTCGACGACGCGACAATTGGATTTTTGTTCGAATCATCTAACCTTTGGGCTCAAGTGTCACGGTGGGCAACGCTTGGCGCAACCAAAATTGACTAATTGGATGGTCACGTTTGGACTACACGTGTTTTGGATTGCGACGCGCAATCTTAATGTAATGGACTGTGATTCACATTGAAGTGAACCTTAGTCACTGCGATCACTGGGAGCGTATTCAAAGGCGATGGAATTTGGTTGTCGCGATATCTTGAGACCATCATCGAAGAGGATTTGGAGATAACAACGGTCGCGAGCTCGTTTTTGTATGCCTGACATATTCGTGGACTTTGTGCTGAGGCCGGGGACACTGCACTTAACGTCCATCAGGTCAGATGTGACGCCGCAAACTCTTACCTTCAGATGTCGTCGATGCAAGAAGTTACGTACCCAAGGCAGTGTTGGGTCGCCAATTCTAGAGCGCTACAACTTGTGAAGGAAAATAAGTTGGTTCAGACTGTCAAAGTCTTTGGATAAATTGATATATACTGCATCAACTCTTACGCCGCTGTCGACCGTCACAGTCAAACTGGATCTAGCAAGTAACAAGTTTGAACTGCAAGATCGGTTCTTGCGAAATCCTTTGTTCTTGTGCTATGATATTGCGTTCTTCCAAGTGGTTCATGAGCGCTTCGTCGATAATCGCTTCCATCATTTTGGAGAGCATCGAAAGTAGTGTTATCGGGCGATAGTTGGCCGCATCTGTACGACTTCCGCCCTTATGGATGGGAGTGACGATTCCCAGTTTCACATTGTTGGCACCCGCCTCTCATCGAAGCATCGTTGGAAGAATTTGGAGAGTGGGTCCGCCAATTTTACTGTAGCCAATTTCAACGCCTTTGGACGAATATTATCAACGGCGGGAGAGGTGTGCCCGCGCAGAGCCATTTGCCTTTTCATAACATGAGCAGTCGTAAACGTGATGTGGCTAAGTCCTGGTGGTGATACAACGTGCGGGAACAGTGTATGCGGCGATGTCGTGCTCTGGAAGTTCGGGGCGAATAGTTGACACAGGGCGTTGGCCGCCTCGGTTGCGGTTTTTGCGAGTCCCCATAAAGTGTGTAAGACAGGAATTCCTCGCTGTACTTCGCGGAGTTTGTTAACGTGTCTGTAGAGAAGTTTGGGGTTTGAAAGGGATTTCTCAACTAGGTTCTGTTGATGCCGTATTTTATCGTCTCGTATCAGGTTTACGCACTTGTTCTTTTGGATAGTGTAGGTTTCCCATTTTTTGGCACTCGGGGACTCCTTGTATCTTCGCCAGAGTAAATTCCTCGTGACAATACAATTCAGTTTCCTGCTACATATAAATTATTATAATGTCTTTGCTCGCCGAGGCAATTTTCTAGAAGCGGTAGTTACTAACATGTTGAATTGGTGCGCAAAATCAAATCAGACGACATCATGGGATCGCTCTGCTAGAAATGCCCAGTTTGTAGCATCTATTAACTTTATTAGAGCGCCGTAATCCGTAATGAGCTGACACTCCTCTGTGTTTTCTGAGGAATACTCTGCATAACATATGTAGTTGAACATGAGTGTTACATGGTCGCTACGGCCCAAAGTACTCTATCGATATCGTTTCGATATATGAGAATATGAGATCCAGGACACCCGGTTTGTTTCCCGGTCTGAATCTTGTGGGAGATGTGATGTGATTGTAGTGGTAGTCCACTAATTATCTCCTGTACTTCCATTTCGAAAGGCGCGTTAATACAGGCTTGGGTGTGAATATTGAAGTCACCAAGCAGGAGAATGTAGCTGTACGACTGAGGGAATGGTCTTCATTGTGGAGGCTAGGCGATTTACCATTTCCAAAGTAGCCAACGGAGGGCGATATACGACACCCATCAAACATGCGTCCCCAAGGCTTAGGTGAAGACGGCACCAAAGCGCATCGACAATCTGAACCTCTGGGTCATCGATGAGATCAAGGTGTAGTTCGCTGCGATAATAAATTAGTACTCCACCTCCTCTACTTGGTCGATCGTTGCGTAAAATAAACATACCAGGTAGTGCGAGTTCTGCATCAGTGATCGCTTCACGCAACTAGGTCTCGGTTATCATGACGAGGTTACTTGACAGCAAGGCCTGACGCAGGCGAAGCTCCGCAAGTTTGCTTAAAAGACCTTGTGCGTTTGTATAAAAATAGGACAGTGATTCATATGTTAGAAGGTTGTTAGTCGATGTAGCCAACAGCTAGGAGAGTTGGCCGAACCTCGTGAGGTCGGCTGCTATTCGATTTTTTGAATAGTCTTCTGTTGGCGAGAATGACTTGGAAGAACTCTCTGCACCACGCAATCGGGTTCATGATGATCCTGATGGTCACTCAACTCTTGCAGTGTCTCGTCGGATGCTATGACGGCTGTCAGATTAGTCTCTGTGGTGGACTCTGCAACAACGGTTGTTCCCACTGAGTTGGTTCTCACCATTGAGTAACCAGTAACCACTGGTCGTAAACCTGCTGATTTTAGTCGAATTTCTGTTGCTAACATGTTCCGGAATTTACCCCAGTTCTCTAGAACTGTCTGTAAACTTAGCTCAGACGGTAAGACCAAATTCAGCAACTTAGGACCACACCCTTTGTAATTTGGCGACACGGGAATCCTTGTCAGGGAGGCAGCAAGGACATTTCCTAAAAAAAGCGCCTCACGAATGTATCGCCATTGCTCCAGGTCATGTGCCTGAGCTTCTTCAGATGAAAGTTGAGACTCGGGGACGCTATGAACAATGACGGTTTTCAGCTCGTGTTTTCTACTTCCCTGTTGATTGTTCATATCCTTTGAACCCTGTTTCCATTAAATATCCGGCAACATACGTACTTCGTTTGATGTTCTATGGTGTCGATTCACAGCGAGCAGAATGGATACCGTTTCGTCCGACGATATCAAGATCCGGAGCATGATCCAGGCGAACGCCGACCAACATGTGCTTCAGAGTGACCTAGATAGGGTGTATCAATGGTCGACCCAAAACCGATTGCATTTCAACGTCAGTAAATGCAAGGTGCTTTCCATCCGACATCAGAGCAGCTACTCATACCGACTCGGGACGAATATACTACAACAATCAACTCTCGAACGTGACCTGGGTGTCCTGGTTCAAAATGACTTGGGTTGCTCCATGCAATCCGAAAATGCCTCGAAGACCGGGAACCAACACGTCGGGCTGTTGCGACGGGCGTTTGGACAAATAAACAGCTCCATATTTCGACAAATGCTCAGTGCGTATGTTCGCCTCCATATCGTATACGCAATTGAAGCCTGGCATCCATGGCTAAAACATGACCTTAATGCACTGGAGCAGCCACAAGGTCGGGCATCTAAGAACGTAATTGGAATGCGCAATCTTTCCTACCAGGAGAGGCTGCAACGATTGCGAATGTTCAGTGGAAGCTATCGCAGACTACGAGGCGACCTGATTATGGCATACTTGATTCTGCGAGACCCACATCATGTGCATCGCCCTTTACTGCAACTCAGCAGCAATACCAACCTGAGGGGCCACTCATTAAAACTCGCAGAACAATACAGTCCTCTGGAGTGCCGGAGAAATTTCTTTTCCATCCGTGTCTGTCACCCGTGGAATGCTCTCCCAGAATCGGTCGTCTCTGCATCGACACTAACAGTATTTAAAAGACGGCTGGATGATGCACTCATCCACTTACACTTTGTTACTTAACAATACGTCTCCATCCTACACCTGGAGTATACCATGGAATCATTTGTTGTTAACCGTGGGTGTTGTGAATCTAAGAGGATCGCAGGAATGCAGAGGAGCAAACGACAAGTCCTCATTTTGATACTTAAATTACTAACTATTTTACGATCATTATCATTATTATTGTTATGTCGATATACCCACCAACTATCCAACGGGACTTGTAAAGCAACGCTTCTTAACCCGTATAAATTCATTGTTCATTGTGGAATGTAGTGTTACTCGAAGTAGTCGAGGCTCACCATAGTGTAAGGAATTCGGGTGTCGTGCGATGCATCTCAGTGTAGCGGGTTCAGCGCGCATGCTGATGGCACTACAGGTGGAATCCCACTGACAACGATCGTACATAAGCTTACCCTTCATTGTGTTGGATTTGGATTCAGGAACGTTAATGCACACAAGACATAAGCCATCATGAGTCCGCCTTGTGGTTCGCGACTTAAGAGTACTATTCTTTTGTTTTTGGATTTTTGGACCGCACTGGCGATAGCGATCCATGTTGAGGCACGGTTTTGCCCTCTCCGGTAAGTGGAGTCACAGGAGTCATTGACAGCGTTTTCCTAGAAGCAACCGCTGCATAGGATGTCCAGTTCTTCTTTACCATGGGTTTGCTTGAGTTTTGTGTTTCGAGTATCTCAACTGAATTACTAGTTATTACACCGGCGGAGAACGTAGAAGCAAGTGGGTCGTAAACAACTTTTTCACTTAGTGGAGTTATGTGGCTAGGGGTCGTTGGAGACGCTGTGGTGAGGTTGGGACGCCTGGCCCTCTTCTTCGGCCTAAACGGGGAGTTTATAGGTGTTCGTTCAGATGCAAGTGCATCATTGTTTACTTTCACAGACGCATTGTTAGCGTTCATCAGTTGCTCAACTGTTTCCGCTAACTTTTTAACACTTTTTCATTAGGAAGTTTACACAACTAACAACAGGGATGGATTTGCACACCTGGCAGAAGGAAAAGGTTTCGGTTTTGCTGTTGTATTTTCTATTTTCGACTGCACTCATCCCTAAACACTTTGAATGGTACGCTTTTTGACAATCAAAGCCAACTGGACCAGACTTAACGGTTTTTACACATAGGTCACAAATGACTTTCGAATGGGCCATATCCATTTGGGGCGTGCATTTTGCCATTGTGACTTGCACCAATTCCAAAAGGGATTAGCTAGAAATAGGAGAGTTCAGAATCTAGGTTGTAGAACTCTCACTTATCGACTTACCACTAGCTTAGAATGAAATAATTCTACCGAAATATGTGGTCACGGTCAGTAATCGGGCAGCGAACTAGGAATGGCCGCGGATAGTGGTGATATGGCGTAATGATTCCACAATAACAAGATGAAATGGAGCAACTGGATGTACACTACAATAGGGGTAGCAAGAGGACAAAGGTACTGCCGCATCGTGTATGACTTCCTGTCACTTTTCGTTGCGTGGCAATCGACGCTGGTTTGGGGTCAGAGGGGTCAGGCGTGTCGCGCCCAGATAAGTCACATGTTCTTAGGGTATATACGCGATCCAGCCGATGAGTGGATAGGCAGCGATGCAGCGTAGGATTCAGGCAAAGCGAAACGGAGTCGGATGACCTCAAGCAGTCGTAGCTATTGCGAAAGATTCAAAGTCTAGCCAAACTCGTTAAGGTAGACGACGCATTCCTCAAATAAATGCGTCCGCGTAGATCGCCACATGAAATTTGCACCGTGTTCTATGCAACTGCCGACGCACCACTGCACTTAATGGCTGATATCGCCGACCAAATTTGGGTATGGTATGGGCAGATTTCACATGTCCGATCTACGCCGAATGACAATGTCGCAGAAATGAAAGCGCAGATCGCCGCACTCATCAAAAGACTTTCCGGTTTCAAAACTTCTGGGAGTAGCTGCCCATGCCGTTCATCAAGTCATCAACGTCCCGCCCCGGTCTTCCACTTTTGGTGTCATCAGCCATTTGGCCAGCAGGTCAGGTCGTGCCGCCTACTATGTTCCTTCAAATCGTGACGCGCACGAGAACGGGACGACCAGCAAGTAGGGGTGAAGGATGTAGCTGATAAACACAGTCGCCTATTTTTCGTCACCGATTGACGAACGGGGATAAGCTATCTCATCGATACCGGCGCAGAAGTCAGCGTCCATCCTCGTGATCCTAACGACGTAACCGGAATTGTGGGGGGGGGGGTCTCTACGCGCAGCCAACGGCACCATCATTCCGGTGTACCGCCAGCGCTTACGCACGCTTAACCTCGACCTGCAACGTTCCTTTCGATGGATATTCCTGGTCGCTGACTTCCAAAATCCCATAACCGGGATGGATTTTCAGCAGCACTTCGACTTGCTCGTCGATGCTAAACCACAACGGCTCAAGGACCAGAAAACGAAACTCCGTCACTGGAATATTCAGCGATGTAGTATTGCACAGACCGGTGTACGCTACTGTCAACTCACCGGTCGGCAAATCGCTACTCGAGTTTTCCAAAAGTTCCGACATGCATCGCCTATGTCAAGCCCAGTTACACCGCATCACATATCTACCACGGGTTCACCCGTATCCGTGAAAGCTCGAAGACTGACTCAAGAAAAGCACAAAACCGTCCGTGTGAAATTCGAGCACATGCTCAAACTTGGGATCATCCGACCGTCCAACAGCCCTTGGTCTTCGCCTCGCCATATAGCGACAAAACAGTCAGAAGACTGGCGACCATGTGACGATTTCTGCGCTTTCAACAACGTAACGGTTCCAAAACGATATCCGATTCCACATATACAGGATATCACAGCTCGTCTTCATGGATCTCGCGGGTTCTTAAATATAGATCCGGCGCGAACCTATCATCAGATCCCGGTCGTTGACGAGGATATACCGAAAACCGTCGTTAGTACACCATCTAGACTATTCGAGTTTCTGCGAATGCCATTCAGTCTGCGCAATGCTGCGCAGACATTTCAACGTTTCACTGACTCCATCGTACGTGGACTCGACTTCGTCCACCCGTACATCAACGAAAGCTTGGTGGCCAGTTCCTCGGAAGAGGAACACAGAACACACTTACGACTATTTTTGGAACGGATGTAAGTGCACGTCACTGTCAACCCTGACAAGTGCATTTGTATGCACCTGCGAATTGTGTTCTTTGGACACAAACTTGATTCCTATGGTATCCGCCCTTTGCGGGACAGAGTTCGAACAATTCGCGACTTCCCTCTTCCACTGACGCTTGCCGCCATTCGACGCTTAAACGGCATGGTCAACTACTACCGCCAATTCTTGCCACGCTGCGACGTGCTTATGCAACTGCTCAGGGATCTCGTGTATGGACGCAACAACGGTAAAGTCGATCTTACACCTAATGCGCAACAAGTTTTGGAAGTCAGCTGTCACGTATGTAGCTGACTATTGATTCGTGAACACGGGTTCTCATATGATTGGTGGACAATGATTACATTACCTTTCCTATTTCATTGGTTTTCGTTTCGGCATTTCTAGCCGCTGTAACATAGGAAGCTTCGCTTAAACGATTCCATACTACGCCTGTGCGTTCTCTTTTGTCTATAGGCCACGAGCCAAACTTAACATTCTGGGGACGGCTTTTAACTACCGCGATGTTGCATGTTCCTACAGTACTTTGGAATATTCATTCTGCGAAACCAACACCGGCTACCTGGAACCACTAGAGGTGCACTTTTTGGAATTATTGGGAGCTAGTACACGTCTTGCAAATAAATACGGTACTCTCAGAGAGCCACAAAAGTAAAGTACTGAGACAATTTCTAGGGGATAAAGCTAAAGACATTTTGATACCCTCCATGCCCGTGAGGTGAGGCAAGAGTGTGCTAGGAGTCCTCAGCGGGTTATGGGGGTCCACGAATGAACACATGCACTGCGCGGTATTCTTCCTCGACCTTGCATCAAAATCGTAAAGAAAGTATCGTTGATTCCATTGCACGGATTCAGCAAGCCCTACCAGTGTCACTAGTGAAATCCCAACCACGAAGTTCGAAGAGGCGGCGGCTTCACATTGCTTGAGGTCCGATATCCGTAATGAACAGGCACCTGAAAGGTTGTTGTCGAAAGATGAGACGACAATGAGTTGGGAGAAGGCATGTAATATTGTTCGGCAGCTGGAGAATGTCTATAAACAGTTAACAGCTTTCTCTCTGGAACCTCATACAGACACAATTGAAGCAACTGACCGAAAAAGTATTACTCCGAGATGGTCCGAATTGGCTTTTTCCTGTTACCGATGTGGAAATCAGCATTTGTCGTCCGAGGAATGTCGTAATAAACAGAGTATCTACCGCCAATGTGGAAAATTAGGGGACTTGGCCCGAGTTTGCCTATCTAAATCTGGCACCATTGCGACATCAAGTTTTCCCAAGAAGCCCGTGAAGGTCATCCGGTCATCAGAAGAAGATGACCAGCTAAACACGTTTTGGAACGAAACGTTGAGCATCTGTAGCGTTCACACACCTTACGCCGTGCAGTTGGAAATAGAAGGCCAGTTGGTTAAAATGGAAGTTGATACCGGTGCCTCAGTAACCATAGTCAGTGCTGCGTCAGTTAAAAGATTACCCAAGTTATCCCCTTGTGAGTCAACTTTGCGTACGTACACTGGGCAGTCGATACCAGTCCTTGGAAAATGCATTGTTCATGCAAATTACCATGGGGAGAAGCAGATCATACAGGCATATGTTGTTGAGGATGATTTCCCAAAGTTACTCGGGCGCGACTGAGTAAAATGCCTTCGGCTGCGTTAGAGACAGTGAAGTGCATGTCCATTGACCAGCGCTTGAAAGATGTGCGTAACAAATATTCTGATGTTTTTGATGATAAGCTGAGAAAACTGTACGGATATCAGGCGAGTATCAAAGTACCGTCAAGAAAACAGCCCCGCTTTTTCAGAGAAGATACTCTACCTTATTCTCTGATATCGAATGTGAAAGACGAGATAAAGAGACTGCAATCAGTAGGAACAATCGAGCCAGTCAAATGCAGCGAGTGGGGAGCGCCGATAGTTCCAGTCTTGAAGCCGGATGGTTCTGTGCGTGTTTGTGGTGACTATAAACTAACTGTTAATAGTTGTTTAATGCTGGATACGCATCCCTTACCTCGGATAGAGGATCTGTACGCTAAGCTGGTAGGCGGACAAAAATTCACATGGGTCGGCCTCAGGCACGCGTACTTACAAATTGAGTTAGAAGAGACCGCTCGCTCATGCACTACGCTAAGTATCCACATGGGTCTATTCCTGTACAGACGTCTGCCCTTCGGAATCAGTTCAGCCCCGGCGATATTCCAAAGAATCATTGACAACCTTATCAAAGATATTCCTTACACTGGCGCCTATCTTGACGACATGCTAATTGCAGGACGTACATATGCTGAACATTAACGAACGCTATCCACCTTGCTCGAACGCCAACAACTGAGTGGACTCAAGCTGAAGAAGTCCAAGAGTACGTTTTTCTCTGATGTCGTTCGTTACTTGGGTTATCGCCTCGACAAAAACGAATTATACGTTTCAGAAGGCAAAGTCAAGCCCATGCTTGTCGATTAATTTTAGGGATGTTTTCGCACTGTCATCACTTCTTACCTAACGCCACAACAGTATTTACACCCTTGTACGAACTGTTGCACAAGGGGAGGTCTTAGACTTGGCGTCATGCTAAAAGAAAGGCTTCACAGATGTAAAACGAGGGATCAGCGCCTTCCCGTATCTTGGGCATTTCGATCCGAGTCGGCCTCTAGTGCTGCAGTGTGATGCTTCCCCACTGGGAGTAGACGCAGTCCTTTGCCACAGGACGGATTAGGTTTCTCTTCGTCCCATCGCTTTTGCTTCTCGCACGCTGCCACCCGCTGAAAGGAATTACTCCCATGTGGACAGAGAGGCCTTAGCAATTATTTTCGGAGTCAAGCATTTCTACCCGTACGTCTGGGGAAGACAGTTCGACATATACACTGAGCATAAACCATCTCTTTCGCTGCTGGGTGAGCAGAAAGGAATCCAAAAGATGTCATGACCTCGAATGCAAATGTGAGCACAACTTTTGAGCGCCTATAACTATAAAGTTCAGTATGTAAACGGACCAAGTAATACTATTGCCGATGCACTTAGTCGCCTCCCACAACAGCACGGCACAAAAACGAACAGTGAACCCATGGGGTTTATGAATCTGATGCAACACCTCGAAAAGACACCTATCAGGAGTGACGTGGTGCGGAGACGGGACGGAACAGTGTCGTCGATGGTGAAGCGATTCTTGATGACCGGATGGCCTACAAGTACGTCGAACGAACTGAAACCATTCGCCTGTCGAAGTAATGTGTTGAGTCTATGCGGCGGCTGTATATTTCGGGGATCGCGCGCAGTTACACCAGACGGACTACGGCCTCAACTGCTGAGACAGCAGCATGACGAACACCCTGGTGCGAACAGGCTAAAGGCGTTAGAACGTAGTTATTATTGGTGGCCGAGCGTTGACCAAGATATAGAGCGGCTGCTGAAAAACTGCGAACAATGTCAGAAACACCGAACATAAAATTCTCCCAGACGGATACCTCCGTAGCGTTGGCCGGAGAGGCCATAGCAGCGGGTACACGCGACTTATTTTGTCCCAATCAATGAGACGATGTGTTTATTTTTGACTGGTGCCCATTCTAACTGGATAAAAGCATACCCAGTTCCACATGCGACTTCTGCAGCGACAGTTGCAAAAATGCGCTCTGTTCGCCATTTTCGGTATCCCAGAGACGGTGCGCACTGACAACGGGACACCACTTAGCAGTGAAGAGTTTCAACTGTTCCTGAGTAACGACGGAATGCAGCACCGTACCATCCTGCGTCGAATGGAATGGCAGATTGTGCAGTCCAAACTTTTAAGTAAGGTCTCCTCAAGTAGACTTTTGGAACTACCAACTAAGTTGGATCATCTCCTGTTCTCTTACCGCACGATATCGATTGAGTCGACAGGGAAGTCACGCACGGAGGTAATGTTTGGCCGGCCACTATCAACGACACTGTAGCTACTTTTTCCGAACCCGCGAAGGAGAATGGAGGTAAAGATCTTTGGGGATGACAAGATGCCAGAGGAAATGTGTCTCAATGATTTCGATCCGGTATACACAAGACTGCCCCACGAAGCAAGCTGGCAACCTGCTACACTCATGTCCTCAAGGAGTAACCAAGCGGATCTACAGCTGGAGGACGGCCGTGTGGTTTGCCGCCATTTTGACTATATCCGGCCAAGTTCAATAGAATCACATGAGCGAGATCAAAATCGACTGCTATTGACACAAAAACGGACGGAGAATCTGTCTCACAAAACCAGGAACCACGAACGGATGCGGAATAACCTCAATTAAAACGCTCAAAATGCACGCCTAAGCCAGTTGATCGGTATCAACCAGGAGTCTGCAGTGTTTACCAGGGTAGAAAGATGTAGCACGTAAGCAGTATTGATTCGAGAACACAGGCGCTTACATGATTGGTTGACAATGACCTTGCCTTATCTTCGTTCTCTCATTGGTGTTCGTTTCGGCATTTCTAGTCACTGTAACGTAGGAAGTTTTGATTAAACGATCGCATACCACGTCTGCGGCTTCCGTTTCGTCTAACAACTATACTTAACACCAGTAAAGAAGCACTGGCTTCCGCTGTCATGCCTTATCATCTGACTCGAACGCTCCGATCCATGTAGACGTCAACGCATAGGAAAACGCAATCGGCGATATCTTACGGCCGTAATTTTCAAGCCCCAGCGTTCCTTTTTCGACGTCTTAAGACGGCCGAGACGAAATACAGCCGCGAGTTACTCGCTATCTACGCCACCATTCGCCAATTTCGGCACGTTCTGGAAGATAATCGCTTTACGATTTTCACAGATCACAAACCACTCGTCTACACCTTCCGGAAGTCTTCGCCTCAGCACGCTCCGCGCGAAGTACGTCATCCGGATATTGTCTCTCAATTTTCCACGGACCTCCAACACGTGCCTGGCAATGACAACGTCGTGGCGGACACACTTTCAAGAGTAAACTCCGACGGATTAATCGTTCGATCTGGCAGCTATGACTGCAGCTTAACAAGCCGAAAAAACTTAATGGCATCCTGCGAAAAGTCCAAGTTAAATTTGGCACCTAGACCGCTTCCTTCGTCTACTGGTACAATAGGCTGCGACGTCTCGACTGGACATGCAAGTCCACTTGTAACAACTGCTTTCCGTCGGAAAGTTTTTAATACGCTGCACAACATCGCGCATCCTGGTATCCGTGCTGCAATCAGGATGGTTACCGACAGATACGTCCGGCCGAATATGCAGCGCGACGTCACTCTGGGCACGCAACTGTCCGACTTGCTAGCGAGCAAATGTTCATCGACACGTTGCTGGTCAGATAGGCCGCTTTCTGTCGGTGTCAACCCGATTCGCTCACGTCCACCACGACATCATTGGACCACTACCGACGTCCAAATATATGGTCTAAATAGTGACCACAGTAGATCGCGCCGCTCGTTGGCATGAAACTGTTCCCGTTCCTGATGTTGTATCCGCCGAGACCATAACGTGCGCATCTATCGAGCGCTGTGTCGCCTCACAGGGCTGCCCAGCCACTGTGACTACCGACCGTGGTCCACAATTCTAATCCTCCATTTGCAACGACCTACACAAGGTCCTCGGATGTAAACGCATTCGGACAACCGCCTATCATCATCAGGCAAACAGAATGGTGGAACGCTTCCACCGACAGCTTAAAGCTTCTTCGAATGCCGCAAATGCACTTAGTTCGACAGACGTTTTACAAATGGTACTACTCGGAATTCGATCAGCACTGAAAGCCGATCTCGAAACGTCCAGCGCCGAACTGGTTTATGGACAACGACATCGATTGCTAGGCAACTTCTTCACTGAAAGCCCACACACATTTCGCTACGACGCGCACTACGCTCGGCAGCTAGCAATGAGTATGCGGTGTAACAATTCGACCGAAGTACGAGAATAGCATCGCGTCATACGTTCCAAAAGATCTTCACCATTACCCGTTAATATTCATACGCATCGACGGTCTACGCAGACCACTCGAACGACCTTACGAAGGTCCAACAACGTAGGGATCGCATTTTTGTCATCGAACGCAACGGCAAGCTTGCAACTGTCTCGACTGACCGTTTAAAAGTTGCGCATTTTGAACCAGAGCCAATGGACAACTCCAGTCCACCGAAGAATCGACTCAACCGATGGTGGAGAAAACGCCTGCATCCCAACCGGTAACCCACTAGCCGAGCTTTCCTACTCAGCCAGACCTAAAAAGGTTACTAGGTCTGGCCATCGGGTTCACTGGCCGACACGTTTCATAGAACCTTAATTTGGCATTTTCGATCTTAACAGCGTTTCAGGTTTTCTTTTGCATCAGTACATTCCGAAAACCATGTAAAAAGCACGTTTTGAAAACCAGAAGAAAAACGGAGAAAATTTTTCGAAATCCGATAAAAAGTGTTGTTTAGTTGACCTTTCGCTACCTATTTGGTAAATGCCTTTCCCGTTCGTTGCTGTCGTCGCTTCTGCATGCCTGACCCCCGTTTGTCTTTTCTATGTTGCGAATGGGAGAACAATCACTCGTGGTCAAACACAAGTGATCGTACGCCTCGAATGTTCTCCCTTTTTCGTTCATGAGCACCTTTAGGGAGGACACGGGTGGGAGTCCGATAGGATTCGATTGAGTGGTTCGCCCCAAGCGGCTGCATCAAGGTACTCCACCTGGTGTCGCAGAAGGTTGGCCGGCGACGGAAGCCCTCACATAGATCGAAGGGCCACCTACGGTTCACTTTTAGGAGGGGGGTTGTGTAGTGACCTGGAGATCGTCCTGTCTATCTAGGCACGGCGCATAAAATATTATAAAAATATAATTTCATCTTGTATCTAAACAAGGTAGGAAGCTTGCCTGTTTGAACGATGACTACGTGCGTTTGAGTCAACCAGACGAATCAGTTCGCGCGCTTCCGGTTTTCCTGTCTCGAAAAGTGCTCGCGGCGTCTGGGCTGGCGACCAAACCTTTCCCCATAGCTAGAACCTTTTGTGATGCTTTTAGCTAGCGGGATTGTGCGTGTCGACAATAAACGTCTGTCTCGCTTATATATTCGTCTTTTCCCGACTTTTCCTAAGGCGGAACAAAGCTGAGTTTATACCGACCGAGTGATTCCAGTATATCGCTGCTTTGCAGAACATCACTCATTATTGCAAGTGGTTGTGACTTTAGATTATCCAGTAAAACGGCCCGTATGCGCTTCTCTATTAAGTAGGTAAACCAAGCCAGAAGTGGGTCGCGCACACCGAATGATTTAAGTTTTAACAAAAGCCGCTTATGTGGTGTACAATCGAATGTTTTGTTCATACAAAGGATGATCACCAGTAACGATGTATTGGCATCTAGAGCGGTGACATATTCCAGAAAATTCAACTGGTAGTTATTACATGACCATCTACTCATAAATCTGTATCGTGTTAGAAGAGATTTAAGTAGCGACTTCTTTTATAACACTCGATTAATAGGCTTATAGTTGCCTACTTCAACTTTTGCACCGTTTTTAGTATAATGTCCCCACTGTGACGAAACTTGGCTACCTTCTAGAGAAAGGCTGAAAATGTTAAAAAGTAAGGGGGAATGTCTTCACTTATGTAGTGTGCAATCGAATGGTTTGTTTATACAAATGAAGATCACCAGTATCGACGTTTTGGCGTCTTCAGCCGAGGTGACCTATTCCAGAAAATCCAACTGGCAGGTATTACACGACCGTCTACTCATAAATCTGAATTGTGTGTTAGAAGACATTCAACTAGCGACTTTTTGTAATAACATTTGAATGATAGGGCTATAGTTGCCTACTTCAAATCATGCATCGTTTTTGTGTCTTGAAATGATGAGGAAATGTTTCCACTGTGGAGAAACTTGCCTAGGTTTTAGAGAAAGGCTAAAAATGTTAACAAATAAAGGAGAATGTCTTCGCCACCATGAGTACAATTGGGGGAACGCCGTCCGGCTCCGCAAAGGTAGATGGTCGAACTCAATTAAGCGCGGATTTTACCTGCGGGAGTGTTCTAGTTACCTCCGATAGTATGCAGTCTTTGCCACTCATCTGATTGATATCAGCAAGTTCAGGCTCGTTAATGAGTGGAGAAGCAATATATTCACTGAACGCTACACATTTACAGGCGGATCGGATATTCATTGTGTGTAACTGATATGGGGATTAGGGTCGGGACACCAATGTTTTCTTGACTGTAGTAATTGTGTGAGCGTAGGTATCATGCGGGAACTAGAAATTGCCAGCCACTCCTCGCTACATGTGGCAACCTGTTTTCTGTAGCGACTTCATTGCAAAGAATGTTAATACGCATCATAATTGAGTTGTTATGGCCACCAAGGTCGCCCCGATCAAAAAGGCAAGATCATAGATATGGTGTAATGGTCGACAGACACGAGATGATTGTACAGCGCAGAGGACCGATATTTATTTGTTCACAGCCACCCGCTTGAACCTTCTCTGCTCTCTACCATTCTTTATTACCAATAATAGCATTAGATTTTGCGACAACATTCTTTTGGTCAACCAATACGATTATACTCCTTGATTGCTGAAATATGGCCGGAGTTTACCTGCTTAAGGCTCACTGATTTATTCGTTAGGAGGTTCTCCTAATCCCTCCCTGTTTGGAGTCCAGTATTACATGATTTTAGCCTGGGTGGGCTCGGCAACGATCCGTTTACCTTCTGGGTCGATAACTAGGTGCAAAAGAGGTTGGTGAGATGATATGCCTCTCTTACTGAGTAGCCTCTCTCGTTCTCAGTGTAAGTATTTCAAGAGGCGTGGTTAGGGCATCTTATCTTCTGTCGTATGAGGTGTAGCACCTGAGTTGATCGGTGCCGCGAACACATCTGTCATCGCCTACGGCCACTTCATAGCACATATGGTATGTCTTTATACAACCATTCCAGGAGATTTTGTTATTCCGATAGTACTTTGCCAACACCTACTGTCAAATGTTGAAATGTCGTGATAAAGCGAGATGGCTTCGGTTGTACTGACGCTCCATCATACAGTTTCTTCCGTAGCTGGGTCTATCCAGCGGTCTTATTAGACCAAGTTATGTTCGACGCCTTCGGAGAAGGAGCGATTCTGCTGGGGACTTCGCGTCAGGCGTCTGCGGATTAGGTGTAAAGCTGAAAAAGTTAGCTGAAATGTCTGTAGGACTCCTTGGATTCGACCGTCTTCTTCAGCTTTGAGCACAGCCCTCCTGGAAGTATCTACAAATCGTTTAGCCTCCCCATTTGAGTGTGGATGATAAGGAGATAAGCGCACATGCTCTATGCCGTGTAGCGCAAAGAATTCAGCAAAGTGTGAAGAGGCAAACTGAGGTCCATGGTCGGATGCTACTGCTTCCGGAAAGCCGAACCGACTGAATACGTCTCTGAGAATTGTAATCGTGGTCGATGTTGGTGTGTTCGATATTTGGAAGATCTCGGGTCATTTTCTGTATGCATAGATGTCTTCTGATTGACCCAGTAAAACCAAGGTGAAAACTTGACTATGGTTTTGTTGGCGTCGGCCAGAAAAGTAGTTCGCATGTAGCCGGTGATTTCACTTCCAGAGCACACTTTGAACATGAACGTGTTATCTCCTCAATTTGAGAATCCACAAATAGCAAGTACATAAAACTCCTCGCTAGAGCCTTCGTCCTATTGGAGTCGGGATGTTCAGTATGAGATTGATGTAGGTCGAAGTTCGGCTGGGATGACGGCGCGTTCACTCATGAGGATACAGTCTTCGATGACCGATAGTGAACTGTTGTAGCTGCATATCCGAAACTTTTCGTCGTCACCGTGAATAGTAAAACATGTTCATCTGCGACAGCAACGGGTCACGTGAAGTGGCGTCTCAAATCTGACTGAAAGATATTGAGAGCTGGCCCACGGTACCTGAGAGCACACGGTTTACTTCCGTTTCGACTGAGATATTAGCATCGACCGTATCTTATGGCTGATGCTGTTCGTCCAAAAG
Source organism: Dicrocoelium dendriticum (assembly GCA_944474145.2). NCBI lineage: Eukaryota > Metazoa > Platyhelminthes > Trematoda > Plagiorchiida > Dicrocoeliidae > Dicrocoelium > Dicrocoelium dendriticum. The sequence goes on along the minus strand of OX104071.1, from coordinate 29,334,690 downwards.
TCGTGACAGCGCACCGGTCTGCCAAATTTCGCTTGTCAAACGGTATTTAATGTTGATCATAATCACGCGATGTCGTCGCCCATCTTGGCGACGAATGACCGAGTATACCGGGATACCTGACTTCGAGTAGAATATGGCAAGAAGCAGTTTGTGATCCGTTAACAAGGGGAAGTGACGGCCATATGGCAATTTGTGGAAATGTTGAAAGGCAAACACAAAAGTGAGAGCCTCATTCTTAATTTGGCTGTAATCTCTCTCAGCTGCATTTAGCGAGCGAGTGTCATGAACTTCTAAGACCCGTCTGGAGAAATGGCTGCCTCAACTCAATAGCTGGATGCAGGACCGAGACAGCAGACTCCGGAAAAGGTGATATTTTTCGACTTCTCAAGAGCGTTCGACCGGTTAGCCCATGACACTCTACTCTACTAAGTCCAAACCCTTGGTATTGGTGATCCTCTCCTAGGGTGGATCAGAAATTTGCTTTTACACTGACGCTTGGAAATATGAGTGCGTGAATCTCTGTCAGACCCCATACAAGTTGAATGAAGAGCACCACGGGGAGCGGACTAGGACCGCGGTTACTTTTAACGTATATCAACGATACCACAAGCTTCATAAGCTCAAACTGCCTGCTTTATGCCGATGATATCAAGGTGTGGAGGGCGATAAAACACCAGATGAGTTCACAGTACTCGAAGCAGACAATAACGGCGACTGAGCGGGGACTTAATTTTGACTTACTAGATTTTGAGAAATCCCAAGCACACGTGCCGCCATTTGCTAGGGCTCAGTCACAACAGTAAACTGACAGGCCACCATCTCAAGCAGTAAAGTCGTCTGGAATTTATTTTCCGTACGCGTTTGCAAGACGCAGAATACCCTACCGGAATCTGTCGTCTGTGGTCGCATGCAGGCAGAGTTCAAAGTCCGAGTTAACCGTGCACTCATTTCGCTGCACCATCTCACATGACTCATTGCCCATGGATAAACACAATGGTCCGGTCAACTCACAAAATACGTCCCACCTTTACAATCTTACGTGTTCACCAGAATACGATACGAGTTGTTACTAACATCTGGTTTGTCTTCACTCCTTATAAATTACTTCGGATTAACAGTTTAGACCACGTATCCTGCAGTGAGTCCACCGGTGTAAATCTAATTTTGAAAAATATTTTTCCATATTTTGAATGTTCACCATGACCATCCTACGGGACCTGTTGAACTTTAGCTTTTTTAACCGTATAAAACCACTGTTAAATTGATGCCACGAGAAGAGGCAGTTTTAGATCGTGATGTGTTAGCGTCAGTACTTAACAAAATGAAGTCTTGATTCGGTCGAAAGCTTCCTGACATTCGGTGGTCCAGACCCACGAAACATTCTATATCAGCAAACGGTTTAGTGGTCCGAGTACGTCGTGTATGGACGTCAGGTAGATACTGCAGTAATTCACTATACCAAGGAAAGATCTTAACGTTGTTACGTCTTTAAGTGGGGGCATGTCTTTGATCCACTTGATGTTTTCATGGGTCAGGTAGTCGGCCTCTTTGGTCAATGGTAAAGCTGACGTTTTTACTGGAGGTCATGAAAATCTCACACTTGTCCATTCTCGGAAGAAACTGATACTCCTTTATCCTGTTATGCACGCGTTTCGTTCATTGACATAGTTCTTCCTGGTTAGGTCCCATAATAATTATAGGGTCCAGGTATGCAGCGGGATATGATACTTCCTGTAAAAATCGTTCCCATGATCTGTTTAAAATTTGTCGGGGCCGACTTTATGCCAAGTGGTAGGCGTGTGTATTGGAATAGTTCTCTGCGAGTGTTAATTGTTAGCAACTCCGCGATTCCTCTGACATTTCTAGCTGAAGATGTGTCAGACAAGTCCAGTTTGACAAAACACTTGCCACCGTTCAGACGTGTGAAAAAGTCTTTAGGAAGGGGTATTGGGTACTTGTGGTCTTCTAAAGCAGCATTCAGGCCTGTAGAATAATCTGCACATCAGGGGAACTTTTCGTTTGGTATTTTGTTAATCAAAATGAAGGCTACCCGTGAAGAGTAAATGGTAGGTTTGAGAACTACGGCTAACTGGAGCCTGTCAAGTTCTTGGTCGATGACTGAAAGCACTGCATATGGAACCGGTCACTTAGGACGGAAGACTGGCCTTGCGTCTGACCGTAGGGATAAGCTGGCCTTGGCTTTCGTGCACAATGCCAGATCATCCTGAAAGATCTGTGGATATTTCTTCTGTAGCGTCTCCGTCCAGTTCACAGCTGCATCGTTTAATTTGTTATACACGGAATTCCGGGGGATATCAAGCAGTTTCATATTGCCAAGGCAGTAGGGACCCAGTAAGTTCAGGTCTGGGTGCCTTGTTACGTAGCAAACCCCATCGAAGTGGCAGTCTTTGAACAATACAGGGCAATAAATTTCACCGGCCAAGTTCAGCGGTTCTCCTGAAGCATAGGTTGCAACCCGAGTTGTACTTTGAACAGGTGGTACACCGATGTTCTTCCAAGTTTCCTCGGATACAACCGCGATGTCTGAAGCAGTGTTTACTTTGAGGCGTACGGGCACCTGGTTCACAACCACTGCTGCGAATCTTCTGCGTTTTTCAGCCACGGTGTGGAAAGTAACAAAATCAGAATATAGTTAAGAACCATATGCACAGCTGAAAGTAAATAAATACCCCCGTCTTTCACCAATGTTGTTAGAATGGCAATGTATAGTAAATGATTTAGCTACTTCAGATGCATTGGTTAAATGGCACGATTTCAGCCTGGAAAGCTCGTTTACGATTGACCAGGACTACTTGGTGCAGTCGTTAAACAGCAAAAAGATGAATAAAACAAAGTTAGCATAACGTTTTTCTAATTATACTTGCACAACGAGACTCCATCACGGAAAACCTGGTGATAGTGTAAACACTGGACAGGAGTAGAACAATTCTAAAGGAAGCTACTTGTTGGTTTTAGTCCACCCACTATGGACGCGACCTAGTGTTTACACAGGTGACACTTAGTGGAGACATCCCACAAAACGATCTTCGCGAACAGAATACCGAAACCGATCGAGTCGAACGCGGCCCCGAGATCAAAGGGAACACAACATACACTTGGTTTTGGGAAACATTTGTACTGTAGAACAAAAATGTCATCGAGAACAACGCTTTGCTATGTTCTAGGGGGAAAACAAGGAAACTAGAACAGAGACTGGTAAGATAACCCAACAGAATTAGTTTTAATGGCGTTAAAACGTGATAACCATTAGCCAATTGGTCAGGAACAGGTGGTAATTAAGGGTGATCATAGTTGGACGCTCCACGTCTCAGAAAATGATACCACCGAACCAAACAAACCGAAGCTCGTTTGGGGGAAATGTTGATTTGAGTTCCAAGCAACGGTACAGATGACGCACTGGCGTGCACCGACAACCACACAAAAGGCCGCGGAGGGAATTAATTAGCATTCAATTTTGAACTACTTTTAAATAGTAAGTAGTTAGTTTATTGTTGTAAATCGGTTGAGTTGCGTACGATCAACCGACCTAGGGTGAAATAACCATAGGTGGAGCAACGAGCGCAGGTTACAACAGTTCGTTTGCTGGACACGTGTAAATAGCTCAAAGAAAGCAAACAGCACCGCTCACTGTCGTCAAACAAATACAGGAATGAAAACCGCCAGACACCAACCGTGTCCTCTCTGGAAGTTGATGAGGAATACGATAAAGTCAGTATCAGGTCCCTATGGGAATAATGACCTCATAAAGCAATCGCAACGAGTGCTGACAGGTTAAACTGGTCCCAGGACTTCTGAAGGAAAGGATCGAAGCTCAGCAGATGTGATGAATTTCAGAAGTATCGACTGTGATATGGCTGGAGTTGTTGTGATTATGGCGAATGACCACTGCTTTGCAGTCACACGTGACTGCCTCTTCCCCTTCTGGCGGATTCCCACTTCACGAACATCATTCAGTTCGAAGTTCCTTTGATCTCTTCATACGATGGCGAACACAGCAAACAAACCCACGAATCCAGTCACACTTCACAAGTTCACTCTCCACGCCCACTAACACATACACTTACATATACATTAACACACAAATCCAGTAGGTTACTGGTTAACTTTAGATATATTTATACAATAACCGACCATACCTGTTTGTATTATCATGATCATGCCTTCGCAGGCGTGACCCGCACAGCCGGAAATAAAAATTTTATCCATTTATTTAGAATGGAGAGGGACCTATGGAAACCAAATAAGACCGGACGGAAGCCCAGCGGTTGGTTATATCAAGCAAGCCAGTGGAACGATGGATTGATAAGCGTAAGAACTAAGGATTGATGAAAAGGAAGTTAAGATATCCGAACAGGTAAAGAACCGCTGAGATCAAGCTTTACAAGGCGTGTGTATATTTCATTTTTTGTACATGTGGAGGTTAGCGCGGAAAATCCAGCAACACAGAGGCTGTTCTCACCCCAAGCTGAAAAGGTAAAACAGAATGAACGAACAACAGGTTATAATATGCGGGAAAAAATAATTTGATAATATAGCCATTAATGAAAAATACTCCATCGCAACACGACAAGATGTTAGCGTGGTCTGATGGTGACCCACTGAGCTATGCTGGGTGACAGTCTCTGACTGCTTTCAGAGCCCCTAGTACCAGACAGGTCAAGGATTCAAGGTCAGACGAACTCAGTCTCACAATCCTATCCTCTACGGATGTTAGGGAGAGATCGGTGGTACACTTCCTTTAAAATCTAGACATGACAAACAACAGCTCTACGGGTTATATGATCACAGCTCGACTGGCGTAGAGCACCAGCGCCACGCATTGTTTCTGACGGTCGGAGAGCACCTACCGGTGCTCAATGGATTACTACCGCAAGCCTTAAGCCAGGTGCAAACCCGCCAACTCCCACCTGCGGTCGTAAAACATGTGGATTGTATCAAATCTTCAAACGCTGCGTGTGACAGGTATCGAGCAGATCCCAATGGGTCTCTGCAATCACACTCCCGGTATGGACTTGGTCCCCACTGTCTTGTGGGTCAGACTATTGAGACAAAGGCTACGGGTGGAGTCCCTCAAACGAACCTACAAATTCGTCAGCCGGTGGCCGAGGGGTCTGCGCTCCTGGTTTGCAACCATAAGGTCACCGGTTCGAATCAGCGTAGGAGTGGGCGTCATCGCGGTATACTGTCCGCATGCGACTGGTGGTGGTCGCGCGGCAGCGAAGCGCCGTTACGGCGTACATCGGACACATTACTATTGAATGCCTCCAAATTCCCCACTGCCTTGTGGGCCAGGCTATTGAGCCAAAGGCTGTCGATGGACCTCCTCAAGAAAACCTACATGTACTCTATTACCTTGTGGGGAAGACCATTGAATCAAAGGCTGGAGTTAGGACACCTTGAACAAAACACCTCTTGTAATGGGCAGTCAGAGAGTAGCGCCTGACCTCTCGACCACGTTAACAACTCTCCCTCTTCTTATGTTTCTCCCCCCCTCGCAACTCTCTTCTTCCACGTATATTGAGCAAGAAACTGCTGCTGACCTCGCTGCTTCTACTATCGATACCCGTAACTCGTCTATCAAACCACGAGTCTCATTTCACATTGGTTCGTTTAACGTCCGCACTCTGGGTCAGATAGGCCAACGGACATCACTGACTCTCACTCTTCACTTTCTTGGTGTTGATGCGTACTGTCTCCGAAACACGCACACAAGATAAAAGCGTTGTGACGAATATTCGACTACCTGGTTCTGAATCTGACGAAAATGACCACACTCTTCGCGTCTCCGGTGATATTGAGTCAATGGCCTAAGGTATTTACGGTGTCGGTATCGCCTTCAGCAGACATGCTGAAGGTAATCTACTCGACTGGATACCGGTAAAATGTCGCATGTATGCGATTCGAATTCGAAGCACCATTCAGTACAGTTGATCCGAGCACCGAAATGCGGCAGATCCAGTTGCCATGACTCTTATCGCAAAAATAATAATAAATAACGGCAAAGCAGTGGGGTTAAAGGCAAATAGAATATAGAAAAAAAATGAAAGCGAGAAGGAAGTAGGTTAAACTAATCAGAATGGAACGAGAATTGACAACCGCATGCAAGAACGCCGCTGACTGCGTGACTGCGCCATGTCACATACGGTCTCTAGCCATTGGTGTGGACCACCACGAGGCCCCAAGCACGAAGACGGCACGCACCCGCCTGACCAAGTCCCAGTCAATTTTTTCATGCCACTGCGCCACATCCTGAACTGGCCACCTCACGGTTTCAAGGAATCACCATTGGAGTTAATAAGCACTGTGTGAAGACAGGGTGCCTTTTCATCGCCTCAGTTTATGCTCCTACTGAATGCAGTTCGGAGGGTACCAAAGATGATTCCTACTACCATCTTACATCTCTTCTCTACATGGCGAAGAATACTGACATCGTGATTGTTGCTCGTGACTTGAATGCCCAAGTGGGTTGTCTTTCAGACTCTGAATAACACCTGGGAGGGCGCTTCGGAGTTGATCCAGACCGAACAGACAATGGTGATCAAACCCTGCAACTGTGCGCCGACCACAAACTAAATTAGCAGGACTGCATCCCAGTACTAAGGTTCACACTACGTCACTTTGCGCCCACCGAATCGCTCAATGACCTGGACACAATTTGGCCATATTGCTAACAGCTACAAATGGCGCACATCAGTCTGACTGTCGGTCAATTTGGAGCACATGCCTAGATTCCGGCCGTGCTCTAATGCGCGTACGCTTGACGCCCACACTTCCGGCTGCAACAAATTCGCAGTCTGCAGTATCATTAAGAATTTGCCCACCAATTGTCGGTGAGGAATGAGGCTGGTGAGTCGGACGCTGATTGGGATCGTTTCAAATGTACCATAAGGAATGCCTTTGACGCTTGCTGTGCACCTAACTTGATACGTCGTAATTGCGAATGGATCTCTGAAGCAAGAACCAATTTGATCAAAACGCGTAAAAAGGTTTCGATGAGCACTGAATTTCGACGAGTCCCTGAAACGACGTCTGACAAGGATTCTTCGAGTTGACCGGGAACCTTGGTGGGTTGCAAAGGCCCGCGAGATGGAGAAAGTCAGCGCTGCCGGAAACAGCCTGGTGCTATTCCAGCTCATCCGGAACACGGATCCGAGAATGCTATCCGTTAGTAAGACAAAGATGAGAAAGATGGACTGTTGATTCATTCCCAGCGTTGTCGACAAACCCGTTGGGCGGAACATTTTGAAGAGCAGTTCAGCAGGCCTGCTGCGACAATGCCGTTTGCCGAATCACCTGAACCGTCATGTGAAGTAGATGTCACACTTCCCACTTTGGAAGAAATTTGACAAGAGCTCACTGCATTAAAACGAAACAAGGCTCCGGTACCCGATGACCTTCCTCCATCTTTTCTGAAAGATGCCAGTGACTCTTTGTTGACTGCACTTGCTTCTCTTTCTAACACGATTTGGGACACGCAAAAAGTGCCTTTAGACTGGTGACCATCAACTGTCGTGCCCATACTTTACGCGAAAATTATCAAGGCATTGGACTTATTTCCGTTGCCTCAAAACTTCTCACGTGTATCATTCTTCGATGAGTTGCTGGCCCTCGTAAGGACGGATTCACTGAAAGCCAGACTCGCTTACGCCCTGGCCGTAGTTGTATCGAACACACAGTAATTCTGCGCCAAGTTTTAGAGTAGACACACATGCAGACAATCGACTATGGTGGTTTTTCTTGAGTTGAAAATTGCCTTCCAATGTTGACCGCGCCAGTTTGTTGCACTGCTTATGCATGAAGGGCATCCTTGCTAAACTTCTCTCCATTCTGAAGTCCCTCTACCGTGATTCCCGAGGCCGTGTAAAGGTCTACGGGAAACTGTCTCTTGAGTTCTCACGATAAGTGGGGTTCGCCAGGGTTGTTCTATATATCATTGCCTCTTCAAATTTGTGATCGAAATGATTCTGAAGGATACGGCTTTTTCACACTATACTGCAGTAGTAGTTTTGCCAGGTGACCAACTGACAAACCTGGAGTATGCGGACGACATAGTTCTTCTTGAGTCTGATGCATTGGCTATACAAACACTGCTGCACAGACTTGGGCGTAGCGCTGCACGCTTTGGCATATACTGTGTACTTTTAAAGTGAAAAGTACTATTGCAGGACTCGGCCGACACACCACCGGTTCTAGCTATTCCCGAACAACCACTGGAGGTATTGGATGGTTTCACTTACCCTTATAACTGTGTCAAACCTGGTGGCCACATCACTGGAGGTTACTTCGCGTATCAGTAAGCCACGTGTGGCTTTCCAGAGAATCAAGCAATCATGGAAACGGCGGGATATTAGCTTGTCAGTGAGGTAGGATGTGTAACCCATCGCAATGAGGCTGGACCCTAACATGGTGCGATGGTTTGCGTGCCTCGACGATCCATTGAGCTATGCTCGGTGGTGCTTCATTTGCACCTTCAGAGCCACTCATACCAGATTGGTCAATGGTTAGAGGCCAGACAAAGTCAGCCTCCTGGTTCTCCAGGTTGGGGATTGGAAGGAAGTAGCTCCTTATTTCTTAAAACGGACTCCTTGTAGCCCAACGCCAAACCCGCTGCCTTGCAGTCAGGTTTTTGAACCAAAGGCCTTCGCTGAGAACCCTAATTGTTCTCCTTTCTAGGCCTGGGCAACCTGACAGTATCCTGCCCACGAAATACAATGAATTTCTCTTCAAACAGTTTCTTGATGCGCTGGCCACCGCAGAGGATAATCAACGGTGCCCTATCTGCTGCATCGAGCAGGGTGGATAGGAGTTTGGATGTTACTGCTCAAGCCTTCCCGTCTTCTTATTCTCCCTTTCACGCTTCTTCTCTCTTACCGTCCCGTGTCAGTTTCACTTTTATCCCCCAGTTTTCAACTCCTCAATTCTCGGCCCTCCCACCTTGCTTTGCTAGGCTTTTACCTTCTAGTTTCAAAGCACATGTGAACGCGGAACGTCATTCCTGTCCCGTCGACAAGCCCATGCCCAAGCAAGCGGTCAAGCCTAGTTTATCGACTTCTATTTGGAGCCCTCGATTATCTTTCAGATTGGCATGCCTCAATGTACGCACATTGATACAAATCGGTAAACAGGCAGCAATTGCCCGAACATTAGATACCCTCTCGATCGATACCTGCTGCTTATCGGAGACCCGCCTGCAAGACTCGAGCTCTGTGCTCACTTTGCGATCCCCTTCAGGTGACACCAGCAGCACTTTCTCATTGCGCCTATCTGGTGACGATGCAGCTTCCAGCACCTGCCAAGCCGGTGTTGCTATTGCCCTAAGTCCCCGGGCTGAAGCTGCTCTGGTTGACTGGATTCCAATCAGTAGCCCCTTGTGTGCGGTCCGATTGGCTGGCTCGTTTAAAGCTTCGAAGTCGCACAGGACTAACAGGCGTCTAATCGTCATCGCTGTCTATGCACCCACAAACACTAGCGATGATTCGGTAAAAGACGAGTTCTATCGCCAATTGAACGAGCTGCTTTGCCACAGAAGAAGCTCGGACACTGTAGTGCTGGCTGTGGATCTGAACGCTAAAGTTGGCAAATTATACACTGATGAACTGCATCTGGGCGGTCAACACGGTGTAGGCTCCCGTAATGATAACGGTGAGCGGTTACTTCATTTGTGTGAAGATGCTTATTTCTTGCGAGCACTGATTTCCGACACAGCACCCGCCGGAGGGTGACTTGGAGCCAACCAGCTTCGAACCAGCTATAGAAGCAAATCGATCACATTGTGATAAGTTACCGATGGAGAGGCTGCGTCCAGAACTGTCGTTCGATTTGTAGCACAGGTGTGGACACCGACCATGCACTTGTATGTGCTGACCTGTAGATGAGTTTTGGCGGACGCCCAAGAAGACGTTGCGAGCGCATTGACACCAGCCAACTGGCGAAACCAGCTGTTCTGAATGCCTATCAAAGTACGCTGTCATGAGAGTTGAATAAGCGTTCAATGGATGCAGTTGAAGCTCACTGGTCTTATATTCACCAGTCCTTACTAGCAGCAGGAAAATCCTCATGTGGTAAGTCTAATTGCCAACATGGACTTTGGGTCTCTTCACAGTCTCTGGAACTTATCGATGCTCGCCGGCATATTCCGGCTGGAAGCGAACACAATGAAACTCGCAAAGAGCTCCGGGCAAAACTCCGTGCTAGCCTGAAGAGAGACCGCGAATTCTGGTGGTCTCATCGTGCTTCAGCCATGGAAATGGCCGCTGCCCTTGGTAACCATCGTAAATTATTCAGGCTGATACGGGAAACGGGCAGCAGAAGACCTGGTGTTAGTGAGACTATACGTGACGAGAATGAACAACCTATCCACAACTTGCCAAAACGCTTGGAGCGTTGGGCTGAGCACTTTGAAAGGCAATTTAATCGGTTGGATTTATTAGATTTCTCGCCGGCCACCGACCGCCCCGCACCCTGGGCTGTCCCTTTGGATCCACCCTCTCGCTCAGAAGTCGAACGTGAGATCGGACTGTTGAAGTTAAATAAAGCCGCGGGACCAGATGATCGACCTTTAGCCCTCTTTAAATTCGGGGGGCCTGCTCTTGTGGATGATTTATACGAGTCACTAGTGAAACTATGAGAAGGAACTGTCCCAACCGACTGGAGCCGCTCCGTCACACTCCCAATTTTTAAGGGAGACTCACGATCGGGATGTGGCAACCATAGAAGAATCAGTCTGATCTCCATCGCCTCCAAATTGCTTGCCTCTGTCATCCTTCACAGACTGACTGGCACTCGTGAAAGTCAGATTCGTGAAGAGTAAGCCGGGTTTCGTCGAGGTCGTGGCTGCATTGACCACATCTTCACTTTGCGTCAGTTGTTGGAGCACCGTCACACATATTGGCGGCCCACCGTTGTCGTGTTCCTCGATATCAAAGATGCATTCGATTAGGAAAGGTGTACCTGAGAAATAGGTAAATATTATCCGATCATTATACGCGCGTAGCTCAGGCAGAGTGAGGGCCTACGCCATGCCGTCGTCGCATTTAATATCTCCAGCGGTGTGAGACAAGGATGCCCGCTGTCACCTTTCCTCTTCAACTTCCCTATCGACGAAGTCATGGTGATCGCGTTCACTGGACACGACTTAGAAGGTGTGGATTTGCTCCCAGGAGAACGACTTCTTGACTTGGAGTATGCAGACGATATTGCCCTCATTTGTGACAGCTCCCAGACGTGCCAAGCAGCACTGGACAGATTAGCACTGACTGTCAGTCGCTTCGGGCTATGCTTTGCACCATCGAAGTGCAAAGCATTTCTCCAAAATTGGCCTGAATCGCCTCCAACGCTGACGTTTGATGGGGATCAGCTAGAAGTCGTACAAAAATTCAACTACCTGGGAAGTTGTGTCAGCGCCTGTGGGATTGAAGATGAGATCACGAACCGTATAGCAAAAGCTCGAAGTGCTTTTGCTAACCTTCGCCACTTATGGCACCGGCGCGACATCACTCTGGCCCTGAAGAGTAGAGTGTACAATGCAGCGGTAAGTTCGACCCTACTGTACGGTTGTGAAACCTGGCCCCTTAGATCAGCGGACATAAGAGAGGCTAGTTACGTTCGATCACCGGTGCCTTCGCAATTTAGCTCACATCTGGTGGGAACACCGCGTGAGCAACGAGCGTGTTCGACGCCTCGTTTACGGCACAGGTAAAGGAAATGAACCGCTCAGCACAGTTATTTCACGCACCAGGCTCCGATGGCTTGGCCACGTGTTACGCATGCCAGCCCACCGACTCTCGCGACGTGCGTTGTTTGCGTGCCGGGGATGTGCATGGAAGCAGGTGGCCAAGCGATGACTTGGTCGAGAGGAATGAAGGCCCTCACTTCGAAGCTGGCCTCAGTTGGAGCGTCTCGGTTCCCGGGTTGGGGTCCGAAAGACGATGAACACGTCTGGCTGGATACACTTGTTGATATGGCTAGGAGCCGACCTCCATGGCGTTCGTGCTGTGAGTTTCTTTGTCCCATCCCATCCCTCCCCCTCGAACCACGATCTTATTATTTAGCATTTTATAATTTCGCATATTAAATTGTTTTTTTTTTCTGCTGCATGGTAGCCGGCAGGTAGCTTACCGGAACGATGCCCATCCGTTACCGGTAGCTCAGCTGGCTTGCACCTGTTGCATTTTATTCCCTTTTTTCTTTTAGGTATTGCGGCACAGTAGCTGAAGTGCTTTCCACTCCTAGCTAACGTGTATAGTGTGTGTGTGTGTGTGTGTGTGCGTGTGTGTGTGTGTAGGATGTGTAACGCTGTGATAAGGCCAGTGTTACTGCATGGATCTGAGACCTGGCCAGTTCGCGGTGAAGACATTAAACGCTTAACCGTGTTTGACCACCGGTGCTTCCGGAGTATTGCTCAAGTCTGATAAAAACACCGGGTGAGCAATGATGAGGTCGGCCAGCTGGTTTTTGGCAAGAAAGCTTCTGGTTCCTCACTCGAGTGTTTGATAAATCTTAGTCGCTTGCGTAGGCTAGGCCCTGTACTCCGTATGCCCGTTGATCGGCTTACTCGGCGTACATTATACGCAGTGGCTGCACCAACTTAGGCGAAAACCTGAGGTGGTCAGCCCATGAGGTGGCATAGCGGCTTGAAGAAATTGTCTGGGAGACTTGGTCAGGCCGGTGCGTGTCTTCTTTCTGGATAGGGGTCTCGGGACGGTCCACACCAATAGTTGGAAACCTTATCAGATATGGCGCAGTCAGGAAGTCGGTGGCGTTCCCGCATTCGGCTTCTTTCAGCTTGTTGTTAATTTTCATTCCATCTTGATTAGTCTAACACATTTGCTTCTTGCCTTCATTTTCTCTAGGTGCTATTTGCACGCAACCCCACTATCATACCGGTGTTATTTATTGAGATGTGAACCGTGGCAACTGGATCCACCGCACTTTGGTGCTCGGATTATAGTTATTCAACTGAACTGAATGAAAGATACTGAAAAATAGTGATGAACCAGGATGATAAGCTGTGGGTTGAAACAAACAAAAGCCTATCTATAGTGACGAAGAACAGTTCAGTTCGGCTAAACTACTCTGGTTCAAGCCCCGAAATTACCACGGCTCATGCCATCATAAGAATAGTAAGCAATAGTGGTGTGGGAATGAGGCCGAATAAATAACAAAACACAGAGAAAATGAGCTACGGAATAGTGGGTAAAATCGAGCGAGCTGAATAGCCAACATGTTCACGAAACATGCTAAATGCATGCAGTAGCACCGCCGACTCCCCCACTCAGAACACACTAAAAAATACCATACTAACACTGCGCAATACGCCGCTTTTCGCTCATCCCTGTCGGTTCGATGTTTTTGGTAGCACGGTGATTAACTCACCAGTTGACCACTGACAAGATATACAATTTATAATGCACTCACGTAGGAAATTGTGTTTAAAGATTAAATATTTCTACCAATGAATACAGAGACAAAGGCGCTGGTTACATTGGAGCAGAGTACTAGCGGCAGTAAAGATGCTCAGTAAAAAATGGAGATGACATGAGGAAGACAAGCGAAGGTAGTCTATTGCAAAATGGAGCCATGAATGCATTAGGCATAGACCGAAACAACGAGGTCAACACGAAGATAGTGTAACACGTCGGAATATATATACAACCAACGTGCAGGTAACGAAATATGGAACAAACAAAACGGCACAATGATAGACAAGCAAAGGTTGTGCAGCATACGGACAACGTTCACTGGGTCAACAAGTCGGTTTGGTAATCAAAGTAGAACAAAATTACGGTAAGGGAAAGTGAAATTTCAAACTCGATCGAGCAGAGTAAACCAGTAGTCCATGAAAGATGTGAAAAATCAGCGGATATCTGGAGGACGTGTATAAAACTTAGGTGTCAAAAATCAAAAACAAAACCTCTGGATAACCTTCTGTATATGGAAATATTCTTCAGCGAGCGCGCAATCAAGCTGCACTCGACCTAACTAGCTCGAACATATGCTCCGCAATCTTACAAGTCGGCTGTCATTGCATACATCTTTTACCAAAGCGGAGGCTGGTTGGGTCAAATCAAGACGTGATTGGCCGACAAGATGGTTTGTTCGTGTCGTCTTCCTGGATTAAGTCATATTAATGGCCCGCAACAGCCGCTGGATGCCATGTCAGCAATGCAAGTGTCAGGAAATAAGTGGTGGTTTTGCACAACGTTCCTCATTTCTAACTATTTACTATTGTATCTAACGAATTCAGTTTCTGCTGTTTTTAAAGTTAATTATAATATTATTAGTAGATTTATCTCATATCAGTGCATGGATAACACTTGACTTATTTAGCTAAATAGAGTAAAATTGGGATAGACCACCTCAACCAGCAACACACCAGCTAGACGCCAAAGGTGGGTGTAAGCAGTCAGTCGGTAGAGCAGCTTCACGTGTGAAAGTCCAACAATGTCAGAGGATATATATATATATATATATATATATATATATATATATATTCAACACGGCCAATAGTGCAATTGGTACAGTGCGACAACGTATGGGAAATACAATAAACAAACGAAGGAAAATAGAAATCATTAATGAGAACAGAGTCACAACAGATTCGCCAATGTGCACGGTTTCTTGCCATATCCGAAAGTGTTCCTAGCCATGCGTGTTCCTGATCCTTCACACCTCAGCCAGGGAGCCGATAGCGCCCAATCACGGCTAACTTTGAAGTTGGCTCCTTCATGCTCCTGGCCCAAATCATAAGTTGGCCAGCTTGTTTTAGCTTCCAGCCGACTACTGCGCGCGTGAAACGGGCGTGGCGACGTAAAAGATGAGTAGGCATACGAAGAACATGTCCAAGCCACTGAAGTCAGCGCAGAGAAATTATGCTGCTCAGTGGTCGGCAAAGTCTGTCTGACCTGAAAACCTTCCGTCGAACATCATTGTGATGTTGCCAGCATGCACCAGCAATGCTTCGAAGGCAGTGGTGATCGAAATAAGACAGCCTCACAATATCCTTTGCGCGAACAGACGGTCTCACATGCATAGAGCAGAACCGCTCTCACTGTGGTATTGTAAACTCGACGCTTCAGAGACAGACTCAGATCGCCTCGACGTCAGTGATGGCAGAGATTGACAAAAGCAGACCGAGCCTTGGAGACGAGCAAAGAGACGTCATTTGCTAAACCATTAGCGTTGAGGCAGCATCCGAGGTGAACGGACTTGTCTACCACTTCCAATGAATGACCTGAAAGGGTAAGGATAGGAGCAGTGCCCAGCCAGTCCTTCAGAAGGATTTTGTACCTCGATGGTGCGAAGGTTATTCCAAACTGGGAGACAGACACCTCCAACGTACACAGAACATTTTGGGCGGTCTGTGAGGAATAGGAAATCACGGTGATATCGTCTGCCTACTCAAACCATCGAATTCGGTCCCTCGGAAGCATCTAGACATTGCTGGGTTCGCAGTTCTTCAGAGCACTCTCCAGGATTTCCTCCATAGCGAAAATGAACAAGAAGGGGGATGCTGGACAACCCTGTCTCACGCCACTGGTGATACCGAAGGAGGGCGAAAGTCCGCCGCACACCCGCACACGGCCCATGGTTTGAGAGAGGATGGCTTGAAGTAAGGTGACATACTTCTCGGGCACTCCGCTGCTCAGTAGACAATTCCAAGGAGCAGTTCTGTCAACTGAGTCAAGCGCGGCTCGTATTTCTAAGACAACGATTGTTGACCGGCCAAATGTTGGGGGACGCTCGAGTAGTCGGCGGAGTGTAAAAATGTGATCGATGTAACTACGACCTGAGTGGAACCCAGCTTACTCTTTACGTGTGCTCTGTCCGCGAACGAGGTTGAGCCTCCTTAAAAGCAGAGCTGCGAGCACCTTAGAAGCAACACAGATGAGATTAATCCCTCTGTAGTTGGCGCAGTCAGTTCGGATACCATTTTTGCAGACGAGCAGGATATCTACTAAGCTCCAATCAGATGGGATAACTTCAGTGACCCAGATTTCTTGGAGATGTTAACTCCTGAAAAAGTGATGGGCCTCCATCTTCGAAAAGAGCCGGAGGGAGTTCATCTGGGTCAGAGAATTTGTAACGCTTTAAGAGGCGAAGCTTCTGGACGACCTCAGACTAAGATGGTGGTGAAGCATCTACACACCAGGGAGCGCTCTGCACTACAGAATGGGAGGTCATCGGTGCCGCTGGTCAATTAAACTGCCACTCAGAATGCTTGGCCCAACGTTCGAGTCGGCGTTTTTGACAGTGGATTGGCTCGTCATTGACTTAGCATAAAATTTTGCTTCCAGTCGGTCTTTGTCGCCAGTAGACCGGATCAGGAGGAAAAGCTTACGGAAGTTCCCCGACGTGGCCGCTTGATCTATCCCAATGACGCGCTGCGTCCATCAGGCCTTGCGATCTTCCAGGAGAAGCCATTTGAGCCCAGCATTAGTAGTCTTGCGTAGTGAATGATAGTTAACGCTAGCAGCAATTGTTCGATGAGCCTCGAGTTGGAGGATCGTGCAGAGATCCAGCGGTTGACAGGACTACTGGTGAAGCCACAGACCAAGATGGCAGAGTTGTACATTGCGACGCGGACGTGTGTCCAGTGTGTTTCAATGTCTGTGCATGAGGCAGTCTTCAGTCTTGAGGTCAAGGCATCCTGAAATGCGTGGAGAACTTTCGGGGCAGAAAACTTAGCTATGTCAAGCCGTTTCTGGCGATGCTGATGGGAGATACCGAAGCGGAGAGGGACTTCAGCACACACCAACGCGTGATCCAAAGTAAGACAGGTACTCCAGATTGATTTGCAATCCTGTATGCAGTCCCACCAGCGATAGCTAATGGCAATGTGGTAAATTTGAGTCCACGGCTGGCCAGGTGTTGGGAGTCTCCAGGTGGTGCGTTGGCGCCAGGATGACCGAAAGCTGGTGCTCGGCAGAAAGAGGCTGTAATCAGTGCAAAGCTGAAGTAGACGATCACCACTGTCTGTTCTGTGAGTGCCATGGTCGTGTTGACCACCGAGTTCACGTTCCTCAACTTAAGTCTACCGACCTAAACGTTCAAGTCCCCGACGAGCACCAAATCAGTACGGTGTATTTTACGGAGATCGGTCATTTGACCATAGAACTCGTCCTTAACTGACTCCGGGCTACAGTCTGTTGGAGGGTACGCTGCGACAATGAACAGACAGCATCTGATGGCTTAGCGTCTGGACAGTCGCACTGAGGATTCAAGTCGGATCGTGCGTAGTTGACTGTTGACAGAGATCCAGTCTAGTAGCGCGGCCTCAGCAGGTGTGCTCAAAGCAATCCCCACGCCAGCATAACCAGCGCCCTAGGCAATTGAGTCTCTAGATAGGCGCAAAGTGAAGAGTCCAGTGGAATTCGCAGACGGTGAAACTAATCGTAGCGTCGTGCTCGAGTCCAGTAAACGGGTCTCGCTGAAACAGCAGGCATCAAAGGCCGTAGTTGTTAGAGTGCGAGCAAGGGCTGTCTGTGATCCAATCTGCATCAGCGCCCGAATATTGAAGGTTGCCAGCTTGAATAGGGAACGTAGGGCTAGAAATGCCTTGCCAACACGACTTGAGGCACCCTCGGACCTAGGCTCCTGATCCGTATGGCAAGAACGTTCGCCCAAGGCGGCACGGTGTTGTGAACTGGAAAACGGAGGGGGAAAGCTAAGAAGGAGGGTTGAACAAATGGGACATTGGACATAGATCCATAGGTTGTGTGGGTGTGGTGCTTCCAGGTTTCCCAGATCGAGGAAGAGGGTTGACTTAGGGGACCCCACCCGGAGTCTTGGGTCATGAAGACCATAACACGCAAGGTGGCGGGGCGATTGACGTATAACGCGAACCTTTGGGAGTCGGCTATCTAGGTGAAGATAAAACGGCTTTCGAGTGGAGGCAAACTACTCAGGGCGCCATAAGAGCCCCAGTGAAGCAGCAAGGAGGCCAGGATGCTCTGGACTACCGAACTCGCCGCAAACTACGAAGGCCGTTGACAGCCGTGTGGCGTATACGCCTTCACATCGAGGTTGTTCATCCGTCCTCCGTTAAGTACTCACCTCTGTGACCAGTAGCGAGTGGTCAGTGACCCTATGGCCAGTCAGAGGAACACGAACAAGGCTGTTACACTAAGATTTAATCAATCTATGAAATTTGTAGAGTGGTAGAGCTGCTACGTCAAGGTCAAAGGGGCCATATATTGTACTGCGTGTAAATGATCTATCGCACTTTTTAGTTATGCTCCTTCAGTGTGAAGCAGAGGGCAACCCGTTGAAAATAGTTAATAACAAACAAGGATTCGAAAATCATTTAAACCTTTACACAACAAAGTTTGTGAGCAAATAGTAGACCCATTATTCGTTCATATAAGTAGATAAATCCAAGAATAAGTAACAGAGAACCAGGAAAATGATTGTTTAAAAAATTAACAGATCATGTGTAAATGAAATTGTGGTGATACTGATTATTTTGAGAAATATCCGAGACATCAAGCGTCGAAAGAAAGTAATCGAAGGGGTCGCAGCCCAAGTAACACTTTGTATATGCATGAAATAATAATCTATAAAGATTAAAGTGATACTTAGTTTAAGATCGCCCGGTTGTTAGTAGTGAAGCACAGTAGGTTGTACACTACTCCGAATAGGGGGTCCACAACGCTCACCTTTCGACCAATGTGTCGCGCATCGTGGAAGTCGCCGGTACGTCCAAATCGCCTGCCAGCTTGAATATGGATTCAATCACCTAGTGGAAAGATGGGAGGAAAAGATGAGAGGGCGGAACAATACGCAACGTATGTAGAAAAAACTGGCTGTAGAAATTAGAGAAGGTACTTAGTGTTCATGTACCACAAAATACCGGTTAGGAAAAAGATAAACCATTGTGTATTGATAGCTCGCGAATGGAAAGTCAACTATTTCGTAGGTGCACAACTGTTGTGCCTCGCTCACTGACTGCAAAAGGTAGATTTAGACGGCCGCAACGAAGGAACTCCGTGCCACGGGTTCCAGAAATAAAGTGGGCCAGCAGCAAGGCACGCAAAAAAGCTGATGAAATAAGTTGATCATCATGGCACGGGTTGCTACACGACTACAGCTGGCTAGTGGAGACCGCTAGCAGGTTTGAATCTGTCTAACCAAGTGACCTCAGAAACAGAAAGTAGCGAACAAGCTTGTTTTCATGGCTTCATCATCAGGCTAATACAACCACAATAAAGCAAGTTAGAATAGACACGATGGTTTAAATTGAGTCACTGAAACAGAGTAACTAATCGATAAGTCTACGTGTTTGGTATGATTGGTCAAGTGAAGTGGCGTGACTGCCAAAATTGTATGGCCTGCCCAAAGTACACAAGGAAGGGCTACCACTAAGGCCGATACTGGATATGTGTAACTCACCGTACCATTCAACTGCCAAGTGGCTCGTCAAACGGTTGGAACCAGTCAGGAAAGCCATAGCTAGATACAGTCTCAAAGATACCTTCGATTTTCTTGACTCAGTGAGACAAATTGAGCTAGCTGGGTGACAGATGTTCTCCTTAGATGTGGTGTCTCTTTTTACCAATGTTCCCTTGGAGGAGACCATAGATTATCTGTGCGAGTTCATCCTGCTGCGCAACATCAATGTTGGTATCCCACTAGACCGGCTGAGACAACTGCTACTCATGTGCACACGAAACATTCAGTTTCAGTTTAATGGAACGCTATATCGACAAATAGACGGGGTGGCAATGGGTTCACCATTAGGACCGTTGCTCGCGGACGTCTTCATGAGCAAATTGGAGTGCAACCAGCTGAACGAATCCATCAACAGCTTGGTTTATTACGGTCGATACGTAGACGACATATTTTGTATCGCGAATAATGGAATGTGCGTCGATGACCTATTGGCCCAGTTTAACACTGCACATAGCAATATAACTTTCACTATCGAGCTAGAACGTAACGACACGTTGGCATTTTTAGATGTCCAAATCAAAAGGGCATCAGATGGGTCAATGCGAAGGAGGGTGCACAGAAAAGCAACCTGGAATGGGCAGTACATCCATTTCGCTAGCTTTGTTCCGATAAGTCAAAAAGGAACCTCGTCCGTTGCCTAACGGAGAGAGCGAGGAGAATATGTACAGATGATACGCTTTCAGATGAGCTGAGTTTTATACGAAACGTACTCGAGCGCAATGGGTACCCTGAGAAATTCATCCAGAGGCACATGGAACCACGAGTACAAAAGCCCAAACCCGTTTCAGTGGAGAAGCGGATGGTATACTTATCGTTGCCATTTAAGGGTGATGCGATAGCGGAACGGACCACCCGAAGACTTTCCTTAGCAACAGAAAGAACGTATTTTGCCGCTAATCTCCGCGTAAGCTTCACTTCAACATCGCTCGTGTGCCAACAACTTAAAGACAGGATACCTCGGTCGCAGACCTCCTTTGGTGTGTACAATTTCTCTTGCTCGTGTCGAGCAAGGTATATCGGGAAAACGACCAGGCGACTGTCCGTTAGGGCTCGAGAGCATTGCCCAGCTTGGCTCTACAGCGGCGTGAGGAAGAATATAACGAGTGCAGTGTTGTCGCACCTAGTTGACTCCGACCATCAAATCGATTCGCGTGACGCATTCACACCGATTTACTGTGTCCCTGGACGTTTCACACGGGCAGTCAGATGTCGCCTGCTGTCGACAGCAGAGGCGATCGCAATTCGGATCCATAACCCGGACCTATGTGCACAGAAAAAGCTCGTCCACACTTGAGCCTTGCCTTGGCCTGAGATCAACGCGACTAACAATGGCAGTCACGCCAATTCACTTGACCAATCAGACCAAACACGTAGACTTATCGATTAGTTACTCTGTTTCAGTGACTCAATTTAAACCATCGTGTCTATTCTAACTTGCTTTATTGTGGTCGTATTAGCCTGATGATGAAGCCATGAAAACAAGCTTGTTCGCTACTTTCTGTTTCTGATGTCATCCCCGGGAATTATTTCTCAAGTGACCTCAATTAGCTCAGAAAGGCAGAGCCGGAGGTGATGGCATGTGCCTATAAAAGTAACTGTGTTTTATTCTTAATACACCGGTCTGGCAGGCCTCATTCTTCCGTTTTTTCCCGGCTGTTTGTGGCGTAAAGAGCAGAGGCAAATTTAGCGTCACAACAGTAGAAATGTCGCTAAACCCGTCGATTCTGCAACTACCAACATTTGCTTCAACAGCAAAGATCCAAGCTTCATTTCCGGCCATCGCTGCGGTCCTGTATGGACGGCCCGCAAGATTTGGAAAATTTTCCTACCGGTGTTTTAAGCAAGAAAGATTCGTAGAGGAAGTTTCGCATTTTTGCAGTACCTGAAATGATTTCAGCAGTCAAATGGTCTTCACGGGAAATTAACTCCTAATATAGGTGGGCCAGTCAATTGTCTTCGATTAATATTAAACAAGAACCGACATCAGGAAGTAGCTAGTGTTCTATAAACCGTACTTTGTATTCTCAAGGCATGGCATGCCATAAGATATCTATTGAATCTATTGATGACAGACTGCGTCGTGAAATTGAGCAATAACAAGGCGATAATAATGTTTTCTTCGTCCAGATAGACCAGATCACTCCAGGACGGAGAGTCAATGTTACCATTGTGAGATTCCACAGTGGAATGTTCGATGCTGAAGACTATGGTGAAGCTGAACAATCCTGATGTATGCTATCTGTTGTAGGAAAAGCGTCTGATGTTGATTGGCTGATTGTTCGCTGAGCTCGGCAGGTTGACTGCTGATTGTTCGCTGAGCTCGGCAGTCAACCTGCCGAGCTCAGCGAACAATCAGCCAATCAACTAAACAACCTGAGCTACCAACATTTGCTTCTATATCGCAGTGTCTGATGTATTTGAGTATGGGATGCGCGACTTGTTCTTGCGCTCTGATCTGTGGTACTTGTACAGCTGCTCAGCAACTGTTGCAAAGTGGAGATATGACCCACACAGTCCACCCCTGGTCATAAACTGTTTATTCTCTCATCTGTGGTTCTTGTTTCGCGGAATAACTACGTAAGAGAATGGATGTCAGTAAGTTGATCAGTAACGACGTCGACATGATGCTTCTGCGATTACTAGAGAATTCAAACGGGCATTCTCGAACGTCGCAACCGGGACCAATTCAGTCTAGTTGATTAAGACAATCTCTTCTTCCATAAGTTATCGAGTGAGTGGGTGAATTCGTCGTCGAGATCTCCAAAATGACGACAGAACGAGGAAATCTGGACCATCACCGCGAAAATAGCTGAAGAATGGTCATGTTTAGAAAAAAACATTCAAATGTAACATCTTATCAGTGTTAGCATGCTTCAAACTGCACCAATCAAACAATAAGTGGCTCAAAATCAGGAGACTAACTGAACTCTTGCTTAAAGAGCAAGAGGGCATTGTTAATTTCCTATCAGAGTGCTGATGAGCTCCTTAACTGACTAACTGATGGATGCGTTCTAAATTACTTGAAATATTGGTACCTCTGGAGTCTACAATTATCCAAACTCGCTGAGTCCAATAGAGTATATTTCAGTCGTTGGCCCATTATAGGCCACGTATAATAGCCCGAGTAGACGTATTAAGTTCACTAAGAGCAAAGACTTCTCTGAACTCGGATTAGGTCCACCGACATTTCGGATAATAGGCAATCAAAATGTAACGCGCTATGCATGGCAAGGGAAATCAAATTTCCTAGTAGCTCGATGTTCTCGGAGAAAACAGGTGTAGAGTATGCAGGGTACCCTGATAGACCAGTCCAAATGTGGACCGAAATGACTTCTTTGCTTAGTAACGAGTGAAAAGATTTTAGAGAAAACCTTTCTAATTCGCCCCAGTAGCTCACAAGCCCTAATGGGTCTTTTCAATAAAAGTCATGACCTCTGGAGGCCAGTCACTGTCCACTGCAACGATAGTAACCTGCATGGTTGTAGAGAATGAGTCGTACTATAAGCCAGATTAACTTGCAAGCTATGAGAGTTTGCCATCGCCCTCATGTCTCAGAGGTATAAGCTACTGGATAGTTGCGCGCATTGCTAGCAGTCATCGATTCAGATCCTGAGAGGCTCGGTGTAGAGTGGAGCTCTTGGACAGAGAGATCATACAGGTGCAAGACCTAGTAAAGTAGCGAAGTCAGAGACAACCGGAATCCAGAAAAAAAGGAAGAAGAAAGGAGGCGGAACAAGGAGAATTGGTGGTAGTGCTTCCTAAATGCACACAAGTTAGGTTTCACAGGAATGTAGTGACAGAAAACAAGCTGATGTTCAGACTGCACATGAGTTTGAAAAGGGACTATCGCGCTGGCTTCAACTAAATCCGGTAGGGTAGCGTTAGAAGCGCCCAGAAAGAAGTGTGGGGGTTAGTTCAAAATAACATGAGGGAGCACACAGCAGTACAACAGTGGTGAGTGGCTCGTGTCTTGAACAGTGTCAGGTGTGGGATTCAGTTGGTCTAAGAACCCGCAGATAAGTTTATGAGGCATTGAGATGCGTCCCAAAATAAATAGTAGTGATAGTATGGTCAGCAGTCTATCAAATAGACATAGAGCCATTAGGCAGGGAAATCACTAAAAGAAGACAGGTTGAACACCGTATCAGCATCATGGCACATTAACTGAAGGTGCGAAACACAATTCAGCTATTGTGCCGTAATATAAAAAACAACGAAGCATTTTTTGTTATTTTGCACAAGCCGTTTTGTTAATTTGTCGTTCTTGTTAATCGCTAAGCATTAAGTATCCAAATCTAAGCAGTTATATACACAGATCCTCCACTGGTTTCGATTACGAGCCATATCCTGAATTGTTTCCAGCCATCGGCACTCCTCGTCCTTTGGTCCCCAACCAGGCAGACGTGTGGATCCAATGGTGGCAAGACGTGAAGTCAACGATTTCATTTGTTGTCGCCAGTTGGATGGCGGACCACTACGTGGTGTCTTCCAGTTGGGTCCTGCACGAGCAAACAGAGCGCGATGGGGCAAACGTTCAGCTGACATACGCAGGACGTGACCGAGTCATCTTAACTGGTGCAGCAAAACCAGATTGCTGAAGGGAATACTCGCATTCCCTGAAACACGACGTCTGACTTCATTGTTGCAAATATGTTGCTGCCACAACACACGAGTAATCCTCCTCAAGCACCCGTTATCGAAGGCAGAGAGCCGGCGCATTTCGTCTATGCGAAATGGCCATGACTCGCTTCTGTATAGCAACACCGCCAGGACTGTGGCATTGTTAACACGACCCTTTACCAAGAGGGAGATATCCCGGCGACGCCACAAATGCTGCAGGTTGACAAAAGCCGACCGAGCTTTGACGATGCGAAAAGAAACTTCCCTTCTAATGGTACCACCAGCAGACAGTTGCCAAGGTAGACAAAGCTTTAAGCTTGTTCAAGCTGTGTATCTTCAATATTGGGCACGGGAACAGTTGAGTGCCAATCCTGAAGCAGCACTTTATACTGTGACGGGGCAAAACATTTTCCGTACCTAGATGCCTCAATCGACAAGCGGTCTAGAATGGTTTGCATGCTCTGTGAGTCCTCACCAAGTAAAGCGATATCGTCAGCATAAGCTAAGTCGGTTGGTCGCTTGTCCGGTAATGGCTGTATACCAAAACTGGCAACCGTCTAGAGTTCTCGACAGGATGTCTTCAATCACAAAATTGAAGAGGAACGGGGACACAGGCCGACCTTCGTACACCGCTAATGACAGCGAAGGACGAAGAAAGCCTGCCATACACCCACACTCTGCTAAAGATGTGGAAATACAGTGCGCGTAGGCTGGCAGTGTACTTTACTGGGACACCGTTCCTAAGCAGACAACGCCATAGTGCAGGTCGATCAACCGAGTCGAATGTGGTACGGATGTCTAGGAATGCAACGATGGTAGGTCTCTGGTAAAGGTGGCAGTGTTCCATCATTTGACGGAGTATGAATATCTGATCCACACATCCGCGGCCAGGTCGGAAGTCAGCTTGTGCTTCCCGGTACTGCGATTCGCAAATGGGAGATAGTTTACGGAGTAGAATGGATGCCAATAGCTTGGAAGCAACCGAAATGTGACTAATCCCCGGTGATTGGTAAACGAAGTGCGAACAACCTTCTTAAAACCGGAACCATAACTGACTCGCCCAAGGAAGGCAGCTTCTCTTCATGCCAGATTTTGGAGAACAATGAGGTTGGCTGACTAATGATAATTGAACTTCCATATTTGAACAGCTCCGGAGGAAGTCCATCTGATGCGGCCGTCTTGAATCGTCTTAGGTGTCGAATCGCAAGACAAACTTCCGCTTCGCTGGGTGGATCAAGTGTGACGACCCAGGGCGGGCAGCTGGGTTCGCATGAGATAAAAGTAGACGGTGAGAGCCAATTGAACTTGGAATGAAAATGTTCGGCCCATCGGTTCAAGTGTCTCTGTAAGTTGGCGATCGGCCAACAATTCGCTTCGCATTTAGTCTTACTGACACCATGCTTGCTGTGCCCAGTGGATCAAATGAACTGGAAGAGCTTGCGAGCGCTGCCAGAGAAGGCAGCGACCTCCATTTTCGAAACACACTGGGACCACCAGTCTTCACGGTCACTGCGTAGACTTTGTTTGAGGTGCCAACTGACAGAACGGCACACTTCATCACGATTGGACTCCGCTGGGATATTCCTGTGGCGGTCAAATAAATCCAAAGAGCGCGTAGAGATCCAGGCTTTCATAGGGTGCTGATTGAGAAAGCAGACTTGCTGTCTAGAAGAGATAATGGTCCTCTGCGTGCACATCCAGTGTTCAACAATATCTTGCGCTGGGTTGAGCCAATTGCACCAACCAGGGAGGTTTGATAACTCTGCTGAACCGAAACAGTAGATGATTCATTTATGTCTATCTTACAGCGCTTTATTTTCGGGGACCCACCGAAACTCATGCAGATGTTTGCACAGACTAGAGCATGGTCTGAGTCAATAAGTGGATCAGATGGATCTGCAATTCTTTACACTACCCTCCATCTGAAACTGATTGCGATATGATCAATATGAGACCATGATTGGGATGCAGAAGGGGGTCGCCAAGTAGACGAGCGTCTCCTCGAATGCCGAAAGTTGGCGCTCGAGAAAAAAAGATGATTATCTTTGCACAGGGTGAGAAGTCTTTCTCCATTATCTGAGCGGCTCTCATCGAGCGCATGGTGACCACCAAGGTGACTTCCGCATGTTAGCAGACGACCGACCCGTGCGTTGAGATCCCCAGCAAGGACCACAATGTCGAGTCTGCAAGATTTGCTCAAGCGCTGATAAAATTCACGGAATTGGAACTGCAGTCATTTGGAACTGAGATCATAAACAAATTGCGTCTCTCCTCACGACATCTATTTATCTTGCATGATCCCCGAAGCCGAACTGCACACAGTCGGTTATTAATCGGGAAGCAGTCAAACAGTGCTGGCTCGGCTTTGCTACTTAGCGCTACACCAAGGCCAGCCAAGTCTGCCGCAGCTGCTTGTGCGTCACCAGATAGATGTAGGTGAAATATGGCTCCGTGGTCAATGGGAGATATCAACTCATTCACAGTATTGGGATCGTGTAAGTGCGTTTCGGAAAGACAGCAAACATCGATGGCGAGAGATTCCAGGGTGCGTGCAAGAGCAGCTTGCTGCCCGATCTGCATGAGTGTGTGTACATTGAAGCATGCCAGACGGAACGAAGACCAAGACCGAGGGAGTGCGACTGGGCGAGCTCCCTAGGTGTCGAAACCATCCGTAATAGAATCATGGAAACAAGAATCATTTGGTAACGGATAATACTGATTGGTAACAAATGAACAGGTAGCGGACAAAAGTGAGTGACTAGCAGGAGCAAAAGCAGCTGAGAACGATATTTCAGATGAACAACCCATGGTTTTGTCAGTGGGCGTGATACTACCCGGTTGCCCAAGCCGAAGTGGGGTTGTCTTAGGGGACTCCACCCCGAGTCTTTGGCTAAACAGCCTGCCCGCAAGGCAACGGGGCGATTATGAGACTGAGTTAGCCTGATTCCTAACCACTGACCTATCTGGTATGAGTGGCTCTGAAGGCACTTGAAAGTGCCACAAAGCGTAGGTCAATGGGTCACAGGGGTATACAAACCATCGCATCAAGTAAAGGTCCAGTCTCGTTGCGATGGTCCAACGTAAATAAGACTGGAGAAAACGTAGGCAAACAAGTTTTCTTGGAATGGACTAGAATAACAATCTGCTCATGAGAACGGAGTCGTTGAGGGATATGAAATCCATTATGGCGCAAGAATCACATGAATCCGACATGGAATTATTATTGTGAAGATGCGCGTCAAATGACAGCAGGCACCGAAAGCAAGTTTCCATCACAGCCGATATCACAACATTGAGAACTTAACGGTTGGTCAAGCCACAATCGAGTGGCATCACAGGATGGATACGAAGTGAAATCAATGAATCCGACGCCTCGTTCAACAAGAATAGGTAGTGGAAGTTCTGTAGATCGCTCTTCTGCGATGCGAAAAAGCTTCACGGACTAGGAAGAACCCAAAGGGAAAACTAGCTGAGTGATGCTAAAATACGGACCAACCTGGATTTCTGTGCTCGTTGTGTCCAACCCACAAAAAGCGGTCCAGTCGTTTACCACAAGGCCAGAGGATACCATTGGACTTCCTCGATTCACTGTACCCGCGGTAAGCGGTAGCTGCAGGAGGCTGCTCAACTGATTGAGATCATCCACGGTGGTTCGTGGGTGAACCAAACCTCCTTGATTGGTCAGCACGCAATAAGTGCCAACCAAAGGCTGACCGGCAACCAAACCGCAAAAGACTTCCACGTCGAGGACATCACTTAGTAGCTCAATCGTTTCCTGCAAAAAAGAACAGAGTACAAAAATACATTGATCGTTTTCTACTGGTAGCATGGTAAGGAAAAACGAGAACCGGGGTGCCACCAGCTGTAAAAAAAAGAATAAAGTACATGGAAAAGTGTTTTGGTTACGACCCGCGCTAGCCAGTTTCGGTGAGCGATCAAGGCGTCTGTCTTGTAACCTAAAGATCACCGCGGCTCGAATTCGCGTAGGTGACTGTGACTTCACAGTATCTCTAGTCCGCGCGTGGCTGGTGGTGGCCGCGTGACATCGAATCGTCCAAGCGGCTCACAGTCGTAATGTTGATGCCCCGATGGACAACAGAATAGACGCTGAGTCATGCGAAGGCAAGATAGTAATTCTAGTGATCATCAACTAAGGGGAAACGGCACTAAGCACCTGAAAGAAAAATAGTTGTAAGGAATTGCACACTCAAGTAGAACACAAAATTGTTCAGCCAACTGAGGTAAGAAAATCTCCGACCAACTGTGAAAGTCAAAGGAGGTATAAATGTGACTTGGCTGACAGGTAACAAGTTGGGATGAATCTCCGTAAGGCTAGAGCAAGTACCCTGAATGGTGTGTAAGACAGCAGAAGTTGGAAGAAGCAAGGTAAGAGGAAAATACCTTAAATGCTTTAAACTGGGTGCAAGATCTAGTAACAAACTGTAGCGGATACCGAGTTGTAACGACGTGTCAGTCTGCGATACTCAAGTAAGAATGATGGGTCAAACGACGGTGGTGTAGTAATGTACTTTCAGACTAATTTAGTCGGGCGCTGTAGAGAACGAAAACCTAAAAAGCTGAGGGAAAGATGCGACACCTGCTGCAAAAATCGGCAGTTCTTGAGGCCGAAAATGCAACAAGCTGGCGTTCGTTTCAGTGAAGTGCGGATGGGCAATTGGTATCCCATATTCGAAGTGAAGTGGACTCCGATACATTCACTCGTTGTCACCAAAAGAGTAGGTAACAAAGATAAAAGCGACCGAAGAAAAACATAAGGATGAAAATGGCGAGTGGTCGAAAAGACTGCTAATTAGGGCTACAAAAGCAGAGGTAGAGTCATGCACCAAAATGGACTTCAATATGACTAAACCTCGGTTAAATAAATGCAGGGAGCGCGTTAGAATCCAGGTCAACATAGTGTGCTGAGTAACACTGCAGATTAACTGTCCGGGAGAGATCATGGTCTTCTGCATGAACGTCGAGCTTATCGAAGAAGGTCGTAGCCGAGTGCATCGGATAGAGGAGAGTGATCAATTAGCTGAACCAAGGGGGCAGACAGTCTATGTGTATTAAACTTACAGTGCTTCGTTTTCGGGGGCCGTCGGAAACTTATACAGATGTTCCCAAGGAAGTGCAGGGTTTGAGACAAGAAATATGGACCAGATTGATCTGCAATCCCGCACACTACGCCGCCAACTGAAAATGATTGCAATGTGATCAACCTGAGAACATGCTTGGGTCGGTGAGGGGGCGCTAAGTAGCGGAACGCCTCCTTGAATGCCTGAAGCTGATGCTCGAGAAAAAGATACTATTGGCTTCACACAGTACGAGAAGTTTCTGCCCCTTATCCGAGCGGTTCTCATTAAGCGCATGGTGACCACCAAGGTGGCTTTCATGTGGTAGTAGACGACTGACTTGTGCAAGCGATGTTCATGATAAAAGTCGTCCTTGATCGAGTCACGACTACTATGAGTTAGGGAATGCGCGGAGAGTAGAAACAAGTTGCGTCTCTTGTCGCGACGTCTGTTGATCCTGCATGATGCTCGAAGCCAAAATACACGGTCGACTAATAATCGGAAACTAGTTCAGCAGTGTGGCCTTAGCTTAGTTACTTAGTGCTGCATCAACACCAGCCAGGATTGCTGTGACTGCTTCGGTGTCACTAGATAGACGTGCATGAAATCTGGTTCCGTGGTAAGTTGGAAATGTCAACCAAAGCACAGTATTTGGATCTTGTAGTTGGGTTTCAGAATTACAGAAAACATCGATGCCGAAGGATTCCTATGCACGCGTGAGATCAGCTTGCTGACCGATCTGCATGAGTGTACGTATATTGAAGTATGCCAGACAAAACCAGGATCGTGGCCAAAGGACGAGCTCGGTGTGCGTCGACGAAACCATCGGGAGTGGGATCATGGAAACAAGAGCCGGTTGGTAACAAATGGTGCGTGTAGGTGTATGAGTGGCGGAAGCAGAAGTATAGCGAATGAACAGACAATAGTTTTGTCAGTGGGCGTGATGGTAATCGGTTACCCAAGCCGAAGTAAGGAGCTGACTTAGGGGACACCACCCCGAGCCTTTGGGTAAACAAATTCTCCACAAGGCACCGGTGCCAATTCAGGGAATCGCACGCATTGTCACCAAACAAGTGCCTAATCCTCCCCACATTTGCAGCAGCAGATTGCAGGAATATCACCAGTGACGCAAGGGGCAGCGACTTTATTTAGTGGGGTCACGTCCTCTACCTCACAGTTGTTGAACAGACATTTGTGGTTTTTATAAAACGAATGCCTGCCAGGTGAAAACGCACCATGTCCTGGAACACTGCTGCCCAACCATTCGCTGGAACGGGATAATCCGGACCACCCAGCTGACACCATTAGGATTTGGTTCGATAAGCAAGTCAGTATCATGAAAAAATGGGCAGAATTCAAGTACTTACCATAGGTAAACTAACAACGTTGAGTTGGCCCGTGCTATTAGCAGCTGATGGTAATGCGATTATTGCTGCGTTCAATGAGCGCTTAACAATGTGATCTTAAAGTTAGTGTCTGGAAAAGGTGCTATTAAGGGGGAGGTTTAGTCAGCGCATAGCTGAATACTGACCACTTTTGGTTTTGGCGGCACGCAACGACCTCGAAACAGCATCCCAAGAGTTGTGCAGACTTCGATAAGCGATTCACTGGAATATTAAGATCACAAATGGAAAAAGATGAGCGGCCGGTAGAATTCGATTCTGGCAGCTTCCGAGCTGAAATCGCTGGGGACGCACGATAAAAACATACCGTATATTACCGACTATAAGCCCGTCCATGGATAGGCCGGCCATATGAGTTTGCAGTATCAAATTTGTACAGTCATAAGTCCCAATATTAGCCGACCCCCGAAAAATCCACTGGTAGGTGCTTTTCTGTCATGCTTTTTCTCATGTTACTGATTGTGATGGTTTTTTGATTATGTACACTCCCGTACGTTTCTGTGACTGTCATCCATCGCGAACGTCAAAAGTGCAACATGCTGAGATTTTTGCCACAGAAAGAATGTGTATAGTTATAGGTACGCTGCCCGCAATGCTGCGCGGACACTATAGAAAATATGAGTCACTTCAAACCCTGTCTGGAATACCGCCTGTCACTAGCGGGTGGTGCTAAGGGGAGATAGCGGCAGAGGTGCGCAGTAAATGCTTAGGCGGATTTCGAATGTGATTTTTTTTTGCAAATTGCGCCTAACGTTTTTATAAGCCGACTCCCTACTACAGAAGTGAAAAGTTGTCCAAAAATCATCGACTTATATCCGGCAATGTACGGTACTTTGTCCTCAGTTTTTATTTATTCTTGTGTATCTTTGAAGTCAAACCGCAAGTACGCGGCTGTTCACTTGGGTCTAGTAGAGTGGACTGCCTTAAGCCTCTGCTCAGTTCTGGCTTGACGAACAACCTCCCCGTGGTGCCTGCTGGGGGCCCGGAAATTTCCCGTTCCAGCGAATGGTTTGGCTGTAATGTTCTAGGACGTGGTAGGTTTTTGCCTGATGAGAGTTTTCCCTATAAAAAGCCACAAATATTCGGTTAGAAACACTGCGACGTAACGGATGTGACTGGCCATTAAATAAAGCTACTGTCTTCTGGCATTGTAAACCGACAAACAATCTGAGAGTTAAATTTTGCCACGGATTTCGGGAGTGTTGAGCTCCTGGGATGGCTATTTGCCCGCCGAAAGGCGTATGAGTCATCAGACACCGGCTTCTAACGGATGGGAAATTCTTATCTCGCCCTGCTGCCTTGTGGGTTAGGCCTTTTGGCCAAAGTCTAGGGGCCGCGGTCCCCTGAGACAAACGACCAAATTCCACCTAAGCAATCGGATAGTACTTCGCTTACTGGCGAACCATAGTTGCACAGTTACACTCGCTCTTTCTCTCGTTTCCACGATGGACCGCTATCCTGTCACTACGAAAACTGTAAACACAAGCCACCAATTTACTTACCCCCCATTGTTACCTGATTCTTCAACAATGCAAAAGCATACCACTAGTGATGGATCTGTTCCCCCAATGTCCATCATATAAATCACACAGTGCTCGACAGAGAGTTGCCAGCCCCCAAGTCCTCCAACTTTGCTCCTAAAACCTGGAACGCGATTCAAACTAGCAACCATCAACGTGCGCACATGAAGCAGATCAGACAGCAAGCTGGGCTCGCACGCATGTTGGAGACTTATGCAATTGATGTCCGCTGGTTGAGTGAAACACCACTTCAGGATTTCAAAAGTGTACCAGCTGCCGTCAATATCTCACCCACACTCCCACTTCCGTCTTTCTGGTGACGCTGCGTCTACCGCATCTAGGTAAAATGTGATTGCATCGCTCAAGGCGCTAAAGCCGAAGCCTTGGTTGGATTGCGATCAACAGACGCCTTTGTGCTATGGGACTACGTGGTTCATGCAAGGTTAGCAGAAAGCAAGTAGACAAGCGTGCTTTTTTGTAATCGCCTAAGCAACGACAACAACAACAGTACATCAGCCATTTGAACTGATGCTTCGCTACCATACAACCATGAGGACCTATGAAATAAAGAATAAGAGGGAGAGAAGGGGGACTTACCTGAAAGCCTTAATACCCTAAGCAAACATTCAGGGTCAAGGCGCCTACACCTTGTGTAGACAACATACCGTCGCAAACAGCTGGCTATCGTGCAAAGATAAGGCGGCATCGGCGAGACAGCTTCCTTGCGGCTTTCACTGCCACGCGTCCTAATCAGCCATTACTCCGCAGATTACTCAGCACCAAACACACTTTGAACAGGCAATCCGATTAGGAGACAGCAGCAGACGCGCCACTGGTGTCGGTTATGAGCCATGTCCTGGAAAGTCAAGAAACAAGCACAAGGCGAGTCGCGTGGACTCCAGCCCGGAAGACGAGAAGGACCAATGGAACCCAGTTTGGTCGCCAGTGACTTCATTTCCCGCTGCCAAATCAACTTCTGTCCACCTCGAGCTTTGCGCCACCCTACATCTGGCAAACTAAACAAGGCAATCGTAGGTAAGCGGTGACCAGGCATACGTAGCACGTGCCCCAACCAACGCAACTTATTCAGTGCTATCTGTTGTTCTAGGAAGCCAGCATAATTATCACTACCTAGTACTCGCCTACGCACATCATCGTTGCGGACACGCTGGTGCCATCCGACATCAGAAATGCTTCGCAGACAACGATGATCAAAGACTTGAAGGCGCCTCAGGTCTTCAGACCGAAGGGGCCAAGTCTCACTACCATACAGCAGAACGGCCCTCACTGTGGCCTTTCAGATGAAGGGAAACTCCCTTCTGTCGCCAAAGATGTCGCAGCTTCAAGAAGGCAGCTCTGGCTTTTGCAATGCGTGAGCTGACCTCAGTTTCTATGCGCCCATCGTTGCTGATGAAGCTACTAAGATGAGTGAATCGATCAACCACCTTGAATACCTAGTTAGCAAGGGTCAGGGGGTCATAAAGTGGCTGGTGGTCCTGCAGCAACACTTTGCACTTTGAAGGTGCAAAGCACATACCAAATAATGAGACCACACTAGATGGGCTATTCAGGGTTGGTTGTGCCGCAGAAACATCGTCGAAAACAGGACGATATCGTCCGCATAATAAAGACCAGGCAGCACTTCAATGCCTACATCGCCA
Source organism: Dicrocoelium dendriticum (assembly GCA_944474145.2). Classification (NCBI taxonomy): domain Eukaryota; kingdom Metazoa; phylum Platyhelminthes; class Trematoda; order Plagiorchiida; family Dicrocoeliidae; genus Dicrocoelium; species Dicrocoelium dendriticum. Next base: position 29,300,941 of record OX104071.1, on the reverse strand, counting down.
GATTCCACAAGGTAACACTCCATGAGAATCCATGACGGAATCGAACCAAAATTTGGAAATCGGACAACCCTGACGAACGTCACTTGTGGTCGGGAAGCTATCCGGTAGGACACCGTAGACTCTGACGCGGCCTATAGTGTTCGAGTATGGAGCACGAAGGATGTTCACATATTTCGTTGGAACACCTTTCCGCGCAACTATTTCGAACAGAATGCATCGATCGACTGAATTGAACGCAAAATTGAAATCAAGGAACACAGCTACTGTCGGTCTGCGGTATGCGTGGCGCTGCTCTAGCACCTGCCGCAAAGTGAATATATGGTCTATACAATCACGCCCTGGGCGGAAACCTGTCTGCTCTTCCCTAATCCGAGATTCCCGCTCCAGAGTGAGGCGACGAACGAGAATCAAGGACAGTAATTTTGTCACAACTGGCGCTAGGCTAATACCCCTGTGGTTAGCACACTCTGTGCTATATATATATATATATATATATATATATATATATATATATATATATATATATATATATATATATATATATATATATATCGGCGGGAGAGCCTATGGTGCGCTGAGGCTGGTGGTGGCTAGATCCTGACAGATGGTCTACCCACTGTTGCTACTGTTGTGCCATTTGCTCATGTCCTGGGCGCCTCCTCGTGGCGACCGCTGGGTGGGAGTTGGGTTTCACCCTTCTCCCTGCTAAGATCCAGGACACCAATCCGCATGAGTCAGTGAACTGACCATGTGCTAGACCCGCTGCCTTTCGGGTGTTCATTTAATCGAAGGCTTTGGCTGAGGACCAGAGTCGTTCTTCTGTCAGGTGTGGGCGCCACCCCAGTATCCTAGTCCATCCACTTCGGAGGTTAGGAAGTGGTCGATGGCCCACTTCCCGTAAAACCTAGCCATGGGAGACAACAGGTCTACGGGTTATAAGCTCACAGCTCGATTGGCGCAGAGCACAAGTGCCACGCATTGTCTCTGACGGTGGGAGGACACCTCCGGGTGTTCAATGGTTTGCTACTGTCCGCCTCAAGCCAGGCAGCCCCTGGTCAAATTGGTGCAAACCCGCCAAAATCCACCTGCGTCTGGCCGTGGTCGCAGGTGCGTATCCTACTACGGTCGCAAAACATATATAAAACGTTCCAGTACCTCAAAGGCTGCGTGTGAGGGCTGTCAAACAGATCCCCATCTGTCTCTGCAATCACATTCCCGAGCTGGATCTGCTCCCCACTGCCTTGTGGGTCAGGCTATTGAGCCAAAGGCTCCGGGCGGAGTCCCTCAAGCAAAACTCCAAACCACCCACTGCCTTGTGGATCAGACTATTGAGCCAAAGGCTCCAGGTGGAGTCCCTCAAGCAAACCTCCAAACAACCCACTGCCTTGTGGGTAAGGCTATTGAGCCAAAGGCTCCGGGCGGAGTCCCTCAAGCAAACCTCCGAAGCACAACGACCACCTCGCGTGCGATTGCCCACCAATGCAATCGTATGCCTGCGCGTAAAGCACTCAGCATCGGGTGCTGGAACGTGCGCACACTACTGGACCGGAACTCCAGCGAGCGCCCGGAGCGACACACTGCACTAGTCGCGATGGAGCTGGCGCGCTACAACATCGATATTGCGGCGCTCAGTGAAACCCGGATCGCTGAGCAAGGTAAGTTACATGAAGCAGGTGTTGGCTACACATTCTACTGGGTGGGCAACGCCGCCTCAGCTTCACGTGAACATGGGGTCGGATTTGCAATATCCGATCGCCTCCATGGCCAGCTGCTGGGTGAACCAACAGGCATCAGCGCACGACTGATGACCGTTCGCCTACGACTCGGAAGAGGTAAGTTTGCTACTTTTATAAGCACGTACGGTCCGACCATGTGTTATCCTGATGACACGCGTGATCAATTCTACACTGAGTTATCCTCCGTGATACGGTCTGTGCCGAGGAGCGACCGACTATTTCTACTGGGTGATTTCAACGCGCGCGTTGGGCGTGATGCATCGGTGTGGACAGATGTTACCGGTTCGCATGGCATTGGTTCAACGAATGCGAACGGTGACAGGCTGCTCTCACTGTGTGCCACTCAAGGCCTGACGATCACGAACACTCGGTTTGCACTGAGTGCGAATGATATAGCAACCTGGACGCACCCACGGAGTGGTCACGCTCACCTGCTCGACTATGTCATCGTACGTCAGCGTGATATGCGTGAAGTGCGCATGACACGTGCACTGCGTGGAGCTGAGTGTGGCACTGATCACAAGTTGGTGCGGACCAAACTGTACATATATTTTCGTAAATCTATGTATTGCACTCCCGCCGTGAATCCGCGTAAATTTAACATTCTCTCCCTCGGTACTGTGGCGAAACGTACTGAGCTGGAGAAGTCGATGGCTGCACGCCTGTGTGATGTGGAATGCATAGCCACAGTGGGCGACCTGTGGCACCACATTCGCGACCAGTTGACAGCTGCTGCCGAGGAGACCATCGGGCGCGCAAACTGTAAGCGGCCTAATTGGTTTGATGAGAACAATGCGACGATCGGCGCATTGGTGTCGGAGAAGAATGCAGCATTTACTGCACATGTTGCAGACCCCAGTGACTTGGGGAAGAAGAGTCAGTTTCGCAAACTTCGACGGCGACTGACCCGAGAGCTCCGTCGCATAAAAAATACATGGTTGACGGAGAAGGCGAAGCAGATGGAATGCTGCGCCGAACGCCGCCAACACAAGGTATTCTTCGACTCCTTTAAGGCGGTGTATGGACCGAGATTGGAGCCGCTGAGGACACTGATCGATGGTAGTTCAGGCGCTACCTGCACACAGACTGCAGACATAATGCAGATCTGGCGACAACACTTTGACTGTCTCTTGAACAACCGTTCAGAGATCGACTGGCCTATATTGAACGGCCTCAAGCAGCACGATGTGAAGGCGAATCTGGCGGACACGCCGACACTGGATGAGACGCAGAGAGCGCTTGTTCAGCTGCGAAACGGCAAGTGTGCCGGTGCCGACAGGATCCCGCCGGAAGTATTGAAACACGGCGGACCCGCGTTGTTGACTGCGCTGCACCACTTGGTGCAACGTGTGTGGATTGAGGAGGAGGTGCCTCCTGAGTTGAAGGATGCCCTTGTGCTACCACTGTACAAGGGCAAATGTAGCAAGCAATGTTGCACGAATTATCGTGGCATCAACTTGCTGAGTTGTGTGGGCAAGGATGATTGCCCGAATCCTGCTCAACCGCCTCGTCAGTCACGTTGTGGAACCTAACGTGGCGGAAGAGCAATGCGGATTCCTTTCGGGTCGCAGCACTATAGATATGGTGTTTGCGGCTCGTCAGTTGCAACAGAAGTGCAGAGAACGACACCAGCCATTGTACTCGCTTTTTGTTGATGTCACCAAGGCATTTGATACGGTGAACCGCGAGGCATTGTGGCTGGTGTTGGGTAAGTTTGGTTGCCCGCGTAAGTTTGTAAGTTTAATTGAATGTCTGCACAGTGGTATGCGAGCGAGGATGCAGCTGAGTGGAGGGACCTCGGATGACTTTGCAGTTGTCTCTGGTGTGAAGCAAGGCTGTGTCTTAGCTCCTGCCCTGTTTAATATATATCTTCATGCAATGTTGTCTTGTGCTTTTGATGCCGCTTGTGCTTACGGTGTTCGTGTGGAGCACCGTATTGATGGTGGGTTGCTGAACATCCGTCGTTTCGGTGCGAGAACTCTAGTCTGTGAGACAACTATCCGTATGTTGCTGTTTTCTAACGACTGTGCGTTGTTTGCACACAGCGCGGATGAGTTGCAGCACAGGACTAGTGCTCTGGCTTCGACAGCGGCCAAATTTGGGCTCACCATCAACACAAGCAAAACTGTCTGTCTCTTTCAGCCTTCACTGGAGGTGCAATCTTCAATATTGCCGCGAATCAGCATTGGTGCTGAAGTATTGGAAACCACCTCCCGCTTCTGCTACCTTGGGAGTGTGTTGTCGACTGATCAGCAGCTACACATTGATTTGCGTATTCGTGTGTCGAAGGTAGCAGCGGCATTCGGGAAGCTAGAGTACCAAGTGTGGAACAACCATCAGCTTAGCATTGGCGCAAAGCTGATGGTGTACAAATCCATGGTGCTGTCGTTCTTCCATACCGCAGTGCAACGTGGACGATGTACCGGCAGGATGTGCGATATCTCGAGCGGTTCCATCAGCAGTGTCTGCGAGGAATTTTGCGCATCGGCTAGGGCGACGGAATTGCAGACACGGAAGTGTTGCGCCGAAGTGGAATGCGTGCAGTGGACTGCATACTATTATTGAGACACCTGAGGTGGATCGGTCATGTAAGCCGTATGGATTCGACGCGAAAACCGAAGCAACTCTTATGCGGTCAGCTGAGTATTGGGAAGCGGCAAGTGGAGAAACCAAAGTTACCTTACCAGGACATGATCAAAGTGAGCCTCTCACGTTCTAATCTTGGTTGCAGATCATGGGAATCGAAGGCGGTTGATCGGCGTGCATGATGCGATCTGATCACGAAGGCAGTTGCCGAGGTGCAGGAGAAAGCCCTCATGCATGCGGAGATGAAGCGGCAAGTGCGGAAGCGGCCAGCACCGATGGATTGTACTCCATCGACATCGAGTGCATGGTGCTGTAGCACATGCGGTCGCGAGTGCCTGAGTCAGGCAGGCCTAGTGAGCCATGAGCGAGGCCACTCGGGACTACTACCGAAGCGCCGACGGGTTCTGCAGAGAGCATAGGCAGAACCGGCGCAGCGTTTGTAGGTACGCTGCATTCGATTTACTAACCGCGTGCTTGCATGCTAAGTCTATTTATTTCAGGTGGTGGGTTTTCAATTTTGCCCTAATGCTTTCCTTTCCCATATAAATGCCTAGTTATACTCTTTTCTATACACTTGCACATGTCGCTTAAGCCACTTGTAGTTATTTCGATAACATTTTCGTGTTGTAGCATTTCCGTAAAATAAACCTCCTGACCTCGTGAACTTACCTCGTATCCTTTTGTAAACAACTTGTTTCATATGCTCACTAATTTAAGATTTATGTCGCCGTTTGCTTGCGTGCTAAGTCTGTTTATTTCAGGTGGTGGGTTTTCAATTTTGTCCCAATGCTTTGCTTTCTCATATAAATGTCTACCTGTACTCCATTCTATAAACTTGCACACGTTACTTAAGCCAATTCTAGTCCTTTTCGAAAACATTTTTGTGTTCGTGGCATTTCCGTAAAGTATACCTTCTGACCTCGTGAACTTATCTCGCATTCTTCTGTAAACAATTTACTTCAGATGCCCATTACTTTAAGTTATATGTCACCCTTTCCTTACGCATTACTCGATTTATTTTCTTTGTTATCTTTCTCTCAAGTGATTGGCTGTTGCTTGATATCCCCGGTGAGGCTGCGCTTGATGTGCATGTTGACAAGGTGCCTACCTGTCTATTACCCACTACCTCATCCATACTGGCTCCAGAAGACAGTTGGTAGTTGCTGGAGGGGACAGGGTGCACGGTCCTTGTGGCCGCGTTAGGATCAAAGAGTGGTTCCATGCAGTCAGTGTGGAGCGGACTACGGTCCAGCCACCGCCTTGTGTGCGCTTGATTCCCCAAATACAGCGTGCTTGTGTTTGCCTGTGAAGGAGTGTGTGCCGGCTTCGTTGATGAAACGTGGCTCCCATCCACATGCCTCCCGGTCTTATTCCTTCGACTTTACACTGGATATGGGGTGTGTTGTTGGAACTGTGGGTGGTGCAGCGCAAGCAACCCATGGTCCCTCTATAGGCGCAGGCGTCCTGTGGCTGGCCACAGTGACAGGCAAATCCGAAACCGGATGCCGCCAACCATATATATATATATATATATATATATATATATATCAGGGTTTTGTTGAAGTGTTCCCCTGCTTTTTACTCACTAGTCTAATTCGTAAGACTGCGTGACAATGTAAAGTTGCGGAAGTCAACACAGCCTTTCACTAAGTCGCTCGTCGTGTACACTGATAAATATTGGACTCCCCTCAGACGTGCAACCACAGAGTACCACAGGGAGCTGTTTAAAATTGGCCACATATTGCCGCATTAGAGGTAAATAAGAATATGCACTGTTGGTGGTCAGTGTTCGCTGATCTTGGAAGTTTTGCTGCAAACGTTCCGTCCCTAACCGAGATGACACCATCAGCGCGCCGTTGTGTAGCGGAGCGGTGCGATGCGCAGTGTTAATATATGTGCGTTGGGTAATCGTGGGTGTGTGCGTGTGTTGCAGCATATGATAACATGATTGGCCGTCTGGGTAGACGGGCACGTGGCCATCAGAATTAATCTCACTGATGCACACCATGACGTCAACACATGGGTTTCTGCGATTGATGAGATCGTTCTAAATGCTTGTCCGCAGTTTTGTTCCATAAGTTTTAGTCAAATAATTTGGCGATCATTCGATCGTATATCGCATATCGCGCATACTACGTAAAGCCCAACGTATCAGTTGAGCGAGCTGGCTGTACAGTACTATGCTTTCGAGAATTCTCTCACTCGTTCCAAACATCCACGAGATAAGAGTTCTAGTTCTCTAAGCCGAAGTAGTGACCTTCTTGGTCCTCATGAATGGTAAATAGAGAATATGGAGCATAGTTCTGTATGCCAATTTTGCGTTCGATAATTTGTGTTTAAGGTTGCCCTACAGTTTGCTCAATGTAGCGGTTGTCCCATTCATCGCAACTTATCTTGTAAGTGATTAGAATCGTGACCATGACCAACAAGATGGGGGTTCAGCTGTTGTGTTTCAATCTACAGCCCGGATAAGATACAACCATTGAAAATCCCGTACTAGCAACTCCCAAAACAAAATCTTCGAATGAGCACAAGGAGATATAGTATTATTAATAGTCAAATTGGCTGATTGTTTAGTCCAACGGAAGTGACTTAGGAGAACGCCCTGTGCCTCTGGAAATTATTGGAAGTCGTCAAAAACTGACTATCTCTGACATAAAAGTGGAGTCTTTGACCGAGCTAAAGGCAAAAGCGCTCATTAGCTGGACTCTGCCCAATGGGTTTTAGGTTTCATTGGTCTAAGCTTTTGCTTAGGTTACTACCATGATAGCGGACTCGAAAGGCTACAATGGGCAGGCCCGCACAACATTCAGAGGCGTTACATTTCTTTTTCTGGGGGCCAACTGACTTGAATGAAGTGATCAGAGAAACGAGCAAGAGGTATGCTCTAAGACATCAGAAACAGCTTGTGGCGACAGTGTATTGTCCCAAAAGATCAAACATATAACCCGTAAATGGCTGGTCCCAATAAACAAGTTCAAGAGGTTAGGAATAGAACTCTACATGAGGAATCATTCAGTTGATCAACTATGATTGGAGTAGCGAAGTGTGGTAGATCCAGTTGCCACGACTGACATCGCAAGAATAACAAGAAATAACAACGGCAAAGTAGTGGAGCGAAATGCAAATAGAATATAAGGGAAGTGAAAGCGAGAAGGAAGTGCGTTAAACTAAGCCAAATTGAACAAAAATTATAAATATAGGGAAGAAACTGATTGCAGGAACGCCACTGACTGCGTGACTGCACTACGTCTAATACGGTCTCCAACCATTGGTGTGGACCATCCCGAGGACCCATGCAGGAATACGGCACGCACGCACCTGACCAAATCTCTCAGTCAATTTCTTCATGTCACTATGTCACGTCATGAAATGGACACCTCGCGGTTTCATCCAACTTGGTGCAGCCACTGCGTATAATGCACGCCAAGGAAGCCGGGCATAAGGAAAACTTGGCATAACCAACGTAAGCGATTAAGATTCAGCAACCACTCGAGAGGGCACTAGAAGGCCTCTTGCCAAAACCAACTGGCGGACTTCAGCATTGTCTACCCGGTGTTCCCACCAGACGTGAGCAATACTCCGCAAGCACCGGCGATCAAACAGGGCTAAGCGTCCAATGTCTTCGCCGCGAACTGACCAGGTCCCTGATCCATACAGTAAGATCGACCTGACCGCAGCGTTATACACTATACTCTTCAATGATAGATTGATATCCCGCAGTCTCCATGGTTGGTTGAGTCGCTGGAAAGCCCCACGAGCCTTGCTGATACACGTAATAACTTCCTCAGTGGTGTGACTACCAGAGATGACACAGCTGTCAAGGTAAGTGAACCGACCCACCAGATCCATTGGCTGTTCGGAAACAGCTAAAACTGGTGGTGTATCGGTCCAGTCTTGTAACAGTACTTTGCACTTTGAAGGTGTAAAGCACATGTCGAAGCGTGCGGCGCTATGCGTCAGTCTATCCAGCAATCTCTGCATAGCCATTGGATCGGACGCAAGGTTTGTCAGTCGGTCACCTCGCAGAACTTCTACTCGGGGAGTCTGAAAGAACAGACACTCATGATCATTTCCATGACGAAGTTGAAGAGGAAAGGAAATATAAGACAACCCTGGCGAACCCACTTGTCGTGGGGAAGTCAAGAAGAAGAAAGGAATGGAAAGGAATTTAGCCAGTACGCCCTTCATGGATTAGCAGTGCCACAAGGTGGCGCGGTCAACAGAGTCGAAGGCGGCTTTCATGTTAATGAAAACCACCATGGTCGGTCGTCTGTATGTGTCACTGCTCTAAAATTTGGCGAAGAATAAAAATGTGTTCGATACAACTACGGCCAGGGCGTAAGCCAGTCTGGCTTTCAGTGAATCGGTCCTCATGGGGACCAACAAGTCCTCGGGGAATGATACCCGTGAAGAGTTTGAATGCAATGAAAACAAGACTGATGTTTCGATGATTCTCGCACAAAGTACGCTGACCCTTCTTGAAAATAGGGAAAACTGTTGACAGTTGCAAGTCTGAAGGCAGTTTTTGAGTGTCCCAAATCGTGTTAAAAAGAGAACCAAGTGCAGTCAACAAAAAGTCACCGGCATCTTCAGCAAAGATGGAAGAAGGTCATCTGGTCCCGGAGCCATGTTACGTTTCAACACGGAGAGCTTAAATCAAATCTCTTCCAAAGTAGATATGTCATCTACTTCCCACGACTTTCCAGACAATTCGGCAATGTCGCAGCATGCCTGCTGAACTGTTCTTCAAAACGTTTCGTCCAACAAGCTAGTCGACGACGCTGAGGATGGATCAGCTGCTCGTCCTTCTCAGCTATTATCTCGCTAACGGATGGCTTCCTAGGACCCGTGTTCCAGATGAGTTGGAATAGCAATCGGCCATTTCTAATAGCGAAAGCTTTCTCCATTTTACGGGCATTCGCTATCCGCCAACGTTCCCGGTCGATTCGAAGACTCCTTGCGACGCGTCGTTTCAAAAAGTAACGCACGTGCTGAAACTAAGTACCAATTGGAACTTGTTTCCGTGCTTCGAGCAAGCTGACCGATGCCTCAGAAATGCAATCGCAGTTCCGACGTCTCAAGTCGGGTGCACAGCATGCGTCCAAGGCATTCTACATGGCACATTTGAGACGATCCCAATCCGCGTTCGGCTCACCAACTTCATTCAGCACTGACAATTGGTGGGAAAGTTCGTAATGATACTGTTAAACTGCAGATTGCGAATTCGTTACAGGTAAGAAGGTTAGAAGATAGGCGCTTCTTTGAAGCCGGAAATGTGAGTGTCAAGCGTACGCGCACTAGAGCACGGCCGGAATACAGGCATGTGCTCCAAACTGACCGACAGTCTTGGGCTGATGTGCGCCATCTGTAGCTGCTAGCAATATGGTCAAATTGTGTCCAGGTCATTGAGCGACTCAGTGGGCGCCCAGTGACGTAGTGTGAACGTTAGTGCTGGGATACAGCGCTGCTAAGGTAAAGGTAATGATCGGCGAACAGTTGCAGGATGCAAATATCATTGTCTATTCGGTCTGGATCGACTCCGAAGCGCACTCCCAGGTGTTATTCAGAGTCTGAAAGACAACCCACTTGGGCATTCAAGTTACCAGCAACAATCAGGATAACAGTATTCTGCGCTATGCGAATAAGAAATGAGATTGGTCGATATATTTCATCTCTGAACTGCATACAGTAGGAGCATAAACTATGGCAATAAAAAGTCATCTTGGCTTCAGACGCTGCTTATTAACTCCAATAGAGGTTCGAAGTCGAATAGCGCAAATGCGGATTTTCACCAATATCCAGTCGAGCAGATTGTCTTCGGCATATTTGCTGAGAGCAATTACCAACAGCGCAAATACCTTAAGCCATTAACTCGGTATCGCCAGCGACGCGAAGAATGCAGCAATCGCCGCCAGATTCAGAACCAAGGAGTCGAAAATTCGTCAAAATGCTGTTATAGTGTATGCGAGTTTCGGGGACACAACACACATTAATACCAAGAGAGTGAAGTGAGAGTTAGTGATGCCTGCTGGCCGATCTGACCTAGAGTGCGGAGGTTAAAGGAACCAAGGGGAAATGAAATTCTAGATTTGATGGAAGAGCTACATGTATCGGTGGCAGCGGCTGCGAGGTCAGTGGAAGTCTCTCGCTCAATAGACGTGAAAGAGGAAAGGAGAAAAAAAGGAGAGAGGGCATTGTCGACGTTGTCGAGAGGACGGATGATACTCACTGGTTGCCCATTCCGAGGTTTTGATCGAGGTGCCCTACCTCTAGCCTTTGACACAACAATCAGACCCAGAAGGCAGTGGGGTACATGGAGATTCGCCTGGAGGATACCACTGGGAGCTTTTGGCTCAATAGCCTGACCTACAAGGCAGTGGGGGGCAAGTCGAGCCCGATAGTGTGATTGCAGAGACCGGTCGGAATCGGCTCGAGGCCAGTCACATAAAACATTTGAAGATTTAGAACAATTCACATATGTTTTACGACCGTATGATGTTACGCACTTGCGACCACGGCCAGCCGAGGGTGGAAGTTGACTGTCCACGTGTTACGCATGCCAGCCCACCGACTTCCGCGACGTGTGTTGTTTGCGCGCCGGGAGTGTGGATGGAAGAAGAGGAGGGGTGGCCAAGCGATGACTTGGTCCAGAGGAATGAAGACCCTCACTTCGAAGCTGGCCTCGGTTGGAGCGTCTCGGCTCCCTGGTTGGGGTCCGAAAGACGATGAACACGTTTGGTTGGACACACTTGCTGATATGGCTAGGAGCCGACCTCAGCGGCGTTCGTGCTGTGAGTTTCTTTGTCCCACCCCATCCCTCTTAGCCTCCCCCTCCAACCACGATCTCATTACTTAGCCTTATATAATTTTGCATAATAATTTTTTTTGGGTGCACAGCAGCCGGCTGGTAGCTTACCGGAACGATGCCCATCCGTTACCGGTAGCTCAGCCAGCTTTCACCAGTTGTTTTTTTTCTCTCTCCTTTTTTCTTTGTATTGCGGCACAGTAGCTGAGGTGTTTCCCACCTCTAGCTAACGTGTATGATGATGATGATGGAAGTTGACTGTCTTGCACCAATTCGACGAGGTGTTGCCTGGTTTGAAGCGGGCAGTAGCAAAACATTGAGCATCGGAAGATGCTCTCTTACCGTCAGAGACAATGTGTGGTGCTCGTGCTCTACCCAATAGAGCTTAGAATCCGTAGACCTGTTGTCTGCTATGAATTGGTTTTAAAGGAAGAGGGCCATCGACCTCTCCCTAATTTGAGGAGATGATGGGATTATGAGACTGAGTTTGACCCTAGCCACTGACCCCGCCAGGTGTGAGTGGTTCTGTAGGCAGTTGGAAAGTGCCATCCAGCATGGATCAATGGGTCGCAAAAGTACGCAAACCATCGCACCACGCTAATGTCCAGTCTCGTTGTGATGAGAAAGAAGTATGTTGAGACTGGGTTAGCTTATGTGACTATTACCCAGCCGGTTATGAGTGGATCTGTGCGTACTTGGAAGGGCCTACTTAGCGTACCAAAATAGATCGCTCGGCAAATAGTCTTTGGTAATATAGTAACTTACAAGATAATAGAGATACAATGCTTCTGTCGAAAATCACAAGGTTGAAATAGCAAAGTAGGTTTAGCGGGAAGCAACGTTTAATATGTCGGATCGGGATTCCGAGTCTGTGTTAGGTAAAAGCTTCTTGGATACAGATGAAAATGGACGTGGATGACTGTCTAAAGCATTGAAAGAATAGAACATACATAGGTATGTAAATACTGAAAACATGAGACAACGTTAATAGACAGAAGATGAGTGATCCTGAACAAAATGGGACCACACGATGCCAAACAAGGTATAATAGATATATACTAAATGTTGAGGGACACAACAATAATAGGAGGATAAAGATCAAAACGAAGGACTCACCTTGTCTAGATCTGGATGCACTAGAGCCACATAGTCGTTACAAACGATAGTATTACCAAGTGCTGATAACCGTTCTTCAAGCCGCACCACTTTAACTTTATCCGGAAGAGAATTTGTCAAATGCAAAAGTTCTTGATCTGTGGCCGTATGCGGCACCAAAAGGCCATGTGTATTGCCTATACATAGAAAGCAGCAAGTGGGTCTCAATGGAAACTCATTTCACGTAGGTTGAATAAGTAAAGGAGCAAACAGACAGATGGCAACGAACGGAAAATAATACGTAACCGTCCTCATAGGTGCTTGCGAATGTGGTGATTAGCTAATCCGAGTAGTGGCCTAACCAGCTAGGAATCGGATCCCGGTGACCGATAGTTCACGGTACCTACCCAGGCCAATGCGAAGTAATAGCATTCGGCAGTTATGTCGCAGTAGGCTCTATTCGCAGAGCAAATATGATGTTGCCGCAGATCCAACTTAATTAATCTGTAGCGCCATGGTGTAACAAAGATGTTCTCCTCCGTCAACCATTTGAAAACGTTACGCATTACTACCTTAAATCTGGGCCTCATCGAATACGGTCGTAAAGTCAGGAACACCCACAAAGGAATGAGGAATAAATGTCTTGGAAAATAGCGAAAACATCGTGCTGGCTGTGTCCGATGTCGGACACATCGGACACAAGCTCAGGTCCGCTCTAACGCGCACGTACACGACTGCACAGTTGCGTCTCATGCACACGACTCGAAAACTTGTTCTTCATGACCGTCAGAGCTACTCTTCGGCTAGTTCGCCCTCACATGTGGTCTATCAGTTCACCAGCAGTTGCAGTGACGTTTACATAGGCAAGACTAACCGTCGGTTGGCTGAACACTTGTCAAAGTGGGTAGAGCAAATGATGACGCAACAAAATGGAGCGCCCCCCAGAATGTAATGTAATCGCAACAGTCTATCAGCTAGACACGGAGCCAAAATATAACCAGAATGAACCGGATTCTGTCATCATCTATCACTAAGCACCTCGTGACAACTGGTCACAACGTGGACCCCAAGACTGCGTTCAAAGTGCTATTACGTAACCGGAATCCGACAATGTTGGAAATCAGTGAAGCGTTGCTAATCAGGGCTTATCAACCAGTGCTATGTGCACAGAAACTCTTGACGCAATCAATCCGATTGCCTTGGACTTGATTCTGACGTTTGGATTGGTTTGCCAATTTTTTGCGATGTATATAATTGCGTGTGTGTTTCTGCTTGTATTGTGTATGCGACTGACGAGAACAATCGAAATGTTAGCATATCGCAATCTGTGCCTTCTTTCTGCTTTGGTCAAGTGGCTGAAGGGGACCAAATGTTTTACGCTATTTTGTCGACAAAACGCAAGTCCCATTGATACTTTCCAGTAATATGAGTTCGCTTCTTGGCAAAATCAGTGATCTCAATGTCATTATGCAGCGAAATGAGTACGTTGATACAGGAATCATTGTTACAAAAAAGTTGGTTACATACTGACGTGGAAAATGGGGCTATCCAACTTGATGGTTAGTTTCCCATCAAGTCTGACCGCCCTGGAACCGTAAAACTCACATACTCAACGATTTCTTGAAACGGACATTTAGTTGAATACAAATTGAAGTTTTAAGTGGGTTTCAATTAGTCACCGTTGGAAACATATACACTGCTCTTGACACACCTGTGTCAGGGTTAAAACTTTTCGAATACCAAGTTTCTTCAATGTTACTGCTTAAATTAGATTGATATATCTGTATTGTTGCTGGCGACTTCAATAGAAATGATACAACATTCCTGAAGACACTTGGTTTGGTAGACCTAGTGACTGTTTCGACTAGATAAGATGCCCAGTTGGACGCTGTGCACACAAATAGAAGACAGTTGTTTTCCATACAAAAACGGGCTCCGTCGAGCAGCTCAGACCATGGCACTTTAAAAAGGTGTCCAGTCATATACAGCAGATCTAATACTTTCACGCTAACCAGACGTCCTTACAAGATTAGCAAACGGCGAAATTGCTCCTCTGAGAACATCACGAGCCTCCAGACGATGTTTTCCTTAGGATATTTCGGTGTTCAAGGATAAGGACCTGTCGCTACAATGTGGCCATCTTACGGACTACATCAAATATTGCTCTGACATGTGTTGCCCTGCTGAAACGATCTACCTAAGGGCGGATATATTTAATCAGCACTACCAAAGCGACTTCGAAGGATGAAAAATGAGCTTACAAGTGCAAGAATGCTACCCGTGTCAAAAGCCTAACCACAGCAATTAAATCCGAGATAAAAAGGCCAAACCACTTATATGTTGAAGCAGTTCTAGGCATACATAGCTGTCGTGATCTATGGAGGCTTTTGAAATAGCTTGGTGGTAAGAGCGTCTGCAGTCAGAACGGTGAAGTGGTTGTGAAAAAACTGAATTCAGTTCCGCCTCAGTAAGCGCATCTTCCTTGTCCTCTCTCATTAGCTCAAGTCCAGCTGCGCTTTTTGATCAAAGCAACGTTCACAAGCAACTCAAAAGAGTAAAGGCGAACAAAGCTTGTGGTCCGGATGCCCTCTCACCACTAGCTTTGAAAGTGTGCTGATTTTCTCACACTTCCGTTAACAGATCTCCTTAATAAATGCCTCACTATGTGTGTGATCCCGGACATTTGGAGATCGGTCAGTATAACCCCAGTACAAAATATGGATCCCAAAAGTATTGCCGGATTGCGTGCGCACTTGTGCTTCTAAAAGATTTCGAAAAAACTGTTACTTCCGCGGATTTGTGTAGCCGCTCCTCAGGACGATATCTACCAGTTTGCGTATAGACTCCAGCGCAATACATTGGATAGTGGTACATGTTGTTCATTCCATAGCGCCGGCATTAGATCAAAAATGTAAATCGGTACCCCTTCTCGTCCTGGATTATTCAAATGTCTTTGGAAATCTGAGTATGGCAATGTTGCTAAACCTGCTATCCGAAAATGGAGTGCGTAAGCTGTTACGTGATTAGTTTACCGATCGTACCCAGTACACCAAGTTGGACGGTAAGAAATCCGCTGTCTTCCGTGCCAACTGTGGTGTTCTGCAGGGAGCGATCCTACCAATTTTTCTAGTTTCTTTGTATGTTGGGCGTATAGCTATACAAACCACGTGTATAGGGTGCAAATATACTGACGATGTATGGTCGCCACTAACCAGGATTCATCATCACTTCATACAGATCTCTTACGCTTAATGCTTCTAAATACAGTGATGAGATAATTTTTCTTCGTGGCGATAAGTTGCGTTCCATTACTGTGAATGAAAATCCAATACTTAGCTCTTTCACAGTCAAGTAGCTCAGTGTCTTTCTGTCCCAGAACCTTTCTTGGTCCACGCATGTCTGTAAAACTCTACTGAAAGTCAGAAAACGATGTTTTTATGCCCTGAGACTTGAGGTGCTTTCATACCGCGCACTTTAAAATGCCCCACTGGTTATACTACTCACCTGTCATACTCCCTAGACTGCTTCAGAAAGACTACATCTTATTGGTACGATTTATGAAACACATTACTAGATGCAGCGGCTTTTCGAGAGATACTTTAGTTGATCTGGTCATTCCTAGAAACCATGATGACTGCAGTGATTTTTCTTTTAAGGTATTAACTGATCTTTCCAACACGCTTTTTTCGCTCCTGCTCTTTCGTAATTCAAATGTTATTCTCCCGTACGTCTTTGTATCGTAATAATGTTTTGCATAATTTCACACGTTTGCTTGTTGACCCAGCAAAAGTGACTAACATGCTGCGCCAGCGGTTTTTCGAGTAACTGTTGTGCATATTTCCCATTTTTCTCCCCAAGCATGTATTTCGACATTATCATCCAGATGTCTGCAGTGGTGTAAATGCCGAAAATAAACCTATTAGGGTTTATAAAGCTTATGAAGACTTGAAATGTATCATTGCCATATTCCGAACGTAAGCTCTCCTTGAACATCGAGGCAACAACGGAGCAGCTATGAACGGTCAAGACATCATATCATCATCATACTACACGTTAGCCAGAGGTGGGGAACACCTCAGCTACTGTGCCGCAATACAGAGAAAAAAAGCAACTGGTGCAAGCTGGCTGAGCTATCGGTAAGGGATGGACATCGTTCCGGTAAGCTACCAGCCGGCTGCTGTGGACCCAAAAAAATTACTATGCAAAATAATATAAGGCTTAATAATAAAATCGTGGTTGGAGGGGGAGGCTAAGAGGGATGGGGTGGGACAAAGAAACTCACAGCACGAACGCCAATGAGGTCGGCTCCTAGCCATATCAGCAAGTGTGTCCAACCAAACGTGTTCATCGTCTTTCGGACCCCAACCAGGGAGCCGAGACGCTCCAACTGAGGCCAGCTTCGAAATGAGGGCCTTCATTCCTCTCGGCCAAGTCATCGCTTGGCCACCCCTCCTCTTTTTCCATCCACACCCCCGGCGAGCAAACAACACACGTCGCGGGAGTTGGTGGGCTGGCATGCGTAACACATGGCCAAGCCATCGGAGCCTGATGCGTGAAATAACTGTGCTGAGCGGTTCAGTTCCTTTTCCTGTGCCATAAACGAGGCGTCGAACACGCTCGTTGCTCACGCGGTGTTCCCACCAGATGTGAGCTAAGTTACGAAGGCACCGGTGGTCGAACGTAACTAGCCTCTTCAGGTCCGCTGCTTTAAGCGGCCAGGTTAACGGTCAACACAGTTTCCTGCTACCGTAGTTTCAGTAATACATCGAGTAATTCGTATACAATACCCCTTCCCCCCGCGTCTGAGGAGGGATGGAAGAAGTTCATTGTTCAAATTCAACTGTCTGATCTTGCGTTCGACATCTGCGAGAGAGGGTGGATCCAAATGGATGGCACATGGAGCAGAGCGATCACTGGCCGGGATTGAATCTGGTAGTTCCTGCCGATTAAATTGTTTTTTAGAGTGCTCAGCCCAACGCTCCAAGAGTTTTGACAGGTTGCGAATAGGCTTTTCACCCTCGTCTCATAGAATATGGCTAACAACAGGGATCCTGGTGCCTGTTTCCCGTTCCAAACGGCATAAGTTTCGATGGTTCCCAAGAGAGACGGCCACCAGTTCTCACAATCTCTATACATACTAGCACGCAGTTTTGTTTTGATGCCTTTGCTAGTTTCGTTGTGCTGGCTCCAAGCCGGAATGCGACCGAGAGCATCCAGAAGTTCCAGAGACTGCACAATGCTGGCAAGCAAATTTGTTACACAAAGACATACTTGCTGCTAAAAGAGTCTGCTGACCATGTAACCAGTGACCGAATATGTTCCGTTGGCGCCTATTCAGAGCAGATGCCAGTGTACTTCGACAAGCAGTCAGAACATCCAACTTTGTCAGGTGGGGAGTGTGTGTGTAGTGCACCTGAAAACACAATCTTCCAGTAGTTTACAAGATTGGACTTTACTGTGGTTTGAACCTTCACAACATCCACTTAGTTTAATGATGGCACTTCCGTTTGCACACACTGTTTTCGTGAGTCCCGTGATATATCGTTCCTTGCCCTTGTTAATTCGCTTCCTACTCTTGTAGCCTGTACAATATATGTTGGGTACAGCTGCCTACAACTTCTCTGCTGTCCCGTATATGACACGTCTCTAACGTGTCACTGGAACCGACTAGTATCCCAGGCGCCACCTAACAATTGGTGACCACGGGCCCAAAAAATGATACCCGCCATGTTGAATTTTCGTTATGGTGAGCTCGTCCGTTACTTTGTGATTCATTACTTATGATCATTTCGTTTTCTCACCTACCGCATCCCTTTCTTGGCTTTCTGCAATGAGTTACCTAGAGGATAAGCCATCGTCATACGTGTTTAGCGCCGTAGAGTCTATCATAGTGATCCTTCGTTATAGTTCTTGTAATTGTAGGATTTCTTCTGGCTTCGCTATGCAGGATCAGTTAATACCTAGGTTAACTCAGAGTATTTCCTCGCAAGCGAGAGACAGCATATTTTGCGCCCCTGTTTTAATGAAATACGGGACTCGTGAACAAACTATTATTCAGCGAATCACGCCTTCTGGCAAAGTCTGACTGCAGCAACTAGTTAGTGATCTGCAACTAGGAGATAAAAGATCCACAACCTTATTGCGAGAAATGCAATTGCTAATTGGCACTTTCAACGTGAACGTAGGGATTCTCCGCGAACTCCGGATGCAACGCCTTCCGGAAAGCACTCAGGCCGTCCTTACAGTAGTAAGTGACTTGTCACGCACAGCAATTGCAGATCTAGTAGACCGCGGCACCAGTCAGGGACTGAACCCAGAGCACTCAGGAAGCTTTGAACTGGCGTAACCTCAGCGACACCGATGACTAGCGAGCCGTCGGCAACATACGCCTTATCATCACAGATAGCGTCGCTGCAGAGCCAGATGGAGCTCACTTTAAACCGTAAGTACCACAGACAATCTAGATCATCGCCCCGTCGAACAAGACTTGACGCCCCAGGTTACTGCTTTGACCATTTGCATTTCGGTAATAAAGCACGTAAGTGCATACAGCTATGTAGCTTCTCTGCTACAGATGATCCGCCGAGGCGGCTTGCAATAGCCACGAACGATGTCGGCAAAAGTCAAAACCGTCTCATATACATTAGGGATTATGATTCCGATACCCAGTTCTTAGATGATACCAGGACGGAAGTCACGGTCATCCCCTTTATCTCAGGTGAGCCTACCGCTTTTTTGTCAAGTCTAAGTGCCGCCAATGGTACGACAATAGCCACCTAGGGTCACCGGTCGCTTACCCAGGACCTAGGTCTTCGGCGCACTTTCCACTGGATGTTCACGGTTGCTGCAGTTCCTTTTGCCATCATCGGCAATGACTCTCTTGAGCATTTTGACCACCTGGTCGATGTGAAACGTCAGATGATAGTCGACCCTGCAAAGAAACTCAGTGTATGTGGCATTAACGCAGTCTACGCCTTTCCTCAGACCTCGCCAGACTACGCAAACCTCTTCTTCCAGTATTCCAAGCTTGTTCAGACAATGAACGCAGCTTTTCCCGTGGCATCCCAAGTCACCCACCACATTCGGGACGAATGGCCCACCCGTCTCATGCCGTCCATCACCCGGGAAACTTAAGGTAGCTAGGGCGGAGTTTGAGCACATGCTCAAGTATGGGATAATCCGCCGTTCCGACAGCTTTTGGTCCTCTCCCCTGCAGATGGCCCCTAGGAAATCTGGTGACTGGCGCCCTTGTGGTGACGACCACGCACTCAACAGGCTAAGCGTCCAAGTATCACATCCCACATATACAGGACGTCTCCGCATGCGCCACAGGTAAGAGGACCTTTAGCAAAATCGATCTGGTTCGCGTCTATCACCAGATATCCGCAGAAGAAAATGACATTCCCAAACCAGCCGTCATCACTCTTTCCGGCTGGTTTGAATTTGTGAGAAAGTCGTTCGGACTGTGCAACGCCGCACAAACCTACCAAAGCTTCATCCACGATGTCACTTGTGGTCCTAACTTTGCCTATTTATACCTCGACGATGTTCTAGTAGCTAGTTCATTGGAAGAAGAGCACATCGACCATCTCCGCTCTCTCTTTCAGCGCTTGACCCAGCACGGTGTCAGAGTTAACCCGATTAAGTGCGAACTCGGTAAGTCAACGGTAGAATTTCCAGGCCACCTCGTTTCATCATCAGGTATCGAGGTCCTTCCTGATAAGACGCAGATAAGTAAGGACTTCCTAGCTCCGACCTCATTCAAGGATCTACGTCGATCTTTTGGTTTGGCAAACTACTATAGACGCTTCACTCCTCATTGTGCTCCGCTCATGCGGCTTTTGACTGACAAACATAGAGGAAATGAACGCAATTTCCTCGTTCCGGACACAGCACAGACAGTCTTTACCGAGCGCAAGAATGTTCATCATCATCATCAGCAACAACCCACCAGCCACTTGAACTGATGCTTCGTTGCCGTACAACCACTGTGACAGACGGAACGAAGAACAGTAAGAGAGAGAGAAGGGGGAACAACCGTAAAACCTTAATGACCTAAAGAAACACTCACGGTTAAGGCGCCTACACCCTGTCAACAACATACCATCTCAAACAGCTGGATATCGTGCAAAGATAAGGCGGCATCGGCGAGATGGCTTCCTTGCGGCCTTCACTGCCCCGCGTCATAACCAACCATTATTCCGCAGATAACTCAGCACCAAACACATTTGGAAGAGGCAATCCGACTAGGAGAGGACAGCAAACACACCACTGGTGTCGACTGTGAGCCATGTCCTGTAACGTCTCAAGCCAAGCACAAGGCCTGGAAGGCAAGACGAACCAACAACAGCGAGTTTGATCGTCAGTGACCTCACTTCCCGCTTCCAAGTCAACTTCTGTTTACCTCGAGCCAAGCTACATCTGGCAAACAAAATAAGGCCCGCCTCGGTAAGCGATGACCAGGCATACATAGTAAGTGTCCGAGACAACGCAACTGAGTCTGTGCTATCTGTTGTTCTAGGGAACTAGTCCGGTTATCACTGCCTAGTACTCACTCACGTAAATCGTCGTTGCGGACACGCTGGTGTCACCCGACACCAGCAAGGCTTTGCAGACAAAGAGGATCAAAGACTTGAAGAGGCCTCAGATAGGATAGTCCAAGTCTCGCTTCCATAGAGTAGGACGGCCCTCGCTATAGCCTTGTATACACGGCCTTTTAGACGGAGGGAAATTCGTTTCTATCTCCACAGATGTCGCCAATTCAAGAAAGCAGTTCGGACTTTTGCAATGCGTGAAATGATTTCAGTTGCTATGCGTCCATTGTTGCTGATGCAGCTGCCAAGGTAGGTTAGGTGATCAAATACCTCAAGTTCCTCGCCAGCAAGAGTTAGTGGGTCGTCGAGTGGCTGGTGGTCCTGTAACAGCACTTTGCACTTTGAAGGTGCGAAGCGCATGCCAAATAATGGGACCACACTAGAGACGCTATTCAGGGTTGATGGTGCCGCCCCAACATCGTTAAAGAGCAGGACAATGTCGTCCACACCATCAAGGTCAACTAACTTTCCACCAGACAGGACCTTAACGCCTGCATCGTGAGGCCCCGAAAGGGAACACTGCATGATGGAGTCCACGACGCAGTTAAACGAAAATGTGGAAAAAAGACAACCCTGACGAACGCCACTTGTTATCGGAAAGGCATCCGACAAATTGCCGTAGACTCAGACGTGGCCTATAACGTCCGAGTATAGAGCGCGCAAAATGTTCACATATTTCATGAGAACACCTTTCTGCGCAGGCATTTCGAACCGAATGCATCGGTCAACTGAGTCGAAAGCACTCTCGAAATCCAGGAACGTGTTTGTGACCAGACGAACTCATTCTCGTGGTCCTCCAG
This sequence comes from Dicrocoelium dendriticum, assembly GCA_944474145.2. Lineage (NCBI taxonomy): Eukaryota > Metazoa > Platyhelminthes > Trematoda > Plagiorchiida > Dicrocoeliidae > Dicrocoelium > Dicrocoelium dendriticum. The sequence continues at coordinate 29,279,322 of OX104071.1, read as the reverse complement.
GTTGGGGGTTTGAAATGGAATGGCATCCATTTCTGTAAAACTAAATCACTGTCACATCCCCGCTGCCTTGCGGACAGGCTTTTGAGCCAAAGGCTTTGGATGAGGACCCTAATCGTCCTCCTGTCTAGGTCTGGGCGCCCTGGCAGTATCTCAGCCCACATACAACCATGACATCTTCTTCAAAAATAAACTTCATCCTGCATCGGCCGTCGTGCAGATTATCAAGGGTCGTCTTATCTGCTGCATACAGCAGGACGGATAAGCGAAAACATGCTACTGCTGGCGCCTCAATTCTTTCTTTTCCACCTTTTTCTCTTACTCCCATCCTGACCCCCATTACTAACCTTCCTTCTATAATTCCCAGCTTAATTGACAGCATCAGAAGTGCCACTGGAGTAGAACCATCTGCAACCACTATCCCACCGCACTTATCGGCAAAAGTCCCTTATAAGGCAACGCTATCCCGTTTTCATGGCGACATTCAACGTTCGCACTCTAGGACAAACAGGTCAACAGGCTGCACTCGCACGCACCTTAGACACACTGGGTATTGATGTGTGTTGTGTGTCCGAAACTAGGATCAATGACCCTAACGGGGTTATTGAATTAACTGCACCCGGCTTATCCTCTCGTTATTGGTTGCACACATCCGGAGACGCCGATGCAGCACTCACGGGTCAAGCTGGTGTAGGTATTATTCTAAGCTCCAAGGCTGAGTCATCGTTGCTAGATTGGATTCCGGTGAACAGCCGTTTATGTGCAGCCCGTTTGACGACATCAGCTAAGGTTGATTCACGAAGTAGTAAAAACGCTGCTTATTTGCAATTTCCGCTTATGCTCCCACCGACCGCAGTTCAAATACTGTCAAGGACACATTCTATCACGAACTGAACGCGCTACTACGCAGTGCTACTAGTTCAGACATTATAGTACTTGCAGGGGATATGAACGCACAAGTAGGGCGTCTGAGCTCTTCAGAAGCTCAGCTGGGTGGTAATTATGGACTTAACTCCGAACGGACTGACAACGGTGAGCGTCTGCTGCAAGTGTGTGCGGAGCACCAGTTGTTTCTTAGTAGCACTGCTTTTAAACACAGTGGGCGCCGAAGTGCCACTTGGCGTCCTCCTGTAGTTGGCCTGCGATGGACCCAAATTGACCACCTAGCCATAAGCTACAGATGGCGTGGTTCTATCCTGGATTGCCGCTCATACTGGAGTACCTGTGTCGACTCTGATCATGCCTTGGTACGCTGTCGCTTCTCCATGAACTTTACCGGGAGGCGCACCAAGTGTCCCCTACGATTGGCAACTGAGAAATTGTCTCAGTCCTCGGTCAGGCAAGCCCATCAAGAAGCACTGTATACCGAACCTCCGCTGTCTTGTCCTAATGACACTGAGCTTCAGTGGAATAGGATCTCGGCCGCCATGCACGACGCAGGAGCACCTGCTTGTGGCACTATCTATCCTCACCGCACCAGTCACTGGATATCCGAGAGGTCGGTGAACCTGTTGGAATCTAGAAGACCTCCCGGCTGGCTCTGAACACAATGTGACCAGACGGGATATTAGGCGTGAACTAAAGCAGAGCCTACGTGCTGACAAGGAAGCCTGGTGGACCAGTAGGACTCAAGAAATGGAGGAGGCAGGAGCAGAAGGCAATTACCGCAAGAGCTTCCAGCTAATCCGCACCACTGGTCCCAGAAAACCAGGCGTCAGTGAGACAATCAGAGACAGCGCGGGTGCGCTGATACACAATAAGGAGCGTCGTATGGCTCGTTGGGCGGAACACTTTCAAGATCAGTTTAGCTGGCCTCCTGTTCCCGGACCTCTTCCTACTCAGGTGATGCAGGACGAGCCATGGGCGGTTAGTTTAGAGCCTCCGTCGGAGTCCGAGGTCCGAAACGCGATTACAGCCCTCAATCGTTTTCGTGCCGCTGGCCCGGATTCCCTCCCACCTGCACTATTTAAGGATGGAGGTGAGGTCCTCTACAAAGCACTGACCTTATTCGAATGTATCTGGAAAGAAGAGAGCGTTCCGGCTAATTGGAGCGAATCAATTATAGTGGCAATATACAAGAAGGGCAGTCGCACAGACTGTTCTAACCACAGGGGTATTAGCCTAACGCCAGTTGTGACGAAATTACTGGCCACGATTCTCGTTCGTCGCCCCACTGCGAAACGGGAATCTCGGATTAGGAAGAGCAGGCCGGTTTCCACCCAGTACGTGGCTGTATAGACCATATATTCACTTTGCGGCAGGTGCTAGAGCAGCGCCACGCCTCGATTTCAAGAGTACGTTCGATTCAGTCGATCTATCGATTCTGTTAGAAATACTTGCGCGAAAAGGTGTTCCCACGAAATATGTGAACATCCTTCGTGCTCTATACTCGAACACTACAGGTCGCGTCAGGGTCTATGGTGTCCTATCGGATAGCTTTACGACCACAAGTGGCGTCCGTCAGGGTTGTCCGATTTCCCCATTTTTGTTCAATTTCGTCGTGGATTCTATCACAGAGTGTTCCCTTGCGGAATCTCACGATGTAGGCGTTGAAGTGCTACCTGGTGGATTAGTTGATCTAGATTATGCGGACGATATCGTCTTGCTTTTCGACAATGTTGGGGCGGCACAATCAACCCTGAATAGCCTGTCAAGAGTGGTCCTATTATTTGGTATGCACTTCGCACCTTCAAAGTGCAAAGTGTTGCTGCAGGACCACCAGCCACTCGATGACCCCTTGACGCTTGCTAACGAGGAACTCGAGGTGATTGATCAATTCACTTATCTTGGCAGCTGCATCAGCAATGATGGGCGCATAGAAACTGACGTCAGCTCACGCATTGCAAAAGCCAGAGCTACCTTCTCGAACCTGCAGCATCTTTGGTGACGGAAGAGAGTTTCCCTACGTCATAAAGGCCGGGTATACAGGGCCACAGTGAGGGCCGTTCCGCTCTATGGTAGTGAGACTTGGCCCCTTCGGTTTGAAGATCCGAGGCGCCTTCAAGTCTTTGATCATCGTTGTCTGTGAAGCATTTCTGATGTCGGATGGCACCAGCGTGTCCGCAACGATGATGTGCGTAGGCGAGTACTAGGTAGTGATAATTATGCTGGCTTCCTAGAACAACAGATAGCACTGAATAAGTTGCGTTGGTTGGGGCACGTGCTACGTATGCCTGGTCACCGCTTACCTAGGAGGGCCTTGTTTAGTCAGGTTAGGTCAGGTCAGGTCAGATGGACGATAGAGGCTTCCGCCTAACGAGCGTCCAGTTCTTGTGCCGGTAAGTGAATCGGTCCCCAGCACTTCGACGTTGGATTGTTTCTTGCTTCTGCAATGGAATGATGCAAGAACAAGAGCAGTCTCCGCACTTTCATATGCCAGCATCAAGATACACTACATATACCAGTACAACTACAATAGCTCTGGAAAAAGGGTGGACCAACAACTGTCTAAGCCCCCTTTGAAGGCTGCTACGGTCTCCACTAAATCAGAAGTTTATTCCAGTATTTAACTACTCGGTTCGTAAAAAACTTTGCCCTGATGTCCAAACGAGCTCTGTGATGTTTGAGCTTCAGGCGATGCCCGCGCAGATGGTCTGACGTAGCCAACTCAAACAGATGGGTGGAACTAATACCACTAAGTCCCTTAATGATCATAAACGTCTCTATCAAATCCCCTCTCAACCTACGCCGCTCCAAGGAAAATAATCCTAAGCTACTTAGACGATCTTCGTAAGACTTCCCTCGTTGACCTTCAATCATCCTGGTCGCAAGTTTCTGAATCTTTTCTATACAAATGATGTCACTCCGGAGGTACGGTGACCAGGCCTGAACACAATACTCCAGATGTGGCCTGACCACTGCTTTATATAAGGGCAAGAATACTTCTGCTTTAGTGTTACTCAGCGCCCTCCTAAGACGAAATAACTCGTGTCGTGCTTTATTGGCAGCATGGCGACACTGTGCCGAAAGCTTAAAATTGTTCGCTACGATGACACCTAGATCACGGGCTTCGTCAGTACATCGCAATGATAGAGATCCCACAGAAGACTGAACTGCAATTCCACTACCACTACTAGTCAATAGTTGACATTTGTTGGCATTTAGAGGTAGGTCCCATTGGCCTGACCAATTCGCCACAGTGATGATGTCCTTAGCCAATGTTGCTCGGTTTCCCCTACTGACTAGCTTCAAGTCATCTGCGAAGATGTAGCAGGGATTCTCAAGAAGAGGAGCCAGGTCATTTATAAACATAAGAAACAGCAATGGACCCAGAACCGAACCTTGGGGTACACCACTGTAGGCATGGCCAACACTAGAACTCGCTTCCCCAACGCTGACTCTGAATGTCCTTCCACGTAAGAATTCAGAGAGCCATAGTAATAGTTGAGGATGCAATCCAAACCATGTCAGCTTCTCAATTAAAAATCGATGATTCACGGAGTCAAAGGCTTTACTGAAGTCCAAATAGCACACCTCTACCGATATCGCACCATCAAGACAACGGGTAATCTCTTCTAAAAAGCACAGTAAATTGGTAAGACAAGACTTCTTTTTGAGGAAGCCATGCTGTTCCGCTCTAATTAGATTGTGCTCAGTCAAGTGCTCACAGATCCTGTTCCTTATAAGCTTTTCCAAGCATTCAGCATGATGCTGGTCAAACTAACAGGTCTATAGTTAAGAGGCACCGACTTAGAACCCCCTTTGTGGATGGCAACAATAGTCGCCTCCTTCCAATCACGTGGCAGCTTGCCTTCTTGAAGAGACTGGTTGAATAACTCCGCTACGGGATACTGAAGGATATCAGCCAGCGGCTTAACTATGGCGGAATGTACGCTATCAGGACCGGCTGATTTATAAGGGTTCAAACTAGCCAGCACTGTGAAGACCTCTGGCACACTGAGAATAATTTCCCGCATTGTGTAGCTAGTTGAGCAGTGCGGCTGTGATGGCAAGGCTGACACACTATCCTTCCGATGCAGGCTTTGGTAGACACGTAGCAGCACTTCTACTTTATCAACGTCGTCTACAGCCTGGGTACCGTCCTCCATGGTTAGACAGCCGACGACGTCTCTTAAAGAAGCCTTTGACTGGACATAACTGTAATAACACTTGGGATTAGTTTTCGCGAATTTGGCCAACCTAAGCTCATATGAGTACTTCGCCTGCCGCTGTAACTTAATAGCCATGTTTCGACACCTTTTGTACTGCAGCCAGCGTCGAAAGCCCCGAGTTTCTTGATATTTTCTCCACTCAGCATTGCGCCTCTTTATCGCTCTATCAATTTTTCTTCTCCACCATCGGGGTTTCCCAAGATGTCTCCTGGGGCGAAGAGGAGCAAATTCATTCAGCAACTGTACAAGTCCACTTTTAAGTAGAAGCCACCTCTGTTCCAAAGTGGCCTTGTTCTGCTCAGGAACCCAAGTGATCTGAAGGGCTCGATCCCGCAGCTTCGTAAAATCAATACGATTTAAATCTCTTCCCATTCGACGGTTCTCTGCAAGCCTCGGTGTGTCCAGAGAAAAGGTCAAAACACAATGATCACTCTTACCTATGGGTGGCTCCACGCATAGGTCAATCAAGTGACCATGTCTGGCGATCACGATATCAAGGGTTGAAGGGGTACTCCCAGTACGACCCCTAGTCGGGACATTGACGTATTGCTCGAACGCATTTACATGCATCCAATCTACTAGTTCCTTCTCTAAAGTACCCACCCTGTTTTCGGCATGCTGCCAATCAGCATGCGGAAGGTTTAAGTCACGGACGATCAGAAAATTAGGTGCGGCCATTGCCGCCTGTCTTAGTAACATACCAAGATCCCTGTCCTCTTCTCGCGTGGAGGATGGGCTACGATAAACACAAACTATGATCTCCAATCTACCCCATGCTTTTAGATAGCAGGATACCACCTGAACATTAGTAGAACTCATGGTAAATGGAGCCTCCCAGAGTTTATATTGGCACTTTATAAGCAAGAGTACCCCTCCACCAGTCTGATACCCGGGCCTGTCAGCCCGGTAGCACGCAAAGTCTGTAAGCAGATCACCAATAAGGTTATCTGGAGAGAGCCAGGACTCCGACACAGCGGCCACATCAACATGCTCACAACGCGTCACTAATTCCCCCCCATTTGTTACGCACACTACAACAATTAGTGTACCACACGCTTAGTCTCTCCAAACGCGGTTGTTTCCCCTCGGACGTAGAGCCCGAGGGGATAACCCGTTTTTTGTACCATTTCATTTCGATCAGCTGCCTGAGTCGATGAATCAACGCTGGGCTGCTGTAACGCATTACGGGATAATCCCTTTCCTGGCTTCGCCCGCCTGGGCTTGCTGGATAAACTCCCGATGGGTTTCCTCCCATTTACCTGAGTCGACCTAACAGCACTGCACTTCGGATTATCTGTACGGTCCAATTTAGGTGTGGCAAGTTTTTCATTTATCCTATCATTTTGTGAAAAGGGCATACCACCCATGGACTTTGGTGCCACTACTGTGGAGCATGAGGCCTCGATTGTTTTTGAACGCACCGGCTGAAGTCCCATTGCCACACCTTCACTGCCCTCTTCCGCCATAGAGGTGTGATTCTCATTTCCATCAAGAGCAAGTTTCTCCACAACCAAATGCAGGCCAGGAGTTATCTCGCTGGCGTCTTGTGAAGGGGGTTGACCAGACAAGCTGACTGCTCTTGCCACAGGAGAGCAAACGCTAGAGTTTTTCTTAGGTGTCTGCATAACGTGAGGTTCACTATCATGAATTCCAACGTGTGAGACCGCAGATTCGTTAGCCAAGCTGGTACTAGTATCTTCTAACCGGCTCAGCCGAGGAGCTTTAGCCTTCGAAGTTAGTGTGTCCGGTGCTATTTGATCCCGACCATTTGTCTAACTTGCAACCAATCCAGCCCTGTTAAGTAGAAGGTCCCGGTGTATAGGGTTCCGAAACTCAACCAGGATAGGCCTTGCATAACCTTGGTGGCAGAGCATACTTGTTTCTCTCCAGCTGCCAACACGATGTACTCTTTTGATACCAACGTATAACGGTATTCCGGCTATACGAAGGATATCTTGCACTCGCCTTCTGTCTAGGTCCCGTTGAGTTTTAGTTTCTCGTATGACTGGCTCCTCCCTATTGTAGATAAGAACGTTTCGTTGTCTACCCATAGCAAGTTCTGCACTTCGCAAGTAACATTCCAATGAAGACTGCAACTCTTCAACTTTTGAACGCAATGTCTCAAGTAGCAAGCTCTGGTCACGAATCAACTTCTCGGCACTGTCTAGTCTATGTACACAGCTTCTACTAGCAGACTCATGCACAGCTGAGACATGAGTAACTGTATCAAAATTCCGATCATGTATCAAGCGAGAACCAATGTCTGCTAAGCACACGCAGTGGAAGCAAATCCACTTTAATTGGGAATGTCGGGCATAAAGATCAATAGAGTCCTGGTCTAATCTAAAGCAGTTGTTACGGTACCAGAACAAGCATCTGTCGCACTGAATTCCCTCTTTGACCTCAACGCCACAAGTGTGCTCACCATATTTATAGCCAGCCACCGATGTCATTACAAATAGCACGTAACAGCCACGTATAGAATAACAAAAAGATAGGTAGTTTGGTGGGGTTAACTGATCAAATTAATACAGGTATGACGGCTTAAGATTAAGTAGTCACAACAAGTTAATACAATAGAGAATACAACAATATTGAATAAAACAATAAACATAGCAAATTAACACGACCAAAAAGAACACAAAGAGAAGCAATACTGGAACGAACTCACGCGGTTAACGAAGATCCAAGATATCTTGGATCAATCTTTGATGGAGCAGAGTAAAAAGTTCCCACTCAGTCACTCTAGATCACGCTTCCAAGCCAAATTTGAAAGCAGAAATTTCAAGATCGCAGGTGTAGGGTGGCGCAAGGCTCGAGGTGGACAGAAATTGACTTGGCAGCGGGAAATGAAGTCACTGGCGATCAAACTGGGTGCAGTTGGTCCGTCTCGCCTTCCGGGCTGGAGTCCACGCGACTCGCCTTTTGCTTGGCTCGAGACTTTCAGGACATGGCTCGCAACCGACACCAGTGGCGCGTCTGCTGCTGTCTCCTAATCGGATTGCCTGTTTAAAGTATGTTTGGTGCTGAGTAATCTGCGGGGTGATGGCTGATTATGACGCGTCACAGTGAAAGTCGCAAGGAAGCTGTCCCGCCGATGCCGCCTTATCTTTGCACGATAGCCAGCTGTTTGTGACGGCATGTTGTCTACACAAGGTGTAGGCGCCTTGACCCTGAATGTTTGCTTAGGGCATTAAGGTTTTCAGGTAAGTCCCCCTTCTCTCCCTCTTCTTATTCTTTATTTCATAGGTCCTCATGGTTGTATGGTAGCGAAGCATCAGTTCAAATGGCTGATGTACTGCTGCTGCTGCTGATGATGATGATGACTGAAGGCACGTTCCTGTGTCACTAATTTGCTCGTTGCGAGAGAAAAATGGTCGAGATCGCCGTGTGCCGGCAATAGTCTGAATGTGGTTTTCGTCGACTTTAGTAGGGCATTTGAAAAAGTTCTTCTTCGCAAACTCTGGGAAGTTTATATACTGCGTCGCTGACTTCCTGAATGGCCGAAACATGCAAGTTAAAGCGTGATGCTTGCTCCAATCCTGTTTTTAGGATTAGCGGGATCCCACAAGGCTCTGTCCTTGGTCCTGAGCTCTTCAAAATCTACATCAATGATTTTCTATCTGAGCCCCAAACTGATTCCTTACATATGCTGATGATCTGAAACGGTGACTAGGTGTCCAAGCTTGATGATGCTGACGTGCTACAGACAACGCTGGACCGGTTGCACCGCTGGTCAATGGAGTGGCGACTACCCATTAACCATGCAGTGTTTTGTCCTCCCAACTGGTGTCCCGGACCCCTTTGGTGGCTATCACATTGGAAGCTTTCTGCTCAGGAACGCAACCTTAGAGTTCTAGCCTCGCCAAACCTACGCACAACTCATGGCATCCTAAAGAAAGTCACCGCTGCTAATAGAATGTTCTTTTCGATAAGGAGATCCTTTTCCCAGACGACTCCAGAGATATTCCGACTTCTGTTCAGCTCTTATGTTCGACCAATTCTTGAGTACTGATTGCCAGCATCGTATAATCTCACGAAATGCGAATGTGTACTGATAGACCCACCTGCAAGACTCGAGCTCTGTGCTCACTCTGCGATCCCCTTCAGGTGACGCAAGCAGTGTTTTTCTCACTGCGCCTATCCGGTGACGATGCAGCTTCAAGCACCGGCCAAGCTGGTGTTGGTATTGCCCTAATTACCCGGGCTGAAGACGTTCTAGTTGATTGGATTCAAATCAGTAGCCGGATGTGTGCGGTCCGACTGGCTGACTCGTTCAAAGCTTCGAACTCGCGCGGGACTAATAGGTGTCTATTCATCATCGCTGCTTACGCGCCCACAAACGGTAGCGATGATTCGGTAAAAAACGACTTCTATCGCCAATGACCCAGCTCCTTCACCACAGAAGAAGTTCGGACACTGCTGTGTTGGCGAGGGATCTGAATGCATAAGTTGGAAAGTTGTCCACTGATGAAATGCATCTTGGCGGTCAACACGGTGTAGGATCCTGTAATGATAACAGTGAGCGGTTACTTCATTTGTGCGAATCTTCCGCTTATTTCTTGCGATCACTAACTTCCGACACAGCACTCGCCGGAGGGTGACTTGGCGCCCACCAGCCTCGAACCAGCCTTGGACGCAGATCGATCCCGTTGCGATAAGTTACCGATGGAGAAGCTGAGTCCAGAACTGTCACTCGATTTGGAGCACATATGTGGACATGGACCACGCACTTGTATGTGTTCACATGCGGATGCGTTTTGGCGGATGTCCACGACGACGCTGTGAGCGCAATGACACCAGCCAACTGGCGAAAGCAGCTGTTGTGAACATCTATCAAAGTACGCTGACATGCGAGCTGAGTAAGCGCTCACTGGAGACAATTGATGGCCAGTGGTCGCATGTTCACCAGACCTTACTAGCAGCAGGAAAATGTTCATGTAATAAGTCTAATAGCCAACATGGACATTGGGTCCCTTCGCGGTCTCTGGAAACTTATCGATGCTCGCCGGCATATCCCGGCTGGAAGTGAACACAATGAAATTCGCAGACCTCCGGGAAGAACTCTGTGTTAGCCTGAAGAGAGACCGCGAAGCTTGGTGGTCTCATCGTGCATCAGAGATGGAAGTGGCCGATGCCCTTGGCAAGCATCGTGAGTTATTCAGTCTGATACGGGAAACGGGCAACAGGAGACATGGTGTTAGTGAAACTATACGTGACAAGAGCGGACAGCCTATCCACAATTTGTCAAAACGTTTGGAGCGTTGGGCTGAGTATTTTGAAAAGCAATTTAATCGGCCGGAATTGTTCGATTCCTCACCGCCCAGTGACCGCCCTGCTCCGTGGACTGTCCCTTTGGATCCACCCTCTCGCTCAGAAGTCGAACGTGAGATCGGACTGTTGAAGTTGGACAAAGCCGCGGGACCAGATAAGCTCTATTCAGCAATCTATTAATTTGGGAGCCCTGCCCTTGTTGATGTTGTACATGAATTACTAATAAAACCATGGAAGCAGGAAACTGTCCCAACCGACTGGAGTCGCTCCGTTATTGTTCCCATCTTCAAAGGAGGCTCGCGTTCCCAATGCGGCAACCATAGCGGAATCAGTCTGATCTCTATCGTCTCCAAATTACTTGCCTCTGTAAGCCTTCACAGACTGACTGGCGCTCGTGAAAGCCACATTCGTGAGGAGCAAGCCGGGCTGCATCGACCACATCTTCACCTTGCGTCAGTTGTTGGAGCACCGTCACACATATTGGCGGCCCACCGTAATCGTGTTCCCCGACATCAAAGGCGCCTTCGATTCGGTTGATCGATGTGCCCTTTGGAATTGTCTACTCAGGAAAGGTGTTCCCGAGAAATATGTAAATATTATCCAAGCATCATACGCGCGTAGCAAGGGCAGAGTGAGGGCTTACGGCAAGCTGTCGCCACCCTTCAATATCTCTAGTGGTGTGAGACAAGGATGCCCGTTATCACCTTTCCCCTTCAACCTCGCTATTGACGAAGTCATGGAGATTGCATTTACAGGACATGACTTGGAAGGTGTGGAGCTACTCCCAGGAGAACGACTTCTTGACTTGGAGTATGCAGACGACATTGCCCTTATCTGTGACAGCTCACAAACGTGCCAAGCGGCACTGGACAGATTCGCACTGATTCTCAGCCGCTTCGGGTATTGTCTTGCACCATCGAAGTGCAAAGCTTTCCTCCAAGATTGGCAGAGATCGCCTCCAGCGCTGACCCTTGGTGGGGAGCAGCTAAAAAAGTCGTCCAAAAATTCAACTACCTGGGAAGTTGTATCAGCGCATGTGGGATTGAAGATGAGATCACGAATCGCATATCAAAAGCTCGGGGTGCTTTTGCTAGTCTTCGCCATCTATGGCAGCGGCATGCCATCATTGTCGCTCTGAAGGGTAGAGTGTACAATGCAGCGGTACGTTCGATCTTACTGCATGGTTGCGAAACCTGACCCCTTAGATCAGCGTATATATAGAGTCTAGTTACGTTCGATCATCGGTGCCTTCGCAGTTTGGCTCACATCTGGTGGAAACACCGCGCGAGTAACGAGCGTGTTTCACTCCTTGTTTACGGCACAGGAAGAGGAACTGAACCGCTCAGCACCGTCATTTCACGCACCAGGCTCCGATGGCTGGACCACGTGTTGCGCATGCCAGCCCACCGGCTTCCCCGACGAGCATTGTTTGCTCTCCAGGGGTGTGGATGGAAGAAGAAGAGGGGTAGCCAAGCGATAGCTTGGTCCAGAGATATGAAGGCGCTCAATTTGGAGCTGGCCTCGGTTGGAGCGTCACAGCTCCCTGGTTAGGGTCCAAAAGACGAGGAACATGTATGGCTAGATACACTTGCTAACATGGATAGGAGCCGACCTCAGTGGCGTTCCTGCTGTGAGTTTCTTTGTCCCTCCCCATCCCTTTAGCGCCCCTCCCCCTTCCCATAACGTAATATAATTTTATATAATAATTTTTCTTGTTGCCTACTAGCCTTCCGGTATGACGCCCAGCGGTTGCCGGTAGCTCAGCTGTCATGCAACTGTTGTTTTTATTTGCTTTTTTTATGTACTGCAGCACAATATTTGAGGCGTTTCCCACATTTAGCTAACGTGTATAATGATGATTATGATGGACCCAAACCAGGGAGCCGAGATGCTGCAACCGAGGCTAGCGTGAAAGTGGGGGTCATCATTCCTCCCGCCCAAGTGATCGCTGGGCCAACCCTCCTCTTGTTCCATCCATACCCCGGTGTGCAAACAACGCACGTCGCGGCAGCCGGTGAGCTGGCATGCATAATACGTGGCCGAGCCATCGGAGCCTGGTGCGTGAAATGACGGTGCTGAGCGGTTCAGTTCCTTTACCTGTACCCTAAACAAGGTGTCAAACACGGTGGTTGCTCACACGGTGTTCCCACCAGACGTGAGTCAAACTGCGAAGGCACCGATGTCGAGCGTAACTAGCCTATTTATGTCGGCTGACCTAGGGGATCAGGTTTCACAAGCGTACAGTAGGGTCAAACGTACCGCTGCACTGTACACTCTACCCTTCATGGCGAGTGATGTCGCGCCGGCGCCGAAAGTGGGGATGGTTTGCAAAAGCGCCTCCAGCTCTTGCTATATGGTTCGTGATCTCATTTACAATCCCACGGGTGTTAACACAACTTCCCAGGTACGTGATTCGCACCAATGGCCAACGCAGGCGATGCAGTACAATCTTGGAGGAAAGCTTTGCACATCTAGTGTGCGAAACAAAGCGCGAACTGACAGACAGCCAGTGCTAACCTGTCCAGTGCAGCTTGGTACGTCCGTGAGCTGTCACAGATGAGATGATATCGTCGGCAAGAAGTCGTTCTTCTGGGAGAAGCTCATATCTTCTATTTCGTGTCCTGTGATTGCAATTTATATGACTTTGTTAATATCAAAGTCCTGAAATTGATGGCTTTTCTGTTCATTTGAGATGTACCTTTTGTTTAGCGTTTATCCTTTTTTACTATTACTACCATGATAAGCGCATCCAAGCTTCTTTTCGCAGTTGAACCTAATAAATGCCAAGAGTGTAAGAGAAACGAGCACCAAGGTAGGTGATTGGCAGGTATGCGGAGCGCTTGCCTTACAGCGCACAGGCGGCGTAAGTTCAACCTACAGTCTTTCGTTGCCGAAAGTATTTGGCCGCGCTACGGCTAATTCCAACGGGTGTCTCAAACATGAGTGAAGTGTTTCGCAGGGACAGATGGCACCGTGCTTAATAGTCTCCTAATATCTACAACGCAGTTATCATGTGTGTTGCCCATATTTTAAAAATGTTCGTACTGCGGAATCGACCATACTGCTTACGCATGCTTTGATTTTCCAGGTTTTGCCCTTGCCGTGTAAGATCATGAAGGAGAAAGGATGAGATGACTAGGTGTTGTTTGATAAAAATCAAGATAGTACTGTTGCAACCAAGAGGAGAGTTTTTACATACTCATCTGTCACCAATTTCCTATCTCAAATTTGGTTCTCTGGCGATTATGTACCTGTGCACACGAAGTATAGGGGGGTCAAACGGAAAAATAGCAGGCTTTCGAAAACGTTGCTACAATATAGAAGCGTCTTGGTAAATGCAGAACTTGTAGATAGAGGAAAGATAACGACTAGGGTGTTCCCTCCAACAAGTAACTGAAAGCGAGCATGCAATCTTAAGCTTCGCTGGACTAATCCATAGAGGAAAGGCAGTCCTGACACACCTCTATTGTGGGTAGAGAGAGTTCATTAAAGCCTCATGTATGGCTCAGAGAGTAGGGTGCCAATGTTGCAGAACGGCTAAAAATGGTTTAGGGTGCTGGTCAAAGACGATCAGAGCCGGTAGTACGCTTAGTTAGCCGAGTGGCATTGTATAAAGAATGATGAAAGATGATGCGAGGGTCAGTCAGCACTCTACTGGGGATAAAGCAGCTATCACAGAGTTGAGAGAGCTGTACGCCATCGGACGCGCCCCAGGTTGGGGATGGGGGAATGCCTTCCTTGTGGAGGTAACCGCGAATAAGTCTCCTTTATCTTGCATGCGAGAAGAATAAGCAGTCACGAACAATCAGCGGCAGCGTCGCAGAGCGTGGGGAGTTCTGGGCTGGTCATCTGGTTCTCCATCAAATACGCAAGACCTCCTACGGCGCTGTGTCAAAGCCAATGTGACCGGCTATAGGGTCACTGACAACTCACTTCTGTAACCAGAGATGAGTATATGACGGAGAGCAGATGAACAACCTTGCTGACCACCGGCTTCTCTGTGGACTGCTACTGAACACAAAGAAGGTGAAGAAGCCACCCGGATGTCAACAGTCTTCGTTAATGGTCCCGCTACCTTGCGGGTTAGGTCTTAAGACAAAAGGCACGGGGTGGGGTCCCTTAAGTCAACCCTCTTCCTCGGCATGGGCAACCGAAAAGATCTCTGCCCAGACATTAACATTCAACTTTGCAAATCTTTTCAATGGCTCCCAGTTTTCCCCCTTTTCGTTGTTGTTAACTATGTGTTGTGGCACTGCAAATTGCACATTGGTCAATGGTTGAATAATGTAATACACTCACAGAGTTAACTCCTTGGAGGATCGTTAATATACTGTCGTAGTACTTATGAGCACCTAAACATCATATAATAAAACAGCATTACAGTATAGAAATGTTGGGCGTGACAATTAACAACTGTTACCCGGAAGGCAGTTTTCCATTCGAGGTGAAAAGGACATATGGATCAGGTGCCAGAAAAGGTGAGCAGATTCAGGATCCAAATTACGTTCTAAGGGCGTTAATTAGTTTTTGATTTTATCGGTTCTGGTGACCTACTGTATTATCGCAAGGTGGTATGCAAACTGGACCGCACTTTAAAATTGCTCGGCCCAAACTGTAGTTCTGTGAACCCAAAAGTCAGACTACTGCCCATACTCCAGGTGAATCGTTTCGTATATTCGGCCCATGCTCAGTTAAGTGCCACACATGACACGAACGATGATCGGCGGCTCCCTGCCAACTAAGCTCTGAGCATCCACTCAAGCACTTCTGGGCAAACGACATTTTAGAGGTATGTACAGAACAATAAATCCAAGTACATGAGATCTCCCAAATCGAACGCTTCAAGTTTCATTTCACTATCATTTCCGTAATTTTTCCTTCTATTGTGTGGTAGTTGCCTCTTGCGCCCCTACAGTATGAGCGACTGGGAACAGTAGGTGTGAATTAGAAACCTAGTCCACGGACAATGGGAACGTCGAAATTCCGAACCAGCGTAAAAGAAGGCCTGAGTTTGAGATGTAAGTTGTCAGCGAAGTTAAAGTGAGCGATGCGGCAAGTGTGTTAATACGGAGTAAAGAAGATGTGATAGAAAATGAGTGAAAAAAGAAAGGGGAACAAAATCTATGAAAGTGTTATACAACAGGAAGCATTCGGAATTGCACGAGAAGCCTGTTCAATGTGTGTATACCTCCTTTCAATTCCGCATCTTTTGGAAATGATGATATCACGAAAAATTGGATCAGTTATTACGAGCCGTGAGGTATGCAACCATCGGACGTCAACTGGAGCACGTATGTTGAATGCAGTAATGGATTATCTAAACCTAAGGATTGGAGCAAGCTGTGTGACTATTTAAGGCACAAAAACCTGTACGAAACCATAGCCACTGATTGAGAGAAATATATAACGCAACTGAAATGCAGTAAAAGGATACTCAATGTCCTGCACAATTGCTAACACTCAGTTAGTAGTGTATAGTGAGAAGGAGAAATACAATACTGTGCCCAACGACTAATAGGATGCCCAATGTTGACCGACGTAGATCAGAGGTTACAAAAACACGGAGCCAAAACCATAGAACAAACACGCTTTTCTACGTAGTTAGCACAGAAAGTAGTGCCCTGCGCGCACATAGGAGAACAATAGGACTAAAGTAGAGTGAAGATACCAAGCGGTGCGTTTAGTTAATAACCGTTTACGTGTGAATTCGAGCATAATGGTGCGGTGGGAACAAAAATGGAATAGAGGAAACAGATGATCGTCTGAGAGAAATTGGAGAACCTTCACAAGGACGAAGTGCTCTAGCATAGAGCTGTAAAATGAGCAGCAGGAGATTTAAAAAAATCTCGGAGAGGAAAAGGTTTATCTATCTTAATAAAGATTGATTGGTGAGAAGTGGGAAACGGCTTGACTTAATTATTAATAATACATAAATTATAAATAAATAAATTTGTATATTTGCCGAAAAACGGTACACGCCCCATAAGCGGGGCGATCATTTGTATAGTGTAGGTTTCATGGTTTACGCAGCGTAAGTCATAATAGTAAAGAAAGGTTTATTCATAGAATTTCGGATCATGTTTGCTTTTCGTCGGGTCCTAGACCCGAGCACCTAATACGTAAAACTTACCGATATTTATATCATCATTTTCTAGTTTCTGAGGCTCAGGAGTGGATAACAAAAGGGAGGGGATATAGGCTGCACAGACGCAGGATTAGTAATGACATATAGTGGGTAAACTAGTTGTAAGTGAATATCTGCTCATGTATCTCTTGTATCAGCTTCTGTCAATGTTTCTAGAGTTTGCTATGAGTCAAAGATCTTCAACACATTTGGTATAGTGAGGAACGTTTGAAAAGAAGTTCGAAATGTGACATAGCTTGTACTCATGCGTATCTGTAGGGGTAGTTTGTTCCACAGATCAGTGTATCACACTAAGAAGAAATTCGATCGAGTTTTATGACTTGAAAGCTTTGTGCGTATCAAGTAGCCGTCATTACGTGTAGGGTATACTGCAGTCTACCGTAGTTCAAGTGCGGTGATTTCTGCGTAAATTCATTGGTTTATAAAGTTGTAGAAGAAAACGAGGTTGTTCTCTAAGCGTCTCATCCAAAGTGCATCCAGTTGGAGTTTTCGACAGCGATCATAATAACACAGGTTTGGACAGCGCCCAATGACCAGCTTGGTAAATTATCGTTGGACATTTTCCAGAGCCGTTCTGTCTTTCTTTCTCAATTGGCTGTGAACGATAGTACAATATTCCAGAGTCGGTCGTACTATTGTCTTAAATGACTCAAGTCGTGCTCCAGGTAATGAGAAAGTTCTGGTGATATATCCGCATAACTGCCTTGCTTCCGCAACCTGAGAAAGCACACATTCGGAGAAAGTGAAAGAGTTGCAGTATCTAATTCCCGAAGTCCCGAACTGAATCAGACATTGGGACCACCATTCTGGCAAGTGTGATAGAGCCTTCTGGGATACGGCAACTGTACCTAAGTAGTTTGGATTTCACTGCACAGAACTACATTATTAACCTTTACTAGCTTCCCAGGCATATTCGTAGTTGATCTGGATGAAATGATTAAACCAGTTTGACGTCATGTACAAACAGAAATGGGTGTCCATGTTTGATCGGGTCGCATATGTTGTTTACGTAGATTAGAAAAAGTAGTGGTCCGAGCACACTTCACTGGAAGACGCAGCTGGTTATTTGTTTCCGTATAGAATATTGCTAACCGATTTTAACCGCCTGGGTTCGACCGTTTAGATATGAGTCGAACCAGTTTAGTAGAGGATTTCCAATTCCGTATGACTCTAGATCAGACAGCAGTGGTTTGTGCGGCACGCGGGCGAACGCCTTTTGCATGTCCAACAGAATTATACTGATTGCCATTCCTCTGTCAATCATAGTCGTGACGTGATCGAGGAATTGTAGCTGGCAGGTAACGCAGGTGCGTTTTGAGAGAAAAGCATGCTGTGAGGGATTGATCAGATCCAGTCTTGTAAAATATTGAACAATGTTCCTCCTGACTATTCGCTCTAGGACTCTGGAAGCAGCAGGTGTGATGTATTGGGCGGTAGCTTGACATTTGATTTCTCGGGCGACCTTTTTGCTTAAGCATTATAATGGATTGCTTCCATTGAGTTGGAAAGCAGCCGGTAGTGAAAGTGTGATGTTTAATAACAGTAGAGCGAGGTTTCTTCCTTTAAATTTTATAACAGTTGGGGAGATGCCATTTGGGTCTGGATGGGTTGATGGTTTTTTGATGCGATGGCACTTTGCACCTCTCGACGTTACAGCGATATTGCAGCATAGCTAGGTCGTTCCTTTTATAAGTTGAGGATGAAATGGCTGAGTGTTGGGGAGAAAACAGGAGGCAAAACTAGAATTGATAGCCGCGCATATGCAGGAGATGTCGCGCGTTATTGAACCATCGTCTAGAGCCAACGTTTCAATTTCCTGTAGTGGTTTAGGGTTCCTTCTTTGGAGTAGTTGCATCAACGTATGTACCTTCTCAGGATTTCTAAATACCCGAGTTTCATCTCTGATTTTGACCGTTTGGGTTAGAGGTTGTAGATGAAGCAGATTCTTATTTATTGTAGCAATGTTGCGAAGTTGTTGCTCCTACGATATAGCGATTTAAGTTTCTTTACTTTGGTTTACGCTTTGTACAGAAGCTTGAGTTCACCACTATGTTCATGAGTATTTCTTCGTACAGTAGGTGCCAGTACATATACACCAAGGGTAATATTGTTAATAAACACATTTGTAGCCACAGTAGGGTTGTGAGTTAGGAATGACGTATTCCAATTCATGGTACTGATAAGTTCACTAAATGAGTTTCAGTCCACACGATAGAGGTTGCGGATGGGTTTCAGCATTTTACTTGGTCATTTAGGTGAATCAATAGTCATATCACAAAACACCGTGTTGTGATCACAGCCAGTGAATATATAAGCGTAAGAGATTCCCATCGTGATTACAAGGTCTAAGGAGGTGTCACTTCTGGCTGGCTCTCTAGCAATAATAATAATAAATAAATCGCCAGCTGTACGCCGTAACCACGCTTCGCTGCCACGCGACCACCACCAGTCGCGCGTGGGCCGAGTATACCGCGAGGACGTCCGCCCCTACGAGGATTCGAACCGGTGACCTTATGGTTGCAAACCAGAGGCGCATACCACTCAGCCACCGGCCGACGGCTCTTTAACATGCTGCGTCCAGTCATTGAGGTGAATATATGAGATGATTTCCTCAATCCTTGCAGTGTTTCTGAGTGTAGGCAGCATTTAGTTAACATGCGGTAGGTTGAAATCTCCACACAGAATTTTGGATTTGCATGCGATGCTAGAAGCAACATTGATCTTATCGATTAGCTGTTGGGCTTCACATTGAGCGATTCGGGGCGGTCGATAGATACAACCCACTAGAAGATCAGTAGATGGGATCACTAGTGTATCTTCTAAGCCATTGATCACAGGTTGATCTGCGGGAATTGCATTCAGGTTATTTCGAAGATATATGGCACAGCCATAACCGCGTTTGTGTGAGCGATCCTTGCGGAAATGTTCATAGCCTAAGATATTGAGCTGAGAATCACTAATTTTTGACGTGTACGAAGTTTCAGTGATAAAAGCAATATCGGGAGATCGCATAAACTTAAGTGCTCGTTAAGTGCTAACTACAATTAAGTTGCTTGTCACAAACGGTAGCCATCAAATCTTCCGTACAATAAAGGTAAGCAGAAGAGCTTGCAAATCTGGTGCGCACACGATTCTGTGTGCGTGGAAGAATGATGTGAAAAAATCTCCAGTGTGCCCAGATGGCCAGTAGCGTGCAGCAGCGAATGTACCTATAAGTGAACTAAGCCAATTCTTTGCTCGTGGTTAGTAAGTAGAGTTTACAACGGAAGAAAAAAGATACATGACTTCGTATGCAGACTCGGTTTGATGAAGGTAGAACAAAGCGCTAACGGAATCATCAGGCTAAGAACTTAGGTCTAGTTGTGCACGAAGAAGAGAAAGTAAACCCAGACAATTGTAGCTGACTGAACGACCGATAGATGAAAGTTCCGTGTGATAAGTGATCAACTTACCTAAAAACAACGATCGAAAATGATGGGAGTCTGGTTCCAGTGAGGTAACGCCCGGAGTGATTCATTTCCCAACACCTGGCACTGTAAGAGAAGTCTGTAATGCACCTGAACGCCTACTCTTACATTATTTTAAAACACTGTGGTGGAATGTTGTTTGAACTTTCACAACGTCCACTTGTTTTATTGAGGGCACTTCTCTTTTCACAAACTGAGTCCCGTGCTATACCGTTCCTTGCCCTTCTTGATTCGCTTCCTAATCTTGAAGCCTGTACAATACAGGTTGGGGCCAGTTGTCTCCAGCTTCTCTACTGTCCCGTAGTTGACATGTCTCTTACGTGCCATTGTCACCGACTAGTATCCCAGGCGCCATCCAACAAGCCCAAAGCGATCGAGTTTATCACCTTTACATGGCGATGTTAGGTGGCGTGGGATGAAGCGAAACAAAAGTAGCAGTCAGACATCGACATGATGGATAGTATACGCATTCGCGTCCCACTGTTCGGCTAATTCGTGACAGAGGAAAACTGTACGACTGGGTAGAGAACAGGCACCGATCCCCATTCGTATCCGCTTATAAATGAGCAACAGCATCACGCCCGAATGCTTCGTAGTGGAATGGAGCGAACGAGTAGTACACAAATAAGAAAGAGCGCAGGTGAGTGTCATGGAATAGTGCAAGCAGAATCACGGTACGGATTTACATGACAAGGCAAGCGGATAGCTTGTCGAAAGCGAACAGAGCAGTTGATTGGACGCTTACGGATATTTCGCCTATGCCTTGATTGGTTCGTATTTGGCTACGCTGGAGCGGGTTTGTTTAACTGATTCAAAGGAAAAATCTCATGAATGCAGTAGTGTCGTCAGTTTTGGAATTGACCTAGTTATTTGCATCGAGGTTCCTACAACCTAATCATGCTGCCTTTATTGCTGAGCTTGCTTAGTCGAATATAAACTGTTTGTCCCTGTAGGACTGAGTTCTGCGACATGGTGTTAGAGAAAACCAAGGCAAGATCACCAAATAGTGTTACCTGCTGACTGGAGAGCAACCAGCCGTGCAAACACCTACCCCATTGAATATGGAGGTATACAATTTGGCCAGTAATTGGTGAATCTAGACAAACAAGCGGATCGATTTCTGGGTACTTATGCATCTGAACAAACAACCGAGGGCGCATCGACTAGCAATGTTTCGACATATGATCGTAGATAATGCATGCCGTGTTCTGGAAACGATACAGTACGAACAGGACGAAGACCTTGCTGATCTGGAAAGGGTTATTCGAAAATGCGACGATTTATGCGTTGGCCAGACTAATAATCCGCATCAGAACTATCTCTTTTTCCCGAAACAGGTGCCCGAACGAATCTGTGGAGAACTATGTTACCAAGCTGAAGACCCCGACCGTGTTCGCTGCCGGCTAGAAGGGTTCCGTTTGCTTTATGTGACAAATTCGCCACTGAGTAAAGTAATTTGATGCAGTTGGGCGTAATCGATAAGGTCGACTAGCCGAGAGACTGGGTTAGTGAGGTTGCAATTGGTGCGAAAAAGAACGGTGATAAGCGTTTGTGCATAGACCCCAAGCCATTGAATGGAGCTTTACGCAGAGAACACTATACACTGCCAACATTAGAAGGTGTCTTGTTGCGTTTGGCAAAGGTAAAGTGCTTCATCAAGTTTACTTTATCATCGGCGTTCTGGCACGTGGTCCTAGATGAATAACCCAGTTTGCTGACGCCGTCTGCCACATTCTTCGGGCATTTTCGCGGACTACATTTATCGTTTCGTTTGAAGGTCTCAAGCGAAATTTTTAGAAGCGGTTATTGCAAGCGGTCGACGATCTAGACTGTGAAAAATGTGTAGCAGACGATCTGCTGATTTAAAGCAGCCAGACAGGAACAAGACACCAAGTTGCACCACTTCTTGTAGCGTTGCCGGCAAAAGAACATAAAGCTCAAACGTGAAAATGTTGAGCTCCGGAAACCGGAAGTGATTTTTCACAGGCACGTTCTTAAATCCGAAGGAATACAGATCGAACCAAGAAAAATCAAGGTAGAACAGGAGATGTCACAACTTAAGGACGTCAAGGCTGTTAGACATTTAAATGGCATGGTAAATTATTTCGGCCGATTCTTGCCAAGATTAGCTGAAATCATGAGGCATATCCGGAGGCTAACACACAAGGGTGTTAAGTGAAGCTGGGGAAAAGTGCAGAAGGTCGCTTACACAACCAATAATTATCTTATTAGCTGTGTACTAGAACTGGGCTACTAAAATCCGGCTCTGCTTTTAGACTTGTAATATGACAGTAACCAGAGCGGAATAGGCGCAGTTCTCATGCAAAATGTTAAACCCTTTGAATTCAGTAGGCTGATGCTCACGGGGGCAGAACAGCGATATGCACAGATTGGGATGGAGATACTCGCTGTCGTGTGCCCGATGGAGTGATTCAACGAGTAAACCTTTGGAAGGAAGGCTACCGTGTATACTAAGGATAAGCCACCCGTGTCAATAGCCAGTGAACTGTTGCACAGTGTTCCAGAACGTCTTCAACGAATATTTATCCGGCCCCCAAAATACGACGTGTACCCTGTGTACACCCAGGGGACGCTCTATCAAGAGCTCATCTTCAAATAGTCGAACACCGACAAGAAGAAATCGAGAAAATAAACCTGGTACAACATCTGGAGGTAACGACGATTGTCTGAAAGAGGCGGAAGCGAAGTGCATGGCGTTGCGAGGCATGATTTTGTGGGGATGGCCAACTACAAAGAATCCCCTCCCAAAAAAATAAGCGCCATCCCATAACTTTTGGGGATGAGGTCACGGTGTATAATGGTTTGATGTACAAAGTAAATCGCATTTTGATCCTACCATCGTTTCGCAAACAGATGCTAGAGCACGCCAATCGAGTCAACTTTGGTGTTAACACAGTATTGGCAGAGTCCGAGAACTGTTGTTCTGGCACCGGATGAGGAGCCAAATAGGAGATCAAGTGTTAAATTGTTCGGCTTGGTAGGCCCATGAAGTTCAACGGGCCAGGGAACCAATGATGTTGCGTGAGGTTCCAGATGGATCATGGCAGAAAGCAGCGGTGGACTTGTTCTGCGACAATGGGAATGACTATTTCATCACAAAGGAATACTACAGGGACTACTTCGAGATCGATCTACTCACCGCTACCAACACGGAAGCAGTCATCAGTAAGCTTAGAATTCAGTTCGCCACATACGGAATACCGGAAAAAGTGGTCTCCAACAATGGCCCGCAATTTACAAGTGCTGCGTTCCAGACCTTAGCGAACAAGTGGGAATTTTCGCATCGAAAAACGAGTCCGTATCATAGCCAGCGGAAGGGAAAAACGCGACGCTCAAATTAGCCAAGAAGATGTTGTCTAAGGTTAGAACCATCCAAGAGAACCTGTATCTAATGTTGTTGGAGATTGGCAACACACTATTACCAAACATCGGTTTCAATCCTGTTCAAATTCTATACAACAGGACAAGAACCCTAATGTCCGCGTCTAGTTAACTTTTACGTCGGTGAGTAACAGCAAACGGGCTTAAGGAAACGGATGACCAATCAGAAACGGTGTTATAACCGCGGGACCCGGACGTTATCTAAGCTATCAGCAAAATATGAAATGTGAATCTAACCAATACCGGGTGTCAGTGAAAGATGGAAGAGAGGTGTAGTGATCGTGAAAGGTCGGAGAAAAATCTTACTATATATATATATATATATATATATATATATAGCATCCGAAGTCTATAAGGTAGGCATAGAGCTAGTGAAAACCATGAGAACTTAGTATTAACTATAGTGGCCACAAAGAATAGCAGGAAAGTAGCAAAGCGTTTCTTTTCAATTTTGTTTTTTTCACACGCCGTTGTTTGCGATGTAAATCAAGAAAATCAAGACAAAATGTGTATACATTTTCCACTGCGCCCGGTTCTGCGCCGTGTCTAAAAGAGTTTCCAGCCAGCGCTGTTCTTCATATTTGATCCCCCAGCCTGGAAGACGCATTAGATTCACAGCAGTTAAACTGGAAGTCAGCGATTTAATCGTTTGTCGCCACGCGATAGGCTGACCACAGCGCGATTTCTTCCAGCCTGGTCCCGTGCGAGCAAAGAGAGTGCGTCGGGGTAATCATTCGCACAGCATGCGTAGAACGTGGCCCAGACATCTCAGTTGTCACAGCGATACTAGTCTGTCAAGTGGAAGTCCCGCGTTACCCAAAGCGCGACGGCTAACACCTTCGTTGCAAAAGTGCTTCATCCAATACAATCGAGCCATCTCCGTAGACATCCATCGTCAAAGACCGAAATCCGATGCAAATAATGCACACGAATCGGCCAGGACTCATTCCCATGCAGCTGCACTGCGCGAACAAAGGCTTTGTAGATCTTGTCCTTTACCAACAGTGAAACCTCACGGCGTCGCCACAGATGCCTCAGGTTGGCGAACGCCGAACGGGCTTTGACAATAGGTAGGGAAATTTCTCTTCCAATGCTACCATCAGCAGAGACACAGCTTCCAAGCTAAGTAAAGTTGTTCACTTGTTCAAGCTGCGTACTTAGAAGAGTGAGCACTGGGGCAGGTGGAAGCCAATCCAGGACCAGAACTTTGTATTTCGTAGGGGCAAAGGGCATGCCATGTTTTGATGTTTCAATCGCCAATCTGTTTAGAACAGCCTGTATGCTTTATGCGTCATCATTGAACAAGGCAATATAATCAGCAGAATCTAACTCGGTCACGCAGTTGCCAAGAGAAAGCTCTACACCAGATCCTTGATAGCCCTCGAGAGTGTTTAGAAGGACATCCTCGATCGCAAAATTGAAGAGAAACGGGGACATGGGACAAACTTGTTGTACACCGCTAGTGACGGCAAAGAGTGAAAAGAGCTTACCAAAAGCCCACACTTTCCTTGAGACATTGCAATATAATGCTCTAAGGATGGTAATAAAATTTTCGGGTACTCCATTCCTTTGTAGACAACGCCATAAAGCTGGTCGATCGAAGGAGTCGAAAGCAGCTCGGATGTCCATAGAGACAACGATACTGGGCTGACGGTAAAGATGACGCGTTTCAAGGAGTTGGCGGTGTGTAAACAAGTGGTCCATACACCCTCGACCGGGGTGGAAAGCTGCCTGTTCTTCACGGGAGGGCAATTCTCGGATCGGTATTTGTCTTCGGAGTAGAATGGATGTTAACAACTTGGAGGTGACGGACATTAGACTGATTCCTCGGTGGTTAGCACATAGGATACGGGCACGTTTCTTGAAGATCAGGACGACAATTGACTCGCCCTAAGCAGATAGAAGTGTTTCTTCCCCCCAGATCTTCGAGAACAGGGTGATTAGCTGGTTGATAATTACTTCGCTCCCAAACAGATCTGGAGGAAGTCCGTCTGGGCCAGCATATGTGAATCGCTTTAAGTGTCGAAGCTCAAGACAGACGTCAGCTTCAGTGGGTGGTTCCAAGACGCGCCACCGGAGGAGGCCAGTTGAACTGAGTGCGGAAAGATTCAGCCCATCGATCCATGCGCCTGTGTAAGTGGGTGATCGGCGTGCCGTCAACGTCGCAAATGACCTCACTGACACCAAGCCTATTGTGACCAGTGGGCCGAATAATCTGGAAGAGCTTGCGAAAATTTCCAGGGAAGGCTGCCGTTTTTATCTTTTAGGTACGCTGGGACCACCAAGTTTCGCGATCAGCACGCAGGCTTTGATTAACTTCATAAATTATGCCTATTCTGATGTCAAAAGGAAATTACGAAGAAATTACTTTTCGGTTATAAAGCTCATAATTGCAATTGCCTGAAGTTATTTATGGAAAAGAAATTTCTTCGCAACTTCCTTTTGCTTAAGTTGTTGGCTGAGCATGCGACGCAATGCACTGCTATTTGAATCGGTCGGTAAAGCTCTACGACGGTCAAACAATTCCAGTAAGTGCGCGGAAATCCAGCCCCACAGAGAGCGTCTTGTGATTCCGCAGATTGAATGACTGGAAGTTAGCATCGCTTCACGCAGGAAAGTCCAATGCTTTTCGATGTCTCGAGGTAGAGCACCAATGAATGCATGCGATAAGGAAGCTTGATAAGTTGACGAAGTAGAGAGGTCAGCTTACTTGTTGGTGTCGAGTATATGGGGCATTCGTTTTGAGGGGCCGCCGAAGCGCATGCAGTTGTCCGCGCAGACCAAAGTATGATCTGAATCGAGGTATGTAGACCAAATGGATCTACCACCCCGGACGCTGCCTCGCCATCTAAAGCTGATTGCAATGTGACCTACATATGACCAGGCTTGCGTTGGTGAAGGAGGACGCCAGGTGGTTGCGCCTCTTCTCGTATGCCTAAAGTTCATACTTGAGAGAAAGAGACGGCAAGATCTTATGAACACAATACAAGAGGGAAGGTAATCAGAAGGAACCGAGTGCTGCTGAGGAGATTAACCTGCCGCAAAAAACTTGACGGTTTAAGGAGTGGTCACAAGAACAGGGGCAGCAAGGACTGCGCCGAGCGGAAGGGCGTACGGAGTCTTCAGTGACATCGATGTGGCTGATCCCAAAAATGGGAAGGATGAAAGAGGAATGTGCGAAAAGAAGAACAGTAGGGATTTACATGACAAAGCAAGCGGATAGCTTGCCGAAAGCGAACAGAGCAGTTGATTGGACACTTACGGATATTTCGCCTATGCCTTGATTGGTTCGTATTTGGCTACGCTGGAGCGGGTTTGTTTAACTGATTCAAAGGAAAAATCTCATGAATGCAGTAGTGTCGTCAGTTATGGAATTGACCTAGTTATTTGCATCGAGGTCCCTAAAACCTAATTATGCTTTCGTTATTGATGGGCATGATTAGTCGAATAAACTGTTTGTCTCTGAAGGACAGAGTTCTGAGACAGTGAAGCAACGCGGAGTTTCTCAGCTTTCTGTGCGGTGTTGGCGTGTGAATTGGTGATACGGTTGAGGCAGTGAGCAGAAATGACCAAACGTAACCTACTCAGCAACATATGTGTGATACAATGACAGTTGGCATGCTAAACAGACAACCTGTAGGCTCCGGGATGAATGACAGAATGTAAATGGGTAATAGGGTAGCAGAAAGCCTTCGCGGTGGTGTGTATCCCAAAGGAATTTTAAAAAAGCTTAAAATACAAAACCGGGGAAGTATTCAGCCAGTTCATGGATGCGGAATGATTAACACTTGATAAATCACCTTGTTAGAATGGGTGGGGATGGTAGGCTGGGACTATCAGTCTAGGTAAAAGCAGGAAGGAGTGATGGGGAAAGTGTGTCTAGAGTCTATAGACAAGGTTTGCAAGCACACACTTGAAGGTGTTAGTCTCACTGGACAGTTACACGCCAGGTAGAACAGCATGCTTTGGCAATGTCAATAGATGTAAACAAAGGCACAAAAACGAGGTATAAATAAGAAAGGCAACAGGTCAAATGTGTAGGTCCCAATCACCTTACAGATGTCCTTTAGCGCATTAGTAGTAGGATCGCTTCACAGCACAGGGTGAAGCAATTGCCTGGAGACAAATGGAGGGGTTGTGAGTTGAAACCGGAGTATCTCGTGCTGCGCGTTAACAGATACTTCTAATACTAAGAATCAAATCTGGTGGGCATACGGAGACTACACAGTAAGGAAAATGTTGGAAAACGTTCAAACCACTATCGTATAAAAAGGTGCCATTAGTGAATGATCCGCATTACCGAACAGACTGAGGCCTCATCGCCCAGAATGTAAGCATAAAAGCATCCCTAAAATGAACACAATATTTGTTAAACAGGTAATGGCTTAGTTGCTACTTCGCGACACCAGCACACCGCCAGAGGGCATGGAAGTGCGAGCGAAACCTATCGAGGGAATACCCCGCATGGAAGCAGGTCCCATAGGGACGGTTCCACGGATAGTTGGATTTGATGTTGTTCCCAGTTTCTCAATGTCTCTAATATATTAAACCTGTCTGCTACTTCAAAAATCCGTTCTGGATTTATTGTATAAAGCTTGAACAATTACTTATTTTAAGCGATTTTGCTGTACACATTGATCAGACAACCTAGACAGACTGTGCCTCGCACTGCCGAGGAATAAACCGTTTATTTATTTGTTTGTTTTTATTTGCAAACCTAACGGGCACTTACGCAAGAGCAACACATGCACACAATGATCACAGACTGAAGTGTGCCGGCAACTCCTGTAATCCAGCCAACACGAACGAATAGGAGAATCCCCAGGATATTTTGGCAGCACGGAAGGAAGACGCCCAAGAATGTCCCCAAACGCTTTTTCTGAAAGATAAACATAAAGGTAGGATGGTGTCGGAGGACTGCGTGACAACCAATTGTCATGCAAAGTAAATGGGAAAGTTGGTACCACACTGCTCTCAAATGCTTTTTTAATCGTCAACTCAAAGTGACCGATCAAATCTACCATGAAACACGAAGAACCACTGGAATCACAGAATGCTAGCTTAAGCGCCTTTATCAAATGGGCTGATAAACCTCGCGTTATCTACAAAAATGGAATGCACAAATTAAACTTGTTTTCAAATCTCAGCAAGGGAATAATTTGAAGATGGCAACTACCAAAGCGTATGGTGCTAATTAGGTCTGTACGTGCTGCAGTAATTTGGTAGTGTAAACGAATTAGTAGGTTGTAAATCGTAAATGTTGAACCCCGGAGGGAATATAAGATAGGACTACCTCAGTTGTCTTGGCTCGTTTATCGCGAAGCTCCCTTGTCTCGTCCGTTGTCGGCTCGATGCCACCAGTGTAGGCGGCCAATTTACCGAACCAGTTACTCATGGGAGTTACAGTTGCCTGGTCGCCCTTGGTAAAAGCAATATAGAGAGAAGAAAGTTTGTGAGCAAAACATATGATGTAAAATTTTGTTAAGGCATTCTGTCTAGTTAGCAACAAATATAGTGTACAATAATCGCTTTCACCTCTGGTAACATGGAAGGTAGACAAAAGGTGCTCGGAATGAAATATGCACGTTTGAACTCGGTCAGATTAAGTTATTTCAGCAGTTCGTGTGACGAGGTTAATGTAAGAAGCCAAGAATCTGAGTTGAGCCTCATAGTTATGGTAACAGCAGTTAAACCGTGGCAGCGAAGTAGCTTCAATTGATGAACACGAAAGGTAAATAGAAATATATGGTATCAACGAAAAACGGCATCATGGTCAACAACTGAGGTACATAGGTAGTTTAATCGAGTTGGTACGATAGCAGAGTTACTAGCCACATCACAGAAAGTGAAACACACAGGGTAGAAAGCATAAGCGTCTGGGGACTTGTCAGAAAAAATACAGTTGTGTCCCTGCGAAAAATGAATAAAGCATGTACTACAGTACGATGCTGAGTTGTTCTGAGTTTGCGCGCTAGCTTTCGCAAGCTGTAAGAATGGACTATACGGGTACAAACAGAAAAAGAAAATGGAACCTCTATTCATCTCCTTGATGCCATAGTTGACGAAAATTGAGAAGTATGCAGTGAAAGTGTTGAGTGAATGAATAACAGTAATAAACTCAGACCAACGAGCCTGGTGGAATTGGTTCACTACATAACGACGTGAATGGCAGGACATGGATAACGCAGTATAGTGATAACTTCAAAAACAGCTCAACTGCGTGGAATATGATGCAAACAAAGTAGTAGAAATTAGAGCAAAAGTGGAACCGAAAGTTTAAGGAAACAAATCGCATGATCTATCAACCAACAACCTAGCGAAGTTTGGCTGTAGGTACACTACTCAAAAAATATATCATGCAGGCATCCCAGGTCGGTGTTAATCTTACTGAGCCTCCCGCTACCTTTCTAATATCATCTCTCATCCTCCCTCACGGCCTTATTCTACCACGGGCTGGTGACTTCTACCTCGTAAGCGGTTAAATTATTCCATGACAAACTGTCGGAATTGATAACGAAGTCTACGCCCTCCCTTTTACTAACTAGGCTGTTTTACTTAGTGCATTCTCTGTTTAACACTAAAACGTACGGGGTGGTCATTTTGGCCGCTCAGCGTTGTTTCAACAATCATAAGCATTTTCCGAAAATTTGTCTTTTAACAGTTTTACTAATACTTTATAACTGTGACGTTTCACTTTGATTATTGTTATAATTTTCGAGAAAAAGAAGAGTTGTGCTCTTGCTACCTAAAAAGCCCGTAAGCGGTCACAATGACCACATTACTCTAATTTAAGTTCAAGTTTGGGTGGGTCTGGAACGATAGGAGAATCCCATGAGTGTTCTATCTTGAGTGGATCGTTGAGCCAGGAATTGATGAAGTGCGCAGAGTTATTGATGGATCTAAAACGGAACACCCGTATCGCACCCTGGCCAACCAGTTAAGGCCCACATTTCTTGCCCTGACAGTCCCTGCGTTGGCAGTCAGGTGAAGTAGGTAAAGGATAGGAAGAGAAATCGAAGGTACAGATTAAGGAAGTGCGCTTGAAATAAGAATACCAGGGCATGAAGAAAAGTAGGGGAAAGAAAATCGAAGTATGAAGATGCGAATTAGTCAGGAAAAGGGAAAGGTTTCGTGTTGCCACCCAAGAGCATCAAATTGCCGCTCAAACCCCATAACCGTAGATTCCCTGATAACATTTTCCGGAAGCATGTTCCAGCGCTCAATAACTCGGCGTGACAGCCGGATTTCCGCCCTAATTCGATCAGACCGCGGTTTGTCCAGCTTCAAGGAATGACCACGTAGAGCAGACAACCTAGCGGGACTGAATAGCCAAGATAAATCTGGACCAACCTTCGCAGTTAAAATGCGGTTTCTGTTTTCCTATTCAAATGCCACTTTTATTCACAATGGCTCGTAGGAGAAAAGCTGATGAGGGTTTATGAGAACTTACAACTGTCGATTATGACGAGTGTGGAAACGAGAATGAACATGATGTTGATGATGATTTCATTATATAGGAGTACGCAGAAGAACATAGCATCTCTGATAGTCAAAGTTCTGACGGTGACACTCCTCATGAGGACAGTGGTAAAGGCGAGAACTGACTGCATCAGCCGCTTCTGCATATTCTAATGGAGCTCACGTAGCAAAAGATGGTACATCGTACACCCCGATAGAGTCCTAAATAATTACTGTTGATAGGATGACAGGACAGAATGCTTTCAAGGCAAACCAACGCCAACTGCCTAAGCTAAGAAATGTGTGAAATATGGTGAGCTCTCTAGTGCTTTTAACACCATAATTACGCCCCAGATGAGGAAACATATTTAAACATGTACTGCATCTGATGCCCAGAGCGTTTTAGCTGTTAGTTGTCACTAGAACATAAGTGGTCTCTACCTTTCATTGGGCTACTTTACATCAGAGGCTTTATGGGCTTGAAGAACATAGCGATGAATATGCTGTGGCGCGATAATCATGGACCGCATTTTCAGGGAAACAATTAGGGAGAACAGATTCAAGGAAGTAATAAGGTTTCTTCATTTTGGTATATGAACTACTAGAGGTGAAACATTGCAGACTGACATGTTAGCGTTGATTGCTGGATTCTGGATTGCATTTATTCGAAACTCAGCAGTGCTGTGTGCCCGCACAAAACCTCACCGTCGACGAGCAGTTGTTTGGCACCAAAAGCCGGTATCATTTTCTTCAGTAAAAGACCAGCAAACCTGATATGTACGGTATCGAGTTTTGGATTCTGGCAGAAGTAGACAGCAAATATCTTGTAACTGGATTTCCATACTCCGGAACGGAGGAAGCTTGGTCACATGCAGAAAGTGTTCCAAAGAGCGTGGTATTGAACCTTATCCATCTTTGGGAAAGGTTACAATGTCACACTTGACAACTTCTTCACATGGGAAGCATTGGGATTAATACCCACCAAGAAAAATATAAGTATGGTGGAAACTATTCGAGCTAATGGAAGTGCCGACGATTTTGAAGCAAGGTAGAGCTGTACAGTTTGGTTATGATGGAGAATAAAAGTAAATACACACCGACATCCTACCAGTGTAAAAGGAATGAAAATGTTTTGGTTTTCACTTTTTTGCACAGTAACTCATCTATTCTGGAAATAATAAGCTTGAAACTGTATTGTTTTACAACTTCCCGAAGTATGGGGTAGATATACTAAGCCAAATAACAAGAACACTCACTGTCAAGTCATCAGCTCGACGATGGCCAGTCCAAGTATTTTTCAATGTGCAGGATTTGGTAGGCATTAAATGATGGATAATTTATAATAGTTTCTGTGGAAATAAATTCTTCCACCGATCGTGTTTGATGGGTCTAGCGGAAATACTGTGTGGACCTATACACGAGATAAGGAACGCGACAACTGGACATACGTCGAATAGTTCATCCCAATCGGAAAGTCGTGAGAGAAGTAAACGTCGGCGGTGTCAGGTTGAGTAATTTAGAGACAACAATAGAACAATGGAGCAATGGTTTATGACGGGTTTAAAAGCGAATGCTTGCCATGTCCCACAAAATGGTTACGAGAAAAAAGTATAAAAATTATAAAAATAACGGTTCAATAATTCAATAGTGTATGAGGGGATGGAACGCACAACTTAATAAGACCCAGAGGATGGATATGCAAAATAAAAGTAAAATCTATGATCCAACAAGGAACGTGAAATATCAGTGATTAGGCCATTGCACTTTATCAAATTTTTGTGTAGCTTTTATCACTAAGATGAAAAAGGCTAATAGTCTTTCGAATGTCGTGATGTCTGGTGCGTCACCACATATGTTGGTAATGCATTCCAGCGGGAACAGATTCTAAGTGAGTCAAAATACTATCTACAATTCAAACGGAAGTGTTGCCTCATTAGTTTCAGGTGATGGCCTCGGCATTCTTTGTAAGGGGCTAGGGTCAGCAGTGATGTATATGGGTGCTCGCTTTCAGTTAGTATCCGGTATGTGAGCATGAGATCTTCGCGAAGCCGTCGGTATTCTGAGGAGAACACACCGAGTAAACGAAGACCCAGTTTGTAAGTGAGACTGGATGGTATATGTGTTGCCTTTGTGGCTCTTTTTTGGGTTGCTTCAATAGGCGATTGTCTCGTTTTAACCATGGACACTAGGCCTGAATTGCATATTCCAAGTAAGGACGTATATACGAGTTAATCAGCAATGGTACTAACCGTCTCTTACAAGTGCCGAGACATCGCCACAAAAGTCTCAAGTTCAAGTTCGTCACACTTGCTGCTTTCGAACATTGATTATACCTAAGTCGCGTTCACTGGTCACATGTTGCAGAACGCGTTACCCCAAAAGAGATGTGTTGATGAAGCTGCTACGCACCGTCAGCAGGCGGCACTTTTCAGGGTTAAGTAGGAGCTGGTTCGTTTCTGCCCTTCCGTTAGTCCGAGCCAGATCATCCTGAAGTTAGACACGGTCGGATGCTGAGCGAATTGCTCCCACTATTTTAGTATCCTCAGCAAATATTTTCATCGGAGATAGAATGTTTACTGGAAGGTCATTGATGTAGACTAAAAACAGTAGCGGGCCGTGGACGAATCCTTGCGGTACACCACTGGGGACGCAAAAGGATGTCAGAGTGAGTGTCCGCTACTCTTACCATGATTGTTCAGTAGTGTAAGCAATCTTCAAACCAGGTAAGCAAGGTATCGTTGATACCGTAGGCAGCAAGCTTTTGGAGAAGAACTATGTGATCGATCCTATCGAATGTTCTAGAAAAATCTAAGTAAATCACATTTATGGGAACTTCCTCATCAGCCGCCTGAGTCTCCAGTAAGCAATAAATTGGTGCGGAAAGATCGTCTGCGTCTGAAACCATGTTGGGCATTAGAAATTAGCTGTAGGATTGTAAAGTATCGCGTCAGTTCGTCTGCGATTACCGATTCCATCACTTGTGATAAAACAGGAAGGAGAGTAATGGGTCGGTAGTTGGTAGGATCCGATCGCTTACTTTGTACATTAGAGTAATAATTCCATTTTTCCAATCAGATGGGAGGGTATGGGAGCTAAGCAGACCTTGAGAAAAGGCTGTAAGTGGTACCACTATGGTGGGAGCAAGTGTTTTAAGTACTTTTGGGAAAATCACGTTGATTCCAAGGGCACTGTCTTCCGGAGAGATTGTAATTTGATTGCAACATTTGCTGGGGAAAACATGACGGTGGATAAACCAACGACCTTTGTTGGGAGTTGATAGGGCAAAGGTTTCATAATATTTGTAGCTACTGAGCCAATCTGCAGCAGTGGAGCATTCGCGGCATCCACAGCAGTAGTTGTAATGCCACTAGTCGTCTTGAGTGGTGGTATTCCGG
Organism: Dicrocoelium dendriticum; assembly: GCA_944474145.2. Lineage (NCBI taxonomy): Eukaryota > Metazoa > Platyhelminthes > Trematoda > Plagiorchiida > Dicrocoeliidae > Dicrocoelium > Dicrocoelium dendriticum. The sequence goes on along the minus strand of OX104071.1, from coordinate 29,245,073 downwards.
GCTTAACTTTCCTTTGACATTCACATATCTGTATATTAGTTTGGTGTTACTCGTAAACTTCAGCACCATGGTCTCCTGCCATTCGTACTTGTCGAATCTAATGAGCGACATGCAGTAGTTTCTGATTGCTTTGTAATTTTACCATGTGGTATCACATGGGCTTAGCGAATGTTGCGTCCAGATCTCTTCTGTTTATCCATTTGCGTGTTCTGCCTCGGATCCACGTATTAGTTCGGCGCGCTGCTCGAAAGGGTACAATGTTGATGCTGATCGGATGACCCAAGTAATGTTAACTTGCAATTTATTCCATACGTCATTTGTTGAGCTGTGCGTCTGTAATTCCCAGTCAACGGTTGTCGCTAAGTTGTTGAGTCTCCCTTTCTTCATCAACAATGCTGCCACAACACCCATAACCAAACTTTAGGATTGAATGGTCGCAACAACCAAGTGGAGAGTCGGGTGCAACTGACTCAACCATCAACTCTTCATTAGTCAGGATTAAGTCCAGGAATGTAGGCTTGTTTGAACCGCATGTCTGGTTGGTCGATGCACATGGCTGTACAAAACTGTCCTGTCCAGGAATCCAAGGAGGTGGGATTTAAATTATGGTCCATTAGAGGACACTGATGCTATTCAATGAACATTGAAGTCGCCCATTATAAGATAGCGGGAGTATTTTTTGCGAAACAGCATAGCGGAGAGCATTTAGCAGGAGGTTATCGCGGTCTGCTGACGAGTTTGGTGGCCTATGGATAAGTGCCAAGAGGCAAGCATCACGTGTCTTCTTCTGTGACCTAAGATTTTGACACACTAGGTGCTGTCAGCAAAATAGTGCGTCGGGAATAATAGCGGAATGTTCGCTAAGGGCCTCACATTTCAAATAATCGAGATAGTATAGGGCAACACGGCCATCGCGAGATGGACACTTAGTCCGAATGATTGACATCGCACTGAGTTTGCTCGAAAGGCTCTGAGCAAAATGTGATGCAACGCACTCACACTTCGAGCAGAATGTACGTAATACTGAAATTGCTATGGGAAGACAGAGGCATGTGTTTACTTACAACCGGGAAGAGCCGTTGATACAAGAGGCCAAGACTAGGCGTGATTTGGATAGAAGACGTGTTCACGATATACTACGTATTGTAGGTATATCGCCTCTCGTTGGCATCAAAAGGAGCCGTCGAGTTGGTAGTTGAAAGAAAGTAAGCGCTTTGCAGCAGGAGGGCCTTGCAAGGCCGACCTTAGTAGAGTTCAACAACCCGATATATCCGAATATTCTTTTCAACCGAGCGGGTCTATTAGCTGGTCGAACAAATGCCCGTTATCAGGTGACCCCAGGTACACTCGCATCACGCGCAATGTTGAGCCAGTGAACCATCACTTCAATCGCAACCTCAGTGTTACCGATATGCCACGTGGAGTTCATGGGGTCCACACTCTTCAGATGGATGCTATTACCTCTCCACGGAAAGCGGCTATAGCCAACCTCGAATTTTTGAGGCTACTCAAAGAGCACCTTCTTCGAATGATTAATGATATGGTGAAGAGTAGTGTAGTCCTGAACTCTCCGCTTAAGGGAATTCAGGTTGTATGTAAGCGATTGAGCACGACTGCTGCTTCCAACACAGAGGAAACAGAAACGAATTCAACAGGAACTACGATTGATACAGTTACTAGGCATAGGAAAGCATTCCCCGGTGACGTTCCTAAGAGTCTGAAGTCGTCCCAGTCAAGTGCAACTGAGAAGTCTGTGGTTAGTGAGGTCAAGATTATGCGCCTGAGTAGGTAAACAACAACTTGAGACCCGAGTCACCAAAACAACCAGAGGTGACTTACATACCAACTCACACTGCCGTGTGCAGTCTCCACAGATTCATGTTGAGACCCCCCCAACTACTCCTGTCCTCTCGGGCTCTGTGCTCGAGAAGTATAAAAGGACATTTGAGCGCAGAAAGAGACTGCGGCATTAATAAATGTATGGTACATCAATGCTTGTAACTTAAGAAATAAGTGAGGGGAGCTAGCGGTGAGATGTAAAAATTGTAGATGCCGTTGCGGTTACCGAGACCTGGCTTTCTTCGAATGGTTTAAAAATTCTGTCTACTAACTGAGTGCTCGAGATACAGGAAAGACCGTTCTGGATGCCAAAGTGGAGGTAGGGTGGGGTGCTTTTGTTTATTCGCTCTTTATTGCACATCTAGTGTTCAAGTCACTTCATGTTTTCTGAGAAAGGGAAGCAGGGCCGAATTAATTGCTTGTGTTTACCGCAGCCCATCCTCGACACAAGGTGAGGACATGAAGCTAAGTGATCTGTTAAAAGGAGCTGTTCCTTCAGCCCCAAGCTTTGTAATAGTTGGTGACCTTAACCTACCATATGCCGACTGGCAGCGTGCGATCAATAAAGTAGATTCCTTGGAAGGAGACTCAGTGCAGTGGGTGCATGAACACGCCATTGTGTAACACGTTAAGTTTCCAACTAGAAGTCGTGGCGGGAATGCTCCCTCGTCCTTAGACGCTGTAATGCTGAAAAGTGGTCGGTTATCAGCCATTACCGTGAGATCATTTTGTTCTTTCTTTTGTCATTAAGCTGCTGAAGAAATTAGATGAACCCCGCATGACGCGGAATCGCAGCTGAATCAACACCATGCTTTTGACGGTGAGAGCCACGAGTATTACTTGGGTTCCTGAACAAGCAGAGGCAACTCAGGAACAGAGGTGGCATATGATCAAAAGTGGGCTCACGCAGCTGCTAGAGGAGTTTGCTCCCTTACGTAGAATACGCCACTCAGGAAAGCCTCGTTGGTGGCACCGAAGAATTGACAGAGCGTTGAAACGACGTAATGCCCTATGGAAAAGGTTCAATGAGGCCGGCGGATTCCGTAGGTGGCAGAGCTACAAGAAAGGTCGCAACTTGGTTGTAAAATTGCAGAGACAGGTCAAGTCAACTACTCTCTTGGTTGTTCGCGTTCCTCTGCAGTAGGACATTTCGTGTTAGAGTTGGAAATGGTATTTCGAGAGGTACTTCACATAGTGGAGTCCCCCAGGATTCAGTAGTGGATCCGCTACTGGTTCTTATGTTCATAAATGACTTGGCCCCTTTAGTTAAGTAGCTCTCCTATATTTTTGCTCATGGCTTTAAGTTTATTAGCAAGGGTGACAGGGTCACTCTATCTAAAGATTTGGTTATCGTTGTTAAATTCTCATACTCATGAGATCTGTACTTAAACACCAGCAAATGCCAAATTTTGACTCAAAGTGGCGAAAATGCGGTACTGGAAGCCTCTGTTGGGTCCCTGACAATGCAACGTGCTATCGAATCACGTGCTCTTGGCATCATCGTGACGAATAACTTCAAGCCGTCGGCGCAATGTAAGCATGTTGCTAAGAAAGCACGACAGGAGTTATTTCGACTTAAGAAAGCCATGAGTTTTACCAGACCAAAGATGTTCAGTTGTTGTGGAGTTCTCCGAGCTGGGCAACTTGGTTGCAAACGTTTCACCACCATTCGAGGTGGCATCTTCAGTGCGAGATTGATAGCAGTAAAGTAGCAGTAGCTGGTAGAAAGCAAACCCAATAATGGATGCTGTCAGCAGCCACTCCGTTCCTTATATAGGCATACGGGGCTATTAATTTTGTCTCGTTCTGTCTCACCAATGAGAACGAGACAAAATTAATAGCCCCGTATGCCTATATAAGGAACGGAGTGGCTGCTGACAGCATCCATTATTGGGTTTGCTTTCTACCAGCTACTGCTACTTTACTGCTATCAATCTCGCACTGAAGATGCCACCTCGAATGGTGGTGAAACGTTTGCAACCAAGTTGCCCAGCTCGGAGAACTCCACAACAACTGAGCAAGCCTCCCGAGCTACCAATATTCCAAATCATTTCGAACCAAAGATGTTTTTGCCCTTGTGTAAAGCAGTGGTCAGAACACATTTGGAATACTGTGTTCAGGCCTTGGCGCCCTTCTTACAGAAGGAGGTAAATTGTGTTGAGAATATGCAAGACTGGCCACTCGAATGATAGGTCAGCGGGGATTATCTTACGAGGTTCGGTTAGTCAACTTAAGATTGTACACAACGAGGAGACGCATATTGGGAGGGGACTAATAGAGACATTCAAGATCATGAAGGGCCTCAGCGGCCTCAGTCCAACCGATCTCTGTGAACCAGCTACGTCAGCCCTCTTGCGGCGCCATAGACTAAAGTTGCAACAGCAGAGATCTATGCCCGATATTAGAGCTAAATTCTTCACAAATCGTGTAGTGGCTAGTGGCATTATTGAAATCAAAACGGTAGAGGACTTCAAAAGGGGCCTGGATGAAATGTGGTTGGCCCTGTTCCCCGAATTCTTGTGAGTACTGCTTTCAGCCTCTAACCACATGCAATTAGCCTGTGCGAATAGATGAGAATGCAGTGACTTTTTTGCTCTTACATTTTTCATTCTCTTTTTAATTTTCTAGTGTAAATGCAAGAATCTATTGTCACGTTGAGGTGTTGGGAGCTCTTCTCGCACACTGGCACACGAAACGGGACGCTGGTTAAGCGAAAGCTTATTTCGTCCCTGGATCCTATCCTGTGCTGTCCCGCCCTATGTCGTTTAAAAGCCGTTTCTGTAACTGTTATCAGATCCCAATTTGCTGTTTCATGTCGATGGCACAGTTCCGGGAGCTTAGAATACAACCCCTGAGTTTCGGTGCAGCAGCATTGCATGTTTTCACATATGAGGAGCTCGGTTCGCTGTGAGTGCCGGTCTGCTGAAAGTTTTTGAAACGGGTGCTTGCACGGTTGGTTAATCTGAGATACGTACAACCGAGATTGGCTCAGCTGTATATGGGGTCTGTACTAATTGAAGGAATGGTCTTAACTGTACTTCGGGGGTTCTGAGTTACCGATTAGCATGCCACGCTTGGATCGCCACTGATACGATTTCGGGCGTAGCCAAGGTAATTTACAAAATTTTCGGCCCGCTGCCTTGGTAGTTTGTGAAGGCAAACAGACGAGTGACGTCAAAAACCACGACATTTTTCAGGTGTGGTGTACCTCCATTCTTCGATGTCGTGCTTTTGCCGTCCAATGTTGTCGTCATGCTTCAATTCTGGCACACCATAAACCAGTACCACTTTCTCCATCTCATTTTGACGTGACGCACTAGGGTTGAATTTCCGCTTCTGTCTTTCTGTTCATGGCCTGTCAGGAAAAATGTGGGCACTGACTGAAGAGTTCACTAGACTATGGCTTGCTAAGAGAACACCTTTCAGGTTGCGTGTGTTGTCAAGTGTTACTCGCAGTAACCGAGGTTTCTCTATGTGTGGGGATGAGGAATTTCGTGAAAGACGTGTAAGACTAGTAAGACCAGGTGTCAAAGAACACGTGCTATATAAGTGAAAAAATAGTTTGTAGCTCATGTGGACAAATTAAGAGTTATCACCTGTTGCAGGTGTAAAGCTGAATAATAAATACAATTTTTGTATACTTTTTGAAAAGCTTTATGTTCTGTATGATCATTTTTCGGCTACCAATATTTTGACACCTTGTTATTAATTAATGTAATACAAAACTTCAGAAATAATTGGGATAAACGAATACAGCAATGCGGTCATTTTGACCGGTCTCGGGCATTCTAAGCAGGAAAGGAGAGCGGTCTTTCTAGTGTTAAACGACACGCCACAGGAGCACCTCAACAACAGCCACGTAAGAGTTCTCCACCTAGTAGGTAACTAAAGGTTTTCTCGCATGTTTCTGCAAGCCTTAGCATTTCCCCTACAATCCTACTATTTCATACCACGAGGTGCCTATCCTTTCAACTGCAATTTTGTTGCAAAACACCTTCTCAATTTAGTTCGCTCTACAAACGCTACGTCTTCGACGATTTTAAACTCATATGGCTCATTTGGTTGATGGTTCAAAGCTCGTAACCTGTATCTTAATGCATGCAAGTATCATGATGTTCTTTCTTCGCTACATAGAGAAGCCAACTACGAGCAGCGCTTTACACAGTGCCCCAAACTTTATGTTGACGGCAATAGATTGCACACTTCTACATCAGTGAAGTACTTAGATGACATTGAACTACGACTTATTTTGGATTCCTCATGTAGATGAAATACTCACAAAGGTGTGTAGCCTCAGACGACCACTTTCGAGGCATTTGTGAAGATTCAAGAAGTTTCTTGCGTTGAAAGCCCAAAAATCGCACTAAACACTGCGATAACCTACGAAACATTAGTTAGGTGGAGCTTAAACAAGCATCCCCAGATTTCATGAGCACTTCAAAACAAAAATGGTGTTAAAAAATGCAAAAAACAGTCTTGGAAATTAAGAAACACATAGTTGTTGGCAAGTCGGTGTTCGATGTTGTCCAGTCAACAAAACACAAATACCGATCGTATCCATCGATGTTCCATTACTTATGATATGCAGCCAAAGGAATATTTAAACGCGGCTGTTTGGATGTTGCAAACAAGCTGGTTAAATACTGATGTGGAAGATGAAGATGTAAAAGTAGTTGCTTATTGTTCGATCAAGTCTGACCGCTCCACAATGCCAAAGAATCGTGGGGGCGGGGCCATCTGTGACGTTTACCAACGCTGGGGTAACTCAGCGGCCATGTTGTTCGCAAACACAAAAATTGCCATCGGTACTTCAGTGGTTTTTATGCTGTTGTCAAGGGGATCATAAACGAAGCTCTTGACACACCAGCATCAAGGTTTGTAAATTTCGCTGTTGCTCTATCCAAGGCGTTTTGTCCAAACTTGACCGCTCAGTCTGCGTCATCGCTTGGGAATCCGATAAAAACGATATCAGGCCCTTGGTATGACCAACCAACCAGTAGAGCAATCAGACTTCGCCTCCATAAAATAAGCTCGGTTGTTTTCTGTGCTAAAACGGGCCCACTCGGCAAAAAATGATCATGGTATCATAAACGTATACCCCGTCGTTTACGGCAAGACTAGAACCGGTTCATTGTCTAATAAGCCATTTAAAACTATGAGGGGTCGAGATTGTTCAACATCCAATATTGCAAGGATCCAGGCTTCGCTGTCTTCTACTGACTTCGCACTTTTCAACAACGAAGACTTGTCTGTCCAGTGTGAGTGCCCCACTGCCTCGATCAATCCTGCCCGGTCGAAACCATCTACTTACAAGTAGAGAGATTCTCCCCGATATGACTTAAGAGACTTAGTAGAAAGAAAAGGCATTTAAAGGCTAAATAATTAGCCGTGTAAGAAATAAAAGTTGGGATTCTACTTTCGAATAATTTGTGTGTTGAAGCTGTTTTAGGTAACAGCATCCGCTGGAAAGTGTTGAGGTTTCCGGGGCACCTGTGCAGGAAACGTTCCAGTAGGCAGCTTAGTGTTGTGTGTGCATGGGTGAACTCAATTCTGAGTCTGTTTTGCCCCACAAGATGCATTATCCTCGTCTTCATCCCACTCGCTTTCATTATCAGGCCAGGATCCCACAATTATATTCAGGTACTTCAAATTAAAACTTAAAGAACGCTAATGGACTGGATGCTCTCTCATCAGTTGTATGAAGGGAGTGCGTTATGCCGAATGCTTTACATCAACTATTTGTACCATGGCAAGCCGGTGGATGATTTATTTCAGTTTGCCTAAATCCCAGCGTTCAAAGTTGGATGTTGTTGCACATCTTTTACAGTTAATAACATCTGAGTTGAATGCAAAATGCAAGACTGTGCGACTCCTCTTCCTTGAATATTCTAACGCTTTTGCAAGTGTTGACCGGTCAGTTCTACCCAGTTTCCTGGCTGCGAATACGGTTGAACCCGTTGAGTGCAGTCTTATGAGCAACATTTCTGTAAATCATTCTCCCTACATCCAACCGAACGGTAAAAAGTCGCTTCACTCTTCGTAATTACTAAGACAGGGGGAAATCCTCTCTTCCACTTCATTTTACGTATGGAAAATCTTTCCTTCCCCTTAACTTCATTTAATGTAAATAAGTTGATGGCGTCGTTTTAGGTAGCGTCGCCCTCGTAAATGTGGAAACATCATCGCTTCAAAGTGAGTTGGATGAGCCTAAGCAGTGGTCGTCATACCGGTGCCCCATTCTCAGCGGTTCCAATTTTTTACAATTCAAGAAACAACTTTATGCACTTGGGGGTGGATAATCAGCTTTTACACAGACTTCATCATTTAAAAAGAATATACAAAAAGGTAATAAGCAGCAAAGACAGCAATATTGTTGCATTCTAAGTTTGCTTGTAAGCTCCATAACGGCTGAGATCTGGTTGCACAAAGAGCGCGTCAAATACGGGATTATGGATGAGTGGTAAGCCCTTGTACGGGAATAAATGGATCTGTACTTTTGTCCAATTGAGGAAGTTGATATACAGACAGACAGTGCATCATAAAGGGGATGACTTGCATCAGCGAGTATTTTTGAAGCAAGCCTTTTGTATGAACAAGAATGAGTAGACACATTAATGTCAACAAAGGACGGCTTTAGAATATCACCACATTGCGACAGTTGCGCAGTGACCTATCCAGGATTTTGAAATGCTTCCTTACGAAATCGGTGCATATCACAGGGCAGAAATAAATCCAGGGAGGTAAGACAATCGGTGATAAATTGCAGTATTAGGTAGCAGGGGAAAAAAGGAGTACTGCAAACGACCAACGTAAAAGGAAAGCCCGCTCACTTTTGTAAAAACTTCACATGAAGTGACCGTGAGAGATCATGGCTGAGTGTAACACCTAGATACTTCCCAGCCTCGGTGGAGTGCAACCGCTCACCAGTAGAAGTTGCTGATGACGACGATCATTGCGAAGGAAAAAAGAGCGTCATTGCATTTTAATGCTTTTAGCACTAAAAAGTGAATTCTGGACCATAATGCATGGTCGTCCAGATAGGCTTGTAACTTGATTGATGAGGCTGAGGTCGGACGCTAGATACGTCATCTGCATATTTCATCGATATCGCTTCGTCAGGAGCGGGTAATGTGACGATATAAGTGGGAAAATGATATAGTGACAATATGGCTCCTTGAAGAACCCCGGTGGCTGTGCTCAGTAGTGAGGAACTTTTACCCCCCCCCCCCCAAGTCGAGTAAACTGCGCACATCCAGAGAAATAGTCCATCAGCAGGCGAACAGTTGAAGGCTGGATTCCGGTATCACGTAGGACTCGTAAAAGAAGTTCATGGTTTAGACTGTCGAAAGCATTGCTCTAGTCTAGAAAACCTACTCGCACGGATTTGATCATATTGTCCAGTGACGCCGGCAATGAATGTACAAGATAGGCTAGTGCATCTTCAATAGACCCAAGCCTACGATAAGCAAACTGAAGCTGATAATCTGGAGGAGTTCGAGTCATCCTTACAAGAATAACCTTTTAGGTTTACTGAGGTGCAAGTAATTCGCCGGTATTTAGCTGAGTCTTTCTATGGCATCGGTGTAATTCTAGCATTTGTCCACCATTCGGCAATTTTACATTCCTGTATGCGTGACGTGTACAGGTCAACAAGAGGCTGGGCCAAGGAATCGGTACACAGCTTGGGGATAAGGGAAGATAATCCGTCCGGGTCACTTGCTTTGTTGGAATTCAGCTTCATCAGTTGGTTGAGTACTGCATTCCTGTCAGTGACAGAGAAAGCGATTGTGGGACTGTCCACAAGGAGAAGGAAGGGTGAGAGGTGTAGCTAGCACAGAAACAAAATTTTCAGTTCAAAGCTTCAAGGTCCACCTCTGGATTTGACACTCGGTAAGAGACACCACTAAGTTGTTTCAGCATCCGCCAGACCACTCAGCAGCTCTTGTTTCCGAGAATGATCTAGACATAAAGATAGTTTAGACGGCGCAACTCTAACTTGACAGAAATAGAAAGAGACTCCACTACAACATGGCTTTTCTGTAGGAACGCTTTTCTTTGAGTCTACGCAGGCGTTTTAGACACGGAGACGAAAACCGATCAGCACTGCTATAAATCGTTTCCAGTGGAAAGCAGGTATAAAAACAGATATTGAGATAGCTTGTTAACTGGTCACAGTACGTAGATAAATCACTGTCAAATAATATACTAAAGTCTATAGATGTAATCATTCCTCGTAGTCGATATATGTTCTGAGGTGAATATAGTCTTCGCTTAACCTTATGATATTTCCAGCATGTGAGCTTCATGTGATACATTTTGCTGTATACGACAGGAGATAACTTGGCCTATGAGTAATCAGAGCTACCAATTGGTGTCTGATTGCACACAAAAAACCGCATTGTTTACAAATATCAGATCTAGGGTTGATTCAAGTCTAGCAGGAGAGTTCATAACATTTTGTAACCCGAGATCAGTGAGAAAAGTAGTGTCAAATCTGTTGAAATCACTAACAAAAATGTGGAGAAAATAATCAATGTAGTCGATGACCGTTGAAGTGTATTGATCGTAAAATTCCTCTGCTTCAGAGGTGGGGCAGTTAGGGAAAAGGTAGATATTTGCCGGCAAAATCGATCAGTAGCCGCTTAAGCATCTTGGCCTACATTTCAAAATTAAACAGTTATTAAGTAATGAAAAGAAACGAAACAAACATTTTGATGACGTGCACCACAACGGATTGATAAAGTAATACCTCCTCCGCCACGGTTGCAGCACATAGACTTCCGGTCGGTACGATGGCAAATGAATCCCCCGATCGTTACAACTATGCCTAGCTTCGAGTATTCACGAGGAAAGCCTGTGGTTTTAATCTCCTCCATTTTGCTCACAAGTGATCGGATATTTGAGTTATGATGGGTATGATGGGTTTTCTTCCGTAGAACAACCCTCCACTGCCAAGACGTAAAATTTTGTCTCCACTGTACCGTCAGATTTCGGACTTTGACTGGTGATTCTCATTCCCTGGTCATGAGCAACCACATCACACCTAGTTCAGCAACTAGTAAGCATCATTGCGTATTTTTATCTCGAAAGTGATCATGATCGATTTAGGTTAATGACTTTACATAAGGTAAGAAGACCCCAATTTCTAAATTCATGACTCCTAGTAATAGCCCTCAGTTGATGTAGTGTTCAGCAAGCATTTTACTTGATCTTCTTTAAAATGCATTTATAAAGATTGCGCGTCCCAAAAAGCGTACCACCAGATGCAGCGGAATGCCCAGAGTATCCCGTAGGCCATATTGATACCAAGCCCTTCGGTGCATGTGACAACCTTTCATTGAGGAATTTTAATATTTGTTTCGATCGCATGCATTATGACTAATCAAAAACCATCCTTTTTATCTACGAGTGCAAAATTTGGGGTTCTGTTTCCTCACATCGCATTCTACCATCATTTTGTTCTACGGCATTTAGCATGTTTACTCGAAGACTCTAAGAAAGTTTTCAACACTACGTGTAGACTTCTACTTTGGTGAAGTATCTGTAAACCTTACTTTTTACCATTTGTTTGTAAGTTTAGATTAAGCTACCGACTCAGTAGATATGTAACCCTAGGGTAAGACAATAAAAATGCTTCCAGTCGGAGGAATAAGGTTTGGTTTGAATAGATTCAAATCGAAAAAGTTTTCCATCACACCAAGCGAGAGAATTTGGTGGACTGAGTTAGAACATATACCTGGTCACAAAATTCTCCAACTTTTGCTATGATTAACGTACTGCTTGACGTCAAAACGTTACAGTTTAAACGCGACGGGTGCGACTAACAAACGTGAAATGAATTGAGTGGGAACAAATCAATCCCCTCAATTCCTCTGGCTAGCAGGATGCATAATTGAGCGATGTGACAGAAATTCCAAAACGGATGGCTAATAAGATCACTCCAAGTTCGGTGCATGAAGTGAACTACTAGCTTGAAACGTAAAGCAACGAATAGGAAAAATATACGATGTGACGGGAGTGACACCTGGAATGAGAGATCGTGTACCTTAAGCACAACCCCATACTGTTAGCAGCCATTTGCACAAACGGTAGCAAACATCTGTGTTACTGCGAGGTTGCTTTTAATAATTTCAAAGTTTGATAGTTAAAACGAGCAAACGAACCGAAACCGAAAAGTGCAAAGGACAAATTTGGCTCCGACTTCAGTAAAAGCATACAAAGCGATTGTGAAACAAATAATATGGATGATGGGTAAATTTGGTTATGGGTGTGCTGTCGAAAGCAAGCACAGTTTTGGATTCCCTGTTACAAAAAGTGCCACGAAAAAGCATAAAATTGATCTTGATATCCTGAGACATGGGCACATAACCATTCTATCGTAGAGGAACCAGAAGGCGACAAGAGCGTAAAATTATGTAACAATCGCGGTACGTAACTACATCGACAATGTACACGACATAAGACTGTTATGCAGTTAAAAACTCGCTAATATCTCAGTAATGAAGGGAGGGATTTGAATGCTCAGTGACCATTAGACTGAGAGTAGTTATGACGAGTCACATGCAAAATTCTACAGTACACAAAATTTTTACACCACCAATATTCATGCGTGCAACTGAGAGCGATGAACCACACTGCAGGCACGCATACTGCAAGCAGGTTTATCTGTGGGCTTCCGATAAATACTCCACTAAGTAACAACAGACCAGTGCTTAGATGACCCAAAGGCACTAAAAACATAAATAACTTAAAAGCAAAGATTTAACATCGTTTATAGAGAGTAAATTTTACGTGATATCGGCTAACTTCCCCTAAATTTATGCGTATTTGGAAAGTAACATGGTAGATGATTCTGCTTAGAAATTCGCGGGGCTCAGAAAGCCAAGTAGATATCTAGTCTCACCATCATCCTTCTACGCGTAAACTAGTGGTAAGAAGCACCCTAGCTATTGTGCCGCAATATAATGCAATGGAATATTTAAAAAATTAATGCACAGAATAATACATAGTAAAAAGTAAGAGAAACAAGTAACATTATCCGCTTTACTAATATGCATCAACCGTGGGATCGTGGTTGGGGGGTTGGCAAAATCTGGTGGGATAGAGAAACACAATAAATACTAGGTTGCATGTCAGTTCTTTGCCATGTCAACAAGTTTATCCAACTAAACGTGTTCATCATCTTTCAGATTCCCATCAGAAACTTGAGTAGCTCCAACCGAGGCCAATGTCGAAATGAGGGTCAACATACCTCTTGATTACGTCATCGGTTGGTCTCCCTTTCTCTTCTCCCTCCACATCCAAGTCGTGAAAACAACTCACATCGCGCGAGTCGGTGTGCTGGCGTGCGCAGCATGCGACCAAACCATCGGAGTCTGGTGCGTGAAATAACAGCGCTAAGCGATTTACTCCCTTTTCCTGCATCAGACATAAGGCGCCGAACACGCTTTTTGCTCACGCGGTGTTCTCACCGGACAACAATGAAGCTGCGAAGGCACCGGTCGTCGGATGCGGCTAGACTCCTTGTATCTGCCGCTCTGGTTGGCCAAGCTTTATAATCGTACGGTAAGGTTGAACGCACGGATGCATTATCAACTCTACCCTTGAGGATAAGAATTATGTTACGCCATAATTGGTGAAGTCGATCCAAAGCGCCTTGAGTTCTGTCTATACGGTCTATCACTTCATCTGTTCCATAGGCGCTGATACTGCCTCCCAAATAGTTGAATTTTCGAACGATTTCCTATCGAGCACCTCCAAGAGTCAGTGCAAGTGGTGGTCGCTGTAAACCTTGAAGGAAAGCTCTGCGTCCAAAGGATTCAAATGGCTGACAGCCAGTGGTAATCGATCTAGTGCTGATGGGCACGCTTGCGAGCTTTCACAGATGGGGTAATATCGTCGGTACAGTTCAAGCCAAGAAGTCTATCACCTGGGAGCAGCTCCACTCCTTCCAACTCGTGACTAGCGAACGCGGTTTTCACAACGTTATCAATGGCGAAGTTAAAAAAGAAAGGTAACATCAGGCATCCTTATTCCACACTGCCGGAGATATTGTAGGATGAAAAATACTTGCCACACATTCTTACTCTGCCCAAGCCACCCGCATAAAGCACTCTGCTAACTGGAGTGGCATTTTGAAGCATGCGTTTTGTGGACGGATTGTGATGCGCAATCTCCATGTGGACCGCGATTAGCGTTGCAATAAACCTTGGTCAATTCGATCGCCGGGAATGTGACTGATGTAGGAGCTAGATATTAGGTGTTACCCGCCCGAAAACACTACACTCCACGATCGGTTTCGAACTTATTTGTTCTCATCAGTTGGAGATAGTAAACACTCGAACCCTGGGCGTCTGGATGTTAGTCGAGACCACAACGTTAAGCAATACCCAATTGCAAACTAGTTTATCAGTTACAGTCCCAGTGACCCATTTGAGTAAGCTTCACCTCTATGCCAATCGCGGTTCACATTGACATTGTGTGTTATAGTGCATTCACACAACGAGTGCTTCAAAGTGACCATCCAAACAATCCTTAGCCACTGAAAGAAGCGTTGCTCGCCAAGACCCCGCCGTTTAGGATTAGAGGTCTGGGCTAACATTCCAAAGGCCTCGGGTTCGAGTGTCTGCCTTCTTAAAAGGCTAATATCAAATAAGTTCGGAACCGGTCCCAGAGTGCAGTATTTTCGAGTGGGTAACACCAAACATCCTGCCGCTTCGATAATAATTAGGTAGTTCTGTGGTGCATCTTTTCCATTCAAACGGTCCCAAAGGGCATACGGATGAACCGAATCGAAGGAACCTTCGATGTCAGAGGGCAACCACGGGGGGCCACCGAGCTAAGTGACGGTGCTACAGAAAGTAGAGACGTTATCACCACAGCCTCGATTTAGACGAAATCCAGCTGGCGCTTCACGAATCTGCCTTGCACGACCACTAGCCAATCTGTGAAGGACGACAGAGACAAGTAATTTGAACGAAATTGCGAGCAGACAGAAACAACTATGACTGCCGCGTTCCGAATGTGAACCTGGCAAAAATCGGCATTAAAACGAAGCAGCTTCAGCTTGTTTGGACATCTTATGTTCCCAAAGTTGCATAAAGAAATTGTACAAATCGTTTGTAAGAGCAAGTCTCCCAAATTTGAAGAAGGTTGAAGGAAGCCTACCTAGTCAAGTGGCATTAGTTAAATTCAGCAGACCGCTCTCACATTCGAAACTGTACGAAAGCGGATAAAAAAGCCGACCAAGGGATGGTACTATGTAAGCAGAACAACGGTACGGATTCACATGATGAAGCAAGCGGCTAGCTTGCCGAAAGCGAACGAAGCAGATGACTGGACCCCTAGCCATCTTCGTCTATACGCTGCTTGGTTCGTATTTCGCTAAACGGAAGTGAGTTTGACTGATTCAAAGGAAGAAGCACATGAATGCAGAAACATCGTCAGCTATGGAAGTGCCCTAGTTATTTACTATGAGGCTTCTACAACCTAATCATGCTCTCTTTTGCTGAGCCTGCTTTGTCGAATTATTCGTTCCGTGACATGGTGGCAGAAAAGACCAAGGCAAGATTGCGATACGGTGCTCAGTTGCTGCTTAAAGCGCAGCCGGTCATGCAAACACTTGCCCCGTAGAATATGGAAGAACACAACTTGGCCGGTACTTGGAGAATCTTGAAAAGCAAGTAGATCGCTTTCTGCGTACTGGTAAATCTGCATGAACTACCGATGGCGTACCTCCTTGCGATGTTTTGATATACGATCGGAGATGAAGCACGTTGCGCATTGGAAACGATATAGTACGAAAAAGACGAAGACTCAGCTGATCTGGAAACAGCCATCCGAAAATTCGACGATATCTCCGAGGGTCAGACAAACCAAACCCATCAGCGGTATCGCTTTTATACTTGAAACAGGCGCTCTAACGAATCTGCTGAAAAATATGTTACGGAGTTGAAAATTTTGGTTCATTCCTGTAAAGTTCGCGATGGTATGGCTGACAGCCTCATCCGAAATAGAATCCAAGCTAAGCTCAATGCTGAAAACATCACCAAGCGGCTGTTGCGGAAACGACAGTTATCGCTCAGACAATGCTCGGACATGACTTACGAATCGTCAGCTACATGCCACATCCAGCGAATGCGGTTGCAGTCTGGTGCAGAGCTGTGCTGTATCCAGTTTACCTGACAAAATTGCGAAGCCTGTTATCAAGACACCAGAAACCTGCAAATTATGCGCTGCGCCACACTTAAACGATCGTGATCAGTGTCCGACTTGGGGTCGAATTTGCGCCAAACGTAGCAGACGAAATCAATTTGCTCCATGCTGCCAGTCTCCCAAAGTGCATGCATACAGTCGTGATACAAAAACCTCCGACTGAACATCTAATCAGCAACGTGTCGCGGACGGGACGAAACTAGTGCGTCTACGCAGGTTTTTCGGTTGGCGAAAAAATCGTGCGCTTTCAGTTCGACACGGGTGCTACCATTGGCATAAAACCTGCGAAGTGGTGTCCAGAAATTCATGTGGGACGGCTTCATGCTCCATTGAAGGACATGGCCACAATCGAAGTGATCAGTCCCAAAGACGGATGCTCACATCAGTTGGATTTCGTGGTCGTGGAGGAAGGTCTTACACCGATTCTCAGCATTGATTTCATCCAGTGTTTTGGCTTTGTTCATTTTAACCATGATTGTTTTGTGCATAGGTGTCGAGCGGAGACAGATGCTGGTGAGCAGTACCCGTCCGTGTTTAGCCCAAGAGTTTTAAAAGTTCCGTTCATTTGTCACTAGATCCATCAATACGATCGACTGCACTGCCAGCTAGAGGGGTTCCGTTTGCATTACGTGATAAGTTCGCCACCGAGTTAAGTCACTTAACGCAATTAGGCGTAATTGCTAAGGTCGATGAGCCGACAGGTCGCGATTGTTACGAAAAGGAAAGGTGATTTGCGTCTGTGCGTAGCTCCCCAGCCATTGAATAAAGCTTTACGCAGGGAGGACTATGCACTGACAACGTTAGATGTCCTGCTGTGTTTGGCTAAGGCAACGTACTTCACCAAGGTCGACCTATCAGCAGCGTTCTGGCATGTGGTCCTAGATGAGGAATCCAGTTTCCTGAGGACAATCACCACACTTTTCGGGTGTTTCCGCTAGCTACCTTTATCGTTTGATTTGAAGGTCTAGAGCGAACATTTTAGAAGGGGTTACTGTAAGCTGTTGATGATCCAGAGGGTGAACCATGTGCAGCAGACAATGTCCTGATTTAGGGCTCGAACGACCAGGAACATGATGCAAAATATGCACCGCTTTTTGCAGAGTTCCGTGGAAAGAAACAGAAAGCTCAAAAGCGCGAAAGTTGAGCTCCGGAAGTCTGAAATGATTTTTCATGGGCACCTTCTGACATCCGAGGGAATAAAGATCTATCCCGAGAAAATCAAAACAGTGCAGGAGATGCCACAACCTGAGGACATCAAGGCTGCTAGTCGCTTAAATGGCGCGGTGAACTATTTGAGTCGTTTCTTACCAAGGCTAGCTGAAATTATGACGCCAATCCAGTGGCTGACACACAAGGGTGTTAAGTGAAGTTGGGGAGAAGGGTAGGATGCCGCCTCTGGAGCCATCAAACATCTCTTCAGCTGGATCGTTGTACCCGAGTACTCGACTAGGCTACTACGATCCAACTCGGTCTTTGAAGCGCCAAGGTGGCAGTAATCAGAGCGGAATGGACGCAGTTCTCATGCAGGGTGGCAAGCACTTGAACTTCCGCAGTTAGGCGCTCACAGTGGCGGAAAAGCGTTAAGTGGAGATCGAAATGGAGATGTTCGCTGTTGTCTACGAGATGGAGCGATTTGGGAGGAGGACTACAGTGTATACTGAACATAAGCGCTGTTATCAATAGCACGAAAAATCATTACACAGTATCCCGTGGTGTCTTCAACGAATACTCATCCGGTTGCAAAAATAAGACCTCGATCAAATGTATGTAGTGAACGTAAAACATTTACATATCAATATTTTGTGATATTGGATTTATCCTTGTTTGCATCTTCGTTTGCCCATTTGTTTTATTGATGGCACGTCTGGTTCGCTTTCGTTTCCTGGGAGTTCTGCGGTTCATCACTTCGTGCTTCGTTACTTGAGTTTCAGTTCTTTGTAGCTCGTACAATACACGTTGGGTTCGGCAACGTTTCACTTCTACATACTCGGTATCCGTGGTTGGTCTTAATGGTAATTGTCGCTAACAGCAACTGAATTCGACTCTACATGTACACCAAGGGGACATGGATGTTCATCGCGGAGGCTCTGACGAGAGTTCATTGTCAGACAGTCAAACACCAACGAGGAAAAATCGAGACAGTAACCCTGGTACAGCATCTGGCGTTAACGACAGATAGCCTGAAAGAACTAAGACGTCATACGGAAGCAGGCACGACTTGCAAGGCGCTGCGAGACGCGAGTTTGAATGAATGGCCAAATATAAAGCATAAATTTCCGGAGGAATTAACGCCGTTCTTCAACTTTTGGGATGAACTCACCATGTATGACGGCTTGTTGTTCGACGAAACTCGCGTTTTGATCCCACCGTCGATTCGCATAGATGCTATGACACGCTCATCGATCCCATTTTGGGGTTAACTACAGCAGTAGCAGAGCAAGCGAATTGATTTGCTGGCCCGGGATGACAAGACAAATTCAAGATAAAGTATCAAGCTGTTTAGCCTGTCTGGCCAAGCCAGAGGAGCAATGATGCTGCGTAAGATTTCAGATCAGAAAGAAAGTAGCAGTTGGCTTGTTCTGTGACAGCAGGAAAGACTAGTTAATCACAATGAACTAACACAGTGATTATTTAATGGTCGATCCACCCACCTCTACCTCCGCGGAAGTAGTCATGAATAAGCTTAGATGTCAATGCGCCAGACGCGGATCTCCGACAAGAGCCCGCAATTTATAAGTGCTGTGTTTCAGACCTTCGCGAACAAGTGGGAATTTTCGCATCTACAGACCAGCCCGTATCCCTGTCTAACGGAAAAGTTGTGGCATCGGTCAAACAAGCCAGGAAGCTATTGTAGTAGACTAGTGCCACACATTAGGGACTGTATACAATGCTGTTGAAGATTCGCAACACGCTATTACCAAACATCGGTCTGTACGTGCATACAGCAGAAGGGCAAGAACCCTAATGTCTGCGTCGGCTGAGCTTTTACACCCAGTCTCGCGTGAGCAATTTCCAAGATGATTAAGAAAACGAATGGTAGATCAGAAAAGGTATTACGACCGCGGTACCCGCGAGCTGACTGAGCTATCATAAAACGGAGAAGTGTGGATGCAAGCAATACCGGGTGTCAGCGAGCGATGGAGGCAAGGTGTGCTGATTGCTGAGGTCGGAGAATACTTTATGAAGTTAATACTGGAGAGAAAATAATCAGAAGAAACCGAATGCAGTTGAGGCGATACTAGGAACGAGGGGCTGAACCTGAAGAAAGGCGCACGACGGCTTGCGGTGGGGTCACAACGACAAGGGCAGCAAAGACCATGCGGAATGGAAGCGTGTACGGAGTCTTCAGTGACATCGATGCGGGTGATCACGAAAAAGGGAATGATGTGATGGAATTATGTTAGCAGAATGACGGTACGGATTCACATGATGAAGCAAGAGGCTAGCTTGCCGAAAGTTATCGAAGCAGATGACTGGAGACCTACGCATCTTTGCCTATACGCTGCTTGGTTCGTATTTCGTTGAGCTTGTTTGACTGATGCAAGGGACGGATGTTATGAATGCAGATATGGAAATGACCTAGTTATTTACGTGGAGGCTTCTACAACTTAATCATGCTGTCCTTTTTACTGAGCCTGCTTTGTCGAATAAATGGTTTGTACCTGAAGCACCGTGTTCTGTGACAGGTCCATGGAGCAGAGTGGTCACTGGTCGGAATGAAATCTGGTGGTTCCAGCCTATTAAATTACCTTTTAAAGTGCTTAGACCAACGCCCGAAGTGTTTTCACAGGTTGTGGATAGGCCGCCTATTCACTTCATGCACAGTCTCGTTGACAGCAAGTCTCCGGCTACCCATTTGCCATAGAAGACGGAATAACTTTCGATGATTACCAAGGACAGTTGCTGTTTCATTTCCAAAGTACGATGAGAACGATGGTTTTCACGGTCTCGCTTCAGGATAGTACGCAATGTACTCTCAGCTGTTTGCGCTCCAAAGTGTAATGCGGTAAGGAGCATCCAGAAGTTCCAGAACATGCGTAGAGACCAAAGATCCAGATTGTCAATCAGATCTAAAGGAAAACATACCCGTTGCTAACAACGTCTGGTGTGTATGTGAGAAGTGATTGTCGACTGCGTACAACGAGCGCCTAATCAGCTCAGATGCCATAATGATATTACATGCAGTTAGAACATCCGGCTTTAGTAGTTGACATCTTTCCATGCCCTCACAATGTCATCGCGGACGTTCAGCGAGAAGCACACTCAGAACAGTACATACAGGCGCATGATCGGAGTCTATGTTTGTACTTTAAGTCGAACGACAGTTGTTGACGAAACATCTCGAACTGTAAATGATCGCGGTGTGTCCGATTTGAGTCTACGGTTAGTTTGAGAATGATGAGTTTCATGTCATCCTCTAGTGTGCGCTGTGTCGGAACTTAGTTCTCGACAGAAATAGACAGACATCTTCAAACATATGTAACAACCGCTCATCGTTAGGATTACGAAGGTATACACCGTTTTTCCGGCTAGATGCAGTTCCTAAGTAAACAGCTTTACAGCTTGAGCATTCAAACCGTCACCCAGTATTATATTATCCGTAGTTTGCTGTGACGAAGGGGCTCGTTCACTTGATGATAGAAGTTATCCTTCATCGAGTCAGCGCTACGATTTTTGAGAAAGTAGGCAGCAATGACAAACAGCCACCTATTGGCACCACGAGACTGAAGTTTTAAGTGAACCACCTAATCGGAAGGCACACATCCGCCTCTCGATCAGGATAGCTTCGACCCGGCGGCTCAGAGAAATCCCAATTAGGGATTGACCGAAAGTTGTATTTGCATTATCTCCGAACAGAATCAGCGAGAAAGTACCGGAAGTGTAACATGAAAGTATTCGAAGAGTAAGCACAGAGCCAAGGTCTTTCTGGTGGGTTTCCGATAAGCAACAAACAACGATCGATAAACGCCTTAGCGTTTGAATAAGTATTGCCTGTTGGCCGATTTACAACAAAGTGCGCACTCTGAAGCATGCCAACTATAGCGAGGATCTAGGTGTCCAAAAGGAAATGGATAAACTGTCATTGTCCATCTCGTTAGACATGAACCGGAGTGACTCCCTGTGATTCGAAATCAAAAAGCGACTTTCAAAACGAGACAGGCAGGAACAAGGATTGGAAAGTGGAGGACAGAAGCGATGAAAAAGCGTAAGAGAGGGAATTAAAGGTCGGAAAGGCCTGAGCAATAGCATGCCCACTCCTACCCATCCTGCTGGATGCAGCAGAATGGGCAAGGTTGATTATCCTTTGCGATGGTCAGAGCATCGAGAAACTGTCTGAACACAGAGTCATTGTAGTGTGTGGGCGGGATGCTGCACAAATTACATTTAAACATTAGTTTTCTACATAAACTTGTGGCATAAAGTGCATAGTGAACACCACTCTAATCAATTGAGGTTGAAAAACAGACATGAACTACGCGTTACAGAATGTATGATTGTAGTACCTCCATTCAGGACCATGGTCAGAGAGAAGTTTTATAAGATTCGGCCTGATGTGGAACAGGCTGTCTAGTTGTGTACGATGTGCAAATGCTCAGGCGTATTGGAAAAATGCTTGAGGTTTTGGAGGCACCGGCGAAGGTGAAACAGATCTTAGGTTACAAAAAGGCGATGAAAGGTTGTTTGCGGAAGGACCGGGTCATAGTGAAACAAAAAAGCACAGGAGTCATTTGTCGAAGATTAGTAGTCCATCCCTGCGGTTTATTCCCACTACCATTCAAAACATGCTCCATGAACTTTCTATACTCATCCGCACATCACTTATGTCTTTTTCATGTCTCCACTAAGCGATCGATAACGGATATTCTCTTTGCGATCAATTGTCTGGAATTAATGAACTGACCCTCTTCCAATTCTAATGGCTTCAATTGGCCGCTTTTGTGATAAAGTACGCTTAACTGCAGAGATAATGTAAGCTGCATTTTGATTATCCTTACTGCTCTTTATTCTTTATAAAACCGTGGCCAGAGTGTAACAATACTTTCTCTCAAAACCTCTGCAATATCGTCGTTATTCGACAAGATTTCCCATCAGTTTGTAATTGGCCTATATGTAAGAGAATATAATAATAATTTTGTTTTTCGATTCCTCGTACTTTAAATTCTTCCTTATTTCATCGCTGGCAACTACTGGGATGATCGCTTGAGCTGACTGATTACAGCTTCCAAGCTAAAAAAATGTATACCCAGGCAAGGCACTGCCTCTGACTTACTGACGTATAACACAAAAGTGTCATACTTAAATGATCCACATGACGGAACGGAGTGAGGCTTCATCGCCAATTACGTATGCATAAAAACAGCACTAAAAGCATTTGTTAAACAGGTGATGGCTTACTTGCGAAATTGCCACATCGGCATACGACCAGTTGGAACATGGAAGTGCAGGGAATATACTACATAAGAGCAAGTCACCTGGAGACGGTTCCATGAATAGTTATAATGCTTTACTTGAACATTTGGTTAAATCTGAATTTGTTATTGCTCCTAGTCTACTAATCTCTAATACACTCAAACAACCAATCACTTCAAAAACCCATTTAGGATACTTTATATCAAACATGAAGACTATTTTATGCGATCTCGTAGTACAAATTGATCAGATCACTCAGTTGGGCTGTGCCTCGCACCCTTGAGGAATATACCATTCATTTATAGACTTACATTTATTTGTTTAAGCCGCCCAGGTCTTGGCAAAAGAATGATTAGAGCTTTCTAGCAAAGTTTTTGTTTCAAAAACCTGACTCAATGAAGCTGGATTTTGGCATTGGGATACAGAAGTCAGTTTTAAAGTGTAAGGAGGAACCTACAATCTAACCACCAACTTGAAAGTCCAGGATACTGAGTTAGTCTTGCCTCTAACCATTGACCGATCTGGTATGAGTGATGCTGAATGTGCAAGAAGCACCACCCAGCACAACTCAGTAGATCATTGAGGCACGACGAGCACTGTGCCAGGTTAAAGTGTACTTTGTTGCGATGATAACTAGTTCAACTTCGAGGAGTATAACTGTTCAATATTGGTAGGCAAAAACAAATGGAAAGGTTGCCAAAGCAGTTGCACAAAAATACTTTTAAGCCACATAACGCTGGGTAGCAGTTAATAAATATCGTAGGATAAAATTGGACGTAAAGCGCGTTTCAATTCATGAACCACCACTCTAGAATCCGCTACAAAGACAACTGGAAAATCATAACATGAAGTTATTAGAAGACGTGATGCCGGTTATAACGGATGCAAAACTAAAGTAATCCTCATTATAAAAAGTGTGAAATTAATGTAATGTTCAATACCTTGTTCGTTCGCTCATTTAAACGACGCCTGTGAATTATGATGTGAAAATATACCACCTTAGGTGCGAACAAGTCGGTGGTAACAAAGTACTTGTTTTCAAAAATACTTTATCAGTTTAGGCGCAATTATCAAGTTCTCAGTGCGAGAAAGTGTCTGAACGCAAACTTACTTATTTCTGTGCCAGGAATGCTACTTAACAAATAGAAATGGCAAAGTCCTCATAAACACATAGTAATTAGACTTAGCTTTGACTTATATTCAAACGGCAGCGAGCTGTTAAATTCATGCGTATAAGCTATTAAACACGAAAAGCTCCCGAGCGACGGTTATCTGATTCTGTTATTGGCCAGTCCACAACCCAAAAAGGAAGCAAATATTTACTTGGGGACGAACGTTTGTGTAAAGATGTTTTACAACTGTATTGAAGTTATCTAAATTACATTTTCCTTAGGCTGAATACTGTGAGAAATAAACCTAGCTCGTTCGTAGAAATAGTTTTAGGCTGAGACGACGTGGTTGAAGGCAAGACAAAAGGACCTTACTTAGTGCACTAAAACAATCAGTAACGCTAGAACGTCAACTTAGTTTTGACCCAGAATGACACAAAAGAAAAAACAGAAGGCGTAGTCTTTACTAAAGCAGCAGCATGACATTTGTATCTCGTACCAAGTCTTCTCTACAGCGCGACCGCTGCCAATCACATGCACGCTAATGATACAGCAAGGCGGCGAGCAACTACTCACGCTTTTATCAGCTACCCGTTGACTACAAGTCACAAAAATGAATCCATCGACCAATAGCTGGACTACTTACTACCTGCCTTCTGTTTGAGTGAAAAGATTGACAATTAATAGCCAGCTTTATTCCAACCGCAGAAGTGAGTACTATCACTCATAGCTAAACAAAGTGGACAAAAGTGGCGGAGATAAGTTGGAAATTTCAGGTAGCGTATAACTAAAAGCAACAGAAAGTCCGAGTAAAAAGCAATTTTAAGGCATCGATGTAATAAAATCGTTTGTATGGTGCACACTAACGGCCTGTGTAACAAAAAGTTAAGTTGTATTCATAGTAGCTGAGTAAAATTGACATTATTAGTAAAGAAGTGCAGGAAGAAAGTTGACTCAGCGTTTGAGCTACAAAAAGTTGATGTAAAACGTACAGAAAAGAGATTCATTCCTTGCTCATCTTCATCCTCTGCTTCGAGATCTTCTTGAACTACCTCTGAGGGTATACCAGCTGAAAAAGAAAATAGGACACGTCAACAACGGATAAATCTGACTCAAATAAAATTCAACATATAAGTTTGTTAAATAACATATTATACGCCGAATACAACCCAGTTGCGTCACAAACGACCGATTGTCTTTGACAGTGTAGGGTTAGACTGTTCGATGTGCAACTAAAAGTATAATTGTTCGAAAGTGCGAACCTTGTTCTTCATTTCGTGAGGTAAAATGCGGTACTAATAACATTTGAAAATGGGCTGCATTTGTCGATAGAAAGTTTTTATACTGGAGTGTACATGATTCTACTGTCCCGATGCTGAAGTGCTACAAGGTGAGGCAGCCACTAAGAATAATAGCACATTCCAGCCTTAACTAGCAAGAAATAAACACCCACCAGCTAAGGATCAGAGACAATTATGCTTATCAGTGTACATTCCTTGGTGTGCTCCCATATTGCGTGGATGAGACAAACGAGGCAGTGAGTAAACGCATTACGCAACAAATAGCTCTAGCACAGGTTGTGTAGCACCATGGAAAGCTGTAATAATTTTGGGACTGGTGATTAGAC
Source organism: Dicrocoelium dendriticum (assembly GCA_944474145.2). Lineage (NCBI taxonomy): Eukaryota > Metazoa > Platyhelminthes > Trematoda > Plagiorchiida > Dicrocoeliidae > Dicrocoelium > Dicrocoelium dendriticum. The sequence continues at coordinate 29,219,873 of OX104071.1, read as the reverse complement.
ACCACATACGCATACTTTGTGCATCTACTCAAGGCTGGAGTACAGGGTTAGAGTTGCGCAATGGGAGCGAATTTGTCAATGTCTAAAGTTCTAGCCTAGACCCAACGAATGTGTTCCACTCGAGTCAGCAATCAGGCTGCTAAGATCTATTGTTATTAAGCAGACTCTGAAAGAAGTACCGATTACTGTGGTAACGTGTGGAACATAAAATGATTGTCCTCTTAATCGAAGACTGATAAAGTTCCCCTGTTCTTCATATCACCAAATGACTGTTTTACTTTAAGCAGGTAGCTTTGAGATACTCGGTAGATTGGAAAGTAGTAAACTGACCGATGTACGTATAGCAATAAAAACAAGAAAACCTTTATCTAATGAGTCCTATTCAGCTGGGCTTACTAATACCAATCCAAGCAGATTCGGAATGAAATGGATACTCTAGTACACCAAAACAGGTCGTATGATAGGTCTTCGGCGGTGATAAAACGTAATCATGGTAACGGTTAAGCACGGGACGGTTTATGATTAACGGCAAGATAAGATAACAGCGGTTACAAGAAAGACCATATGCAAGAGTGAGCACTGCATGACACCATTACTTTGCAGCTAAAGCGTAACAGTACGATTTACTGTAGTCACATGTGTAGCAAATGTGCTTGAAACCAAAATATAGGACAGCTGATGTGGCTTAATGCAACCTCACGCCTAAAAGGACAGTACGTCATGATAAAGCAAACGTTACACCAATTCTATGTAGTGATCCACAGCTCATCAGTGAAGTTATCGTTTGGTTGAAGTTTAATGGTTAACAAGCTAGTTAGTCCCTCCGTGCAGCTGGTCTATTAATCTTCTCAGCAGATACGATCGCTGGCGCTCCATCTCAGGACGTTGAACATCAGTGTTTCATAAAAAAGCGATGCATTCTTCTAGCCAATTGGTCTCGAAAATCGCTGGGCACCCTCTAGGAGACTGGTATCTGTTGGTATACTGGAATAAATTGACCAGGTCGAGCCATCCCAGCCACTTCAAATATATGTGCATTACACCGTAATGTCAGCAAGCAACGCAGACAAAGACCGTGTAGTAACTACAAAGCCTAGCGATTGCAGCGTGCTTCAGACATCAACTCTCCTTGGATAACTAAAGCTCCCTCATCTCATTTGAATTCTTGCTCATAGAAGACCTTCTGCTAGTGATTCTAGGTGTGGGTTTGACGGATCACAAACCATTAATTTGTGTAAGCAAATGGGCAACTAAGTTAAGCACTTTCAGTCTCAATTCATTTGGACCCCTCTATCCTCATGTCAAACCGGTATACATAGTTGAGCGTTTTGAAACGTTCCTGTGGTACTTCCCATGGAATTGGAAATCTGGCTTGAGTTGTGACAAACAAGCCGATTCAAGATTACTGGCGCACACAGACTCCATCCGGAGCTCTTCAAGTGACGAAACACCTGTCAACTAGTTACCGTCTTTGTTCTCTATGATCTGTTGTAAAAAGGAGGTCCCATCTTCTTGAGACGGGTCCCCGGCCGTCGCCGAAAGGATCACACGCGTGCCATGTAATCTAGAGGTCGCAGATTCGAACCTGAATAGGGGACTAGGCAAGCGTCGTAGTATCCTTAAGCCACGCGCGACCAGCGGTTGTTGCGTGACAGCAAAGCGTTGGTAATGCGTACGGACGTAGTTCTGATGCCTTCTTCTTCTGGGCCGGGTCGATCATTGTCCTGAAACTCAAGCTAAGTGCTTGACACAATCCGTTAACCACAGAGGAATTAGTTTGAAGTCAGCTACCTGTAATTTGCTAGTATCCATTCCCCTTCTCGATAACTTAACTGGATTGTAAACTACACTTTATTGAAGAACAGGCTAGTTCTCGCAGCGACCCCGGATCTTTAGACCGCACGTTTACGATACTCCAATTTCTTGAGCGCCATTGCCTTTACTGACTAGTCTAACACTGTCGCCATTTTGGACATTCAAGCTGCGTGCGATTCCATCAAACTATCTTAACGGCGTTGTCTACATAAAAAGTGCCGTTGCTCCAGTCATGATGGCTGGGTCACCCCTCCGCAAGCCGCACGAGCGACTACCACTATGAGCGCTATTTGCTTGTACAAGATCGCATTGAAAGAAATCACGCGGTGATCAAAGTACCACATCAAGGCTAAAAGCTGGGACACTGAATTTCAGTTAAGCTATCATTAGTCGCATCAGCCTTTAGGGTTGAAGATTCGAAGATGCAAAATCCACCGGTTGGAAACACTTGGGGATATGGTGCATATTCGGGCTGAGTGAAAGATATGTACAGATGTATTCTGTGGTTTGACCGATCGGCAATGTAATCATCAAAATGTTACGAAAGGAGGAATGAAAATTCAATACCTAGGTCCAATGATTCATTGTGAATGTGTAATTGTTATGCACATTCATTCCCTGGTTTTGGTGATTCCATTTTTATATCACAGCTTATTGCTACGATATATATATGGTTGGCGGCATCCGGTTTCGGATTTGCCTGTCACTGTGGCCAGCCACAGAACGCCTGCGCCTACAGAGGGACCAGGGATGGCTTGCGCTGCAAAACCCACAGTTCCATCCACACACCCCATATCCAGTGTAAACCCGAAAGAATAAGACCGGGAGGAATGTGGATGGGAGCCACGTTTCATCAACGGAGCCGGCCTACACTCCTTCACAGGCAAACACAAGCACGCTGTAGTTGGGGAACCAAGTGCATACAAGGCGGTGACTGGACCGTAGTCCACTCCACAATGACTGCATGGAACCACCCTTCGAGCCCAGCACGGCCACAAGGACCATGCACCCCGTCTCCTCCAGCAACGACCAACTGTCTCCTGGAGCCAGTATGGACGAGGTAGTGGGTAATAGACAGGTAGGTACCTTGTCAACATGCACATCAAGCGCAGCCACACCGGGGATATCAAGCAACAGCCAATCACTTGAGAGAGAGAAAAAGAAGATAACTCGATTAATGCATAAGGAAACGGTGACATAAACCTTAAGTTAATGAGCAGATGAAATAAGTTGTTTACAAACGAATCCTAGATAAGTTCACGAGGTCAGAAAGGATATTTTACGGAAATGCCACGAACACAAAAAGGTTATGGAAATCGAATACAATTGGCTTAAGCGAAGTGTGCAAGTTAATGGAGTACAGTTAATAGAGTACAGGTAGACATCTATACGAGCAAGAAAAGCATTATTGCCAAATTGAAACCCAACGCCTGAAATAAAGGGACTTAGCATGCAAGCACGCGGTTAGTAAATCGAATGCAGCGTACCTACAAACGCTGCGTCGGTTCTGCCTACCATCTCTGAAGGACCCGTCGTCGCTTCTGTAGTGGTACCGAGTGGCCTCGCTCATGGCTCACTAGACATTTATATGAGAAAGAAAGGCATTAGGACAGAACTGAAAACCCACCACCTGAAATAAAGAGACCTAGCATGCAAGTACGCGGATAGTAAATCGAATGCAGCGCACCTACAAACGCTGCGCCGGTTCCGCCTACGTTCACTGCACGACCCGTCGTCGCTTCGGTAGTGGTCCCGAGTGGCCTCGCTCATGGCTTGTAGTGGTTATTAATCTTTCACATTCTGTCTTTCTTGTCATCAATTTTATCACGACATCTTTTGTACAGTTTGTTTGAATTAATGATTACAATACACTTCTTCGCGCCCCGCGTTCCGTCGTGCTGATTTCTGGCTGTGCTGCTTCTGCGTGTGTACGGTGCCGTCCAGTCTGCTTGAAAATCGGATAGTATATTCGGAATTGTTATCGAACGTCTATTTCCATTGTGCTCGACGTGTGTCACAGGTATAGCGCAAGCTACGACTCGAACTCGACTGTGATTAAACTGCGAGTTGACCCTCTCCAACTTTTTGCCTTTTATTAAGGGGTTGAAACCTTTTTAGTATTTTTCGACCACTACATAAATTGGTGACCCTGCCTTAATTTTTTTGAACACGTAGTTATTTTAGTCTTGTCTGACCATACCCCATGTGTTTTTACGGACAATTCCGTCGAACTCTCGCTTCCTAACTTTGACATTTCCAATCCACGCATATGGTTTATTCAGGTGGAAGCCACTTTTCGATGTCGTAAGATCACTTCACAGTCTTCCATGTTCTCTTACGTCGTCTCGCGCTTACCTGTCTCCATTGCATCTGAAGTCATTGATATTCTTGACCCTATGCCTGTTGAATCGTCGTATGATAAACTTAAAGCAGCTATCCTTAAACGCACAACTGCGTCTGATGAAGCTCGTCTGCAACAGTTACTTTCCGGCGTCGAGCTTGGCGATCGTACCCCATCCCAGCTTCTAAGGCACATGCGTTCCCTTGTTGGTTCGTCGAAACTCGACGATTCCATACTCCGCCAACTTTGGACCAAATGTCTTCCGGCAAACATCACAGCGATATTATCAGTTCTTAGCGACGATATCACGCTGGAGAAGCTCGCAGAAGCTGCGGACAAAACGCACGAATGTTTCTTTAAGAGTACTCTTAATCATCTAACTGAGTCCACCACAGCCAGCTCATCCCCTAGCACTACGCTTCATTCGATAAATGATAGAATATCCCGTCTAGAACTCATCATGTCTGCTATTCGACGTGAACGCACTACCAGCCGAAGAAGTCCTCGTGATCCGCGCCTCAGCACATCACGCTCACGTCAGCGGTCGTACTGTTATTTCCACCGTCGCTTCGGTAAATCAGCACGTAACTTTCGCCCAGGATGCAAATATCCTAAAGGAACTTCGATTTCGCAACCGGGAAACGCCAAAGCCAGCCAGTAATGGCGACGGCTGTCGCTGGCCAAATCCCCAGTCGCCTTCTGTACGTGTTCGACTCCACGACTAAACTTCATTTTTTGGTCGATACGGGCGCAGAAATCAGCGTTATACCACGTTCGTTGGAAAAACGCCCTCTGCAACAAGCCGGACTTACGTTACAGGCGGCTAACCAGACCAAGATCGCGACATACGGCCAGAAGCTGTTACACCTAAGCCTTGGTTTACGACGCGACTTTCCTTTTATCTTTACCATCGCTGATGTCCAGAAACCCATACTTGGCATCGACTTCCTTAGCAAATTCGGCCTCGTTGTCGACCTACGTTGCGGGAAGTTACGGGACGACAGCACTTCGCTCACTGTCCCTTGCCATCTCGCCCCAGTCACTTCCGTTGGACTTCGCGTACTCATGCCAGACTCTTCGCCGTATTCCTCATTGCTTCAGCAATTTCCGTCTTTGATCCGTTCTAATACCGACTCCACCGAGCCTAAACACGAGGTTCGTCATCATATCGTCACCACAGGTCCACCCGTGTCAGCCAAACCGAGACGTCTTCCACCTGACAAGCTCCAAGCGGCTAAACGCGAATTCGAGCACATGCTCAACCTCGGAATCATTCGCCCGTCCGACAGTTGTTGGGCTTCCCCGCCTCATCTTGTACCCAAAACGTCCGGTGATTGGCGTCCATGCGGTGATTACCAGGCACTCAACGCCGTTACTATTCCCGACAGATACCCTATCCCTCATATTCATGATTTTTCACTGGGATTGTCCGGGAAATCAGTCTTTTCCAAGATTGACCTTGTACGAGCGTACCATCAAATTCCAATGGCATCTGATGACATTGCTAAAACGGCCGTTATCACACCTTTCGGTTTGTACGAGTTCACTCGTATGCCTTTTGGCCTTCGCAATGCGGCACAGTCCTTCCAGCGCTTCATGGACCAGGTCCTCCGTGGTCTAGACTTTGTTTTTGTCTACATTAACGATGTTCTCATAGCCAGTGCCACGCCAGAAGAGCACTTGAATCACCTACGACAAGTATTTGAACGCTTCGACCATCACGGGATAACCATTAATCCTGATAAATGCCTATTCGGTCAATGTTCCGTCGATTTTCTTGGTCACAAAATCGATAGCATAGGTATTAGTCCGATCCCTGAGAAAACCCAGGCAATCATGGACTAGCCACTGCCCCAATCCGTTAAAAACCTGCGCCGATTCCTTGGCATGGTTAATTATTACGGAAGATTCATTGACAATTGTGCTGCTGTTCTTCAGCCTTTGACTGATTTACTTAAAGGTAATCCAAAGAAGTTCATCATTACGCCAGAAGCCGAAACAGCGTTTGCTGCCATCAAGCAGAAGTTAAGCCAGGTAACTTCCCTGAGCTACTTGGACACCGACGAGAAAGCTACTCTCGTCCTCAAGACTGATGCTTCACAATCCGCTGTCGGTGCTGTACTTCAACAACTAGTTGGCAATGAGATTCAGCCGTTGTCTTTCTTTTCTCGGAAGCTACAACCAGCACAAACGAGGTATAGTACTTTCGGTCGCGAACTTCTCGCGATGTACTTGGCCGTCAAACACTTTCGTCACGTCCTTGAAGGACGACGTTTTGTAATTCTGACGGACCACAAGCCTTTGATCTACGCATTTCGTGCCGCTTCCGATCGCTATTCTCCGAGAGAGACACGACATCTGGATTACTTCTCACAGTTTTGTGTCGACATTCGCTACCTCGATGGTCCGAATAACGTTGTCGCTGATGCACTTTCACGTGCTCACACACATCAACTATCGTCCTCACCAATAGACCTTGAGGAAATGTCTGTTGCTCAGAACAACGATCCTGAACTCGCTCAGCTTCGATCGAATACCACATTGAAATTCTTGCAATTACCAATTTTAAACTCAGACGCAAGGATTCACTGCGATGTCTCCACCGGTAAGCCAAGACCGTTTGTTCCACAGTCTTTCCGGCGAACCGTCTTTGACCATTTTCATGGACTATCGCATCCTAGCATTCGATCCACTGTGAAGTTGATTACTGATCGTTTCATCTGGCCTGGTATGCGCTCTGATATCCGTCAATGGGCTAAACACTGTCTCAGCTGCCAGAGCAGCAAAGTACACAGACACACTATTTCTGCCCCCGGAACATTCTCACTACCTGAGGAACGTTTTAGACATGTCCACCTAGACATAGTCGGACCGCTTCCTCCATCGAACAATTTCACTTTCATTTTGACTTGTGTTGATCGTTTTACTCGTTGGCCGCACGCCATTCCTTTATGTGACATATCTTCAGAATCTGTCTCCCGTGCATTTTTCGATTCATGGATTTCCTTTTTCGGTGTACCATCTACGATCACTACAGATCGAGGACCTCAGTTTAGTTCCACCTTGTTCCATGACTTGAATCGTCTGTTGGGTTGTAACCACATTCGAACAACTGCTTATCATCCCGCTTCGAATGGCCTTGTCGAGCGTTTCCATCGACAGCTTAAAGCCGCCATCACAGCTAATTCACCTGATCCACATTGGTCTGAACGCATCCCAGCTGTCCTTCTTGGTATCCGTAATACCGTCAAAGAGGATATTGGATGCAGCCCTGCCGAACTCGTCTTTGGCACCACTCTCAGACTTCCAGGTGAGATGGTTTTGGATTCCCGAGTCACTGGTGTGATAGATCCTGTGTCTTACGCCGAACGTCTCAAACAACACTTCCGAACAATTCGACCTACGTCTACTCGCTTCACTGCCCGCGAACAACGAATTCATCCGGACTTACACACTTGTCCTTTTGTTTTCATTCGCATTGATGCAGTTCGCAAGCCGTTGACACCCCCTTATGAAGGTCCTTTCAAAGTGTTGTCACGGAAACCTAATTACTTCATATTGTAAAGGAATGGATCGAAAGAATCTGTGAGTATTGACCGTCTTAAACCCGCTTATGTTGAGCCTGCCGTTACTTTGACTGATCCCAAGTCGTTACCCCTTGTTGGTCAACCGACCGATTCCAATGCTCGAGAACCTTCATGCGCTCGCCCAACGAATGATCCCAAACACACACGTTCCGGACGTTCTGTGTCTTTCCCCTCCAAACTAGCTGAGTTTGTTCCCTGAATAGCTATATTGAGCGTTACCTTACCAGTTCACGCTCTACGGGGGGAGTTATGTAGTGGTTATTAATCTTTCACATTCTGTCTTTCTTGTCATCAATTTTATCACGACATCTTTTGTACAGTTTGTTTGAATTAATGATTACAATACACTTCTTCGCGCCCCGCGTTCCGTCGTGCTGATTTCTGGCTGTGCTGCTTCTGCGTGTGTACGGTGCCGTCCAGTCTGCTTGAAAATCGGATAGTATATTCGGAATTGTTATCGAACGTCTATTTCCATTGTGCTCGACGTGTGTCACAGGTATAGCGCAAGCTACGACTCGAACTCGACTGTGATTAAACTGCGGGTTGACCCTCTCCAACTTTTTGCCTTTTATTAAGGGGTTGAAACCTTTCTAGTATTTTTCGACCACTACAGGCTCACTAAGCCTGCTTGACTAAGGCACTCGCGACTGCATGTCCTACAGAACAATGCGCTTGATGTCGATGGCGAACAACCCATCGGTGCTTGCCGCTTCCGCACTTGCCAATTCTTCTCTGGATGCACGAGAGCTTTCTCCGTACCTCGGCAACTGCCTTCGTGATCAGACAGCGCCATGCACGCCGATCAACCGCCTTCGATTCCCATGATCTGCAAACAAGATTAGAACGTGTGAGGCTCACTTTAATAAGGTCCTGGTAAAGTAACTTCGGTTTCCCGATGTGCCACTTCCCAATACTCAGCTGAGTATATAATAGCTGCCTCGGTATCCGCGTCGAATCCATACGGCTCACATGACCAATCCACCTCAGGTGTCTCAATAAAAGTATGCAGTCTACTGCATACATCCAACTTCGGCGCAACATTTCCGTGTTTGCAACTCTGTCACACCAACCGATGCGCAAAATCCGTCGCCGACACTGCTGATTAAACCGCTCGAGATATTGCACATCCTGCCGGTACATCGTCCACGTTTCACTGCCTCCCGGTCTTATTCCTTCGGGTTTACACTGGATATGGGGTGCGTGGATGGAGCTGTGGGTGGTGCAGCGCAAGCCATCCATGGTCCCTCTGTAGGCACAGGCATCCTGTGGCTGACCACAGTGACAGGCAAATCCGAAACCGGATGCCGCCAACCATGTATTGCACCCCTGCCGTGAATCAGCGTAAATTTGAAACTCTCTCCCTCCGTAATGTGGCGAAACGGATTGAGCTGGAGAAGGCGATGGCTGAAAGCCTGCGTGATGTGCAATGCATAGCCACAGTGGGCGACCTGTGGCACCACATTCGCGACCAGGTCACAGGTGCTGCCGAGGAGACCATCGGGGACGCAAACTTCAAGCGGTCTGATTGGTTTGATAAGAACATTGCGATGATTGGTGCATTGGTATCTGAAAAGAATGCAGCATTTGCTGCACATGTCGCAGATCCCAGTGACTTGGGGAAGAATAGTTAGTTTCGCAAACTTCGACGGCGACTGACCCGAGAGCTCCGTCGCATAAAATAATGCATGGTGGACTGAGAAGGCAAAGCAGATGGAATGCTATGCCGAATGTCGAAAACGCAAGGAATTCCTTGACTCCTTGAAGGCGATGTATGGACCGAGATTGCAGCCGCTGAGGACGCTGATCGATGGTAGCTCAGGTGCTACCTGCACGTAGACTGCAGACATAATGCAGAGCTGGCGGAAACACTTTGACTGTCTCTTGAACAACCGTTCAGAGATCGACTGGCCTACATTGAACGGCCTGAATCAGCACGATGTGAAGGCGGATCTGGCGGATACGCCGACACTGGATGAGACGCAGAGAGCACTTGCTCAGCTGCGAAGCGGCAAATGTCCTGGAGGTGACGGGATCCCACCTGAAGTATTGAAACACGGTGGACCCGTGTTGTTGACTGCGCTACACCACTTGGTGCAACGCGTGGGGATTGAGGAGGATGTGTCTGCTGAGCTGAAGGATGCCCTTGTGCGATCACCGTACAAAGGCAAAGGGAGCAAGCAATGTTGTACGAAGTATCGTGGCATCAACCTGCTGAGTTGTGTGGGCAAGTGCTTGCCCGAATCCTGCTCAACCACCTTGTCAGTTAAGTTGTGGAACCTAACGTGGCGGAAGAGCAGTGTGGATTCCGTTCGGGTCCCAGCACCATAGATATGGTGTTTGCAACTCGTCAGTTATAGGAGAAGTGCAGAGAACGACACCAGCCGCAGTAGTGGCTTTTTGTTGACTTCACCAAGGCATTTGATACGGTGAACTGCGAGGCATTGTGGCTGGTGTTGGGTAAGTTTGGATGCCCGCGTAAGTTTGTAAGTTTAATTGAATGTCTGCACAGTGGTATGCGAGCGAGGGCGCAGCTGTGTGGAGAGGCTAAGGATAAATTTGCAGTTGTCTCTGGTGTGAAGCAAGGCCGTGTCTTAGCTTCTGTCATGTTTACTATTTATCTTCATGCAATAATGTCTTGTGCTTTTGATGTGGCTTGTGCTTACGGTGTTCGTGTGGAGCACCGTATTGATGGTGGGTTGCTGAACATCCGTCGTTTCGGTGCGAGAACTCTAGTCTGTGAGACAACCATCTCTTATGTTGCTATTTTCTGACGAATGTGCGTGGTTTGGATACAGCGCGGATGAGTGGTAGCATATGATCAGCGCTCTGGCTTCGACAGCAGCCAAATTCGGGCTCACCATCAACACAAGGAAAACTGTCTGTCTCTTTCAGCCTTCACCGGAGGTGCAATCTCCAATATTGCCGCGAATCAGCATTGGTGCTGAAGTATTGGAAACCACCTCCCGCTTCTGCTACCTTGGGAGTGTGATGTCGACTGAGCAGCAGCCTCACATAAAACCTTCGTATCCGCGTCTCGAAGTCAGCGGTGGCATTCGGGAAGCTAGAGTACCGAGTGTGGAACAACCATCAGCTTACCACTGGCACGAAGCTGATGGTGTACAAATCCATGGTGCTGTCCGTTCTTCTATACGGCAGTGAAACGTGGACGATGTAAAGGCGGAATGTGCAATATCTCGAGCTGTTACGTCAACAATGTTTGCGACGGATTTTGCGCATCGGTTGGTGTGACAGAGTTGCGGACACGGAAGTGTTACGACAAAGCGGAATGCATGCAGTGGACTGCATACTTTTGCTGAGACACCTGAGGTGGCTTGGTCATGTGCGCCGTATGGATTCGACGCGGATAAAAAAACAACTCTTATATGGTCAGCTGAGTATTGGGAAGCGGCATGTGGAGAAACCAAAGTTACGTTACCAGGACATTATCAAAGTGAGCCTTTCACCTTCTAATCCTGATTGCAGGTCATGGGAATCGAAAGCGGTTGATCGGCGTGCATGGCGCAATCTAATCACGAAGGCAGTTGCTGAAGTGCAGGAGAAAGCCCTCATGCATGCAGAGAAGAAGCGGCAAGTGCGGAAGCTGCAGGCGGCGTTGGGTTGTACTCCATCGACATCGAGCGCATTGTGGTGTAGAACACGCGGTCGCGAGTGCGAGTCAGGAAGGCCTAGTGAGCCATCAGTGATACCTCTCGGGGCCAACAACGAAACGACGACAGGTGCTGCAGAGAACGTAGGCAGAATCGACGCAGCGTTTGTAGGTGCGCTGCATCCGATTTACTAACCGATTGCTTGCATGCTGGGTCTCCTTATGTCAGGTGGTGGGTTTGCTATATTGTCTCATTATTGTCTACGTGCACCATTTTTTATTAACTTGCACAAGTCGCTCAAGTTAATTTTAGTTAATTTCGATAACATTTTCGCGACTGCGGCATTTTCCTAAAATATCTTTTCTGACGTCATGAAACTATAGCGGATATGTTTGCAACCAACCTACTGCGCACGTTCAATGCTTAAAGAGCTATGTCCGCATATCTGTATGAATTGTTTGGTTTATTTTATTTGAGGTTGCCGTTCAACTTATTGGCTGATGCTTGATATCCTTAGTGTGGCTTCGCTTAATGTGCATATTGACAAGGTGCCTAGCTGTCTATTACCCACTAACTCGTTCATATTGGGTCTGGGAGACAGCTGATCGTTGCTGGAGGGGACGGGGTGCACAGTCCTTGTGGCCGTGCTAGGCTCGAAGAGTGGTTCCATGCACTCAGTGTGGAGCGGACTACGGTCCAGCCACCGCCTTGTGTGCGCTTGATTCCCAAATAGAGCGTGCTTGTGTTTGCCGGTGAAGGAGTGTAGGCCGGCTCCGTTGATGAAACGTGGCTTCCATCCACATTCCTCCCGGTCTTATTCCTTCGGGTTTACATCGGATATGAAGTGTGCGGTTGGAGCTGTGGGTGGTGCAGAGCAAGCCATCCATGGTCTTTCTGTAGGTGCAGGCATCCTGTGGTTGGCCACAGTGACAGGCAAATCCGAAACCGGATTCTACCAACAATATATATATATATATATATATATATATATATATATATATATATATATATATATATATATATATATATATATATATATATATATATATATATATAGTTTTCGTTAAGACCTTGCTATCCCCGGACAACCGTGACTCTGAGGCATATATCCTCGAATATCACTTCTCCCGGGGTGATCGCCATGGAGCGAGAGCAGGTAGTGGCATGATACTTTATTGGAGGGCGGACATCAAGGCACATTTCCGTGATCTTATTTGTGATATAGGTGGACGCTTGGAATCTATGTGGTGTCGTATTCAGGATGCGTGGTCTTTCCTGGTCTGTGTCGGCTATAGATCTCCCTTGGGTTCAGCAGCTCGTTTGCTGGATACAATAGCATCGCACGTCAAAGGTAAGGACTGCTTTATTGTTGGAGATTTAAATGTACTTGGCATCGAGTGGGACTTGCTGCGTTATAGTCATCGTCCTGACTTTTTGATGCGCTTTTCTTTCAGACCGTTCTCGACTGTAACTAGCTTTAGCAGGTTTTTTCACCCACTCGTTTGTTCTCAAGCCACAGACAGCCTATACTTGATCTAGAGCTCTCCCTGATGCTGGCAGACGCCAGTGACCTGGCTGTTATGCAATCTGTTGGTAGGAGTAATCACTGTGCTAGTTCCTAACATAGGGTACGTCGACCTTTCATTCATGATCAAGGTGATTTCCGGCGTAATTTTTGCTGAGCCGATCTGCAGCGTCGGCAGGAGGATGCTTCTAACATGGACTAGACCAATCCGCATCTTTTGAGCGCTGGCGATGAGTGGGCTCACTTGTAGTCAAAAATGGTGTCGCTAAGCAATCAGATTGTTCCCAGTTCAAAAAGAAGAGTTCCTTCATGAGGTCTTCCTTGAGTCGACAAAGATTTGAGGATGCTGACGAAAAAAGAGGCAAATTATGAGATTGATTCCAGTGTACAAAATCGACGGCCGGCTAGTTGAAATACAAAACGCTTAAGATTCTTTATTTCCTGGAAAAGTGGGTGAACCGCCAAAGTCCAGGTGCTACCTCAAAATGCTCTTCTCATATTTGAAAAGGGGCACCAATGGTGGTATGGACATTCCATCTCTGTATTCTAGTAAGCATGCTGCCTTACTTCATGAGTATGCCGAATCTCTTAGCACTACAGTATTCTGTTTATTCAAATGAGGCTGTGTTTTCTGACGCCACGTTCTCGTGTTCATCTTTGCTGGATCAGGTTGAGATCAGTACAAGAGCCGTTACTTAGTTTCTTCTCCAGACCCGAACACCATGCCCTTTCCTGATGGCCTGCACACTCTGTTTCTCAAAACCGTGGCCAAGTACATTGCAGCTCCTGCTTGTTATGTGTTGCGCTGCTCTATTGAAGCTGGACGCCTTCCATTATCATGGAACCTGTGCATGTCAACCTCATATAGAAAAGAGGGAATCGCCAAGACCCAGCAAACTTCCGTCCTGTTTGCCTGATATCTGTAATGTATAAAATTATGGAACGGATTCTTAAGAAAGCTCTCAGCATTCACTTGTAGGACCGGAGTGTGATTTCTTCTGCTCAGCACGGCTTTCGTAAGTCATGCTCATGTACCACCAATTTGCTTGGGCGAACTCATTGGATGCGGGCAAACGTATGGATGTCGTCCTTGTTGATTTCAGCAAAGCGTGTGACAAAGTTCCTCATGAGCACCATCTTTCAACCCTCAAGGAATTGGTGTCTCTGGGAGGGTTCTCACGTGGGACTCCGATTTCCTTTCAGACTGTTTTATGCCATTAAAGACTAATGAGACGTACTCTGCCCCCGTCCTTATGAGTAGTGGCGTCCCTCAGGGCACTCTTCTTGGACCAGTTTTGTTCAGTCTTTATTATCGACCTTCCTTCAACTCTTCGGACCGAATGTTTGACTTGTGCTAACGATTTATGGATGGTGGTATCCAGCTCTGAGGATGCCGACCGACTCAAAATTACACTTGATTTGATGCAGGATTGATCAATTAAATGGCAGTTACCTATAAATTGCGAAAAATATTCTGTTCTCCCTGTTGGCGCTACGGAACCTTCCAGTATTTAACCGTTTGGCGGTTATTTGCTTAATAATGTGAAACAGGTAAGAGACCTTGGAGTTATTGTATCCCCCGAATTAAAAACGTCCAAAGATACTTTGTGGTGGGTTGATGCGGCCGAAGTGCTTTCTCATGATTGACTCCGGCGATTTTCAGACTTGTGTTTTTCTCCCACGTGCGTTAAACCCTCGAATATGGATTATCTGCGGTTCATCCGCTTAAAATGTTTGAACATGGCCTGATTGAGAAAGTTTAGCGGCGCAGTTCTAAGAGCATTTTGGAGCTACGACACCAGTCCTATCACATTCATCTTCAGCAGTTGAATTTGTTCTCTCTGGAATATCGTCATCGCCGAGGTGATCTGAACTACGCACGGCGCATTCTGCGGAGTGAGATGGGAATCGAGCTCTAATGTTGCTTCCAGACTAACACTGTGTTCAACCCGGGGCTACTGCTGGAAATTGGTTAAAAGTAGGGGACTCAGGCTTCTTTCTGATATTACCCTATCGACTCGTGTGGTGAACGACTGGAACTCCTTGCCTGATTCCCTCGTTAATACGCATAATGAGGAAGATCTTAAACGACTGTTGGATTCATACTTACTTCATTTGCAGGGATCTTGTTGATTCTTATGCAACTGTGACAATCTAACCTGTTGATTGCTGTTGCGCAACAAGCTGCTATGATTGGGAGCTGACGGAGCTGTCAAAGGTCCATCCTTCTACTCTCTACATTCTAACTGATCACAGTTTGTACCCTTAACATGATCAAGCCTGTGAAGGTGTGCCTCGATTAGTCAAGAATAAACATTTTATTTTATTTAGTTATTTATGATCCAATGAAGTCGACAGAAATACATAGGCTAATTATGTTCGACCAACGCTGTCTTCGCATCTTAGCTCATGTCGGGTGTGAGCACTGCGTGAGCAAAGAGCGTGTTCGGCGTCGTGTAGGAAGAGCGAGTGAACCGCTCAACACCATTATATCACGCACTAAGCTCTGATGGTTGGGCTACGCGTTGCGCATGCCAGCCCACCGACTCGCAAGACGTGCGTTGTTTGCACGTCGGGGGTGTGGATGGATGAAGAGAAGGGAGGCCAAAGCGCTGAATAGGTCGAGAGGAATGAAATCTCTCGCATCGAATTTGGCGTTGGTTAGTGTTCCCCGACTGACTGGCTGAGAACCAAAGGATGATGGACACGGTTGGTTGGATACACTAACTGACGTCGCGAAGAGTCAACCTCAGCGGCATCTGTGTTGTGAGTATATTTGTCTCTCCCCTTCCATTTAGCTTCCCCCTTCAACAACCACCAAAAATGTGATCTTAGCACTATGTTACTTTTTCATGGCTTTTAAACCTAGATAGTCTAATGTCGTACCTTGTGTACTGTGGCACATTAGCTGTGTGTTTCACACCCTCGGCTAACGTGTACTGATGATGACAATAAAGCAAAATATTTCCTTCGCAACTAACAGCAGACGAATTAGCGATGATATACAGACGATACATATATCAAAGGTAATGAGGCTACGGATACAAAAGTCGTGGAAACAATACAACCTTTCGGTTTCATAGTGCAAGAATGCTCTGACGAAGTGACGGATTAGCATGCAAACCTACGAATAAACGCAAAAGGAAGTTGCACTGGGTAGGCAGCCATGCGACTAATAAACTAAAATGCTCCTTGTGGGCAGAACGGAAAGGATAGTTAAGAGGTCGAACTTAAAAATGGATATCGTTTTACTTGTTACCACTAGTCGCCCGCAGTTCATGTTAACATGTTGAGCTGCTAGTACACTAATGCTCTATCACTGCGGAACAAGGTGCCAGGAGTTGCGGCTCTTGCGTTTGATACGCAAGCTAAAGTCATCTGTGTAACCGAAACCTGGTTTTGCCCAGATGTTGTCGACGCTGAGGTAGCTATCCTAGGATAAGTGTTGCTTCGAAAGAACCGTGAATGGGACAGGAGCGCAGGCGTAGCTGTGTACATATCAGACCGCTTCACATGCGTCCCTCTCAAAGCTCCGGAACTGCTAGCTCATCCTGAATCCCTCTGGATTTGTCTCCACGGTTCCGGTGCGACCAGTCTCACCCATTGGAGTGGTCTATCGCTCACCCTTAGCTCCTCCAGAATGGCTGTGGCGTTGAAATGCAACCCTTCGAGCAGTTTCTTCTAACTTAAGTTTCCTCCACTCGTCGCAGGAGACCTCAATTTACCGGAGATAGACCTTGTCTCTGGCCAGGCTGACGGCTAGCAAGGCTTAGAGTTGCTTGCCAGTGTTTTAGAACACGGACTAAGCGAACACGTACAGCAGTTCGCACAGTGCCGAGACGGGCAAATCCCGTCGAAAGTCAACTTGCTGCCCAAAAATATCTAGTTGATGACGTAAAACTGAACGCCTCACTCGGTACCAGTGATCACGTAGTTATCAGTTTTCGGATGATGGCAAATGTCATGCTCAACGCTAAAGCATTACCCACTAGGCGGGACTTTCACCGAGCGGATCATGATGCGATCAAAGACCACCTTTCCCGAGTTGGCTGGTCCCTCGCAGCACAAACTCCCCCAGTCGATGACCATTGGAACTACATAGCTGCACACATCAACGACGCCATTAAGGCATACGTTGCTACATTGCGCGATTCTACGCCAAAAGCGCCACAAGAAGCTTCAGACCGCCACACAGACTGATCAGGAAGAAGAAGGACGTCTGAGACAGATCCTTACTACTTGGTGAATCCGAATCGCGAGCACAATACCGTAGAGTGCGCAATTCCAGTGTAGCAGCTGTTCGCCAAAACAAAAAACCTACCAGCGTGCTTTCGCTAGACACTTCGCCGACAACTGCAAGATTTCCTTTCGGCTCATTGCCTTTCTCACTAAATCGCGGGTCGCCATTGGCAGCCTGCCATCGCAGCAATACTGGACTTTAACGTGGTGCGACGGTTTGCGCACCTCTTTGACCCATTGAGCTATACTGGGTGATGACTCCGGGCCCGTTGAGAGCTAGTCCTACAAGGTTGGTCAATGGTGAGAGGTCAGAAGAACTCAGTCTCCTGGTCCTCCAGGTTGTGGGTTTGAAATGGGTTGACGTCCATTTCTGTAAAACTAAATCATTGCTACCTCTCCGCTGCCTTTCGGACAGGCTTTTGAGCCAAAGGCTTTGGTTGCGGACCCTAATCGTCCTCTTGTCTAGGTCTTGGCAACCTGGCAGTACCTCAACCCAAATACAACCATGATTATTTCCTCAAACAAACTTCTTCCTGCATCGGCCGTAGCGCAACTTATCAAGGGTCGCCTTAGCTGCTGCATACAGCAGGGCGGATAAGCGAAAACATGCTACCGCTTACTTTTCCACCTGTTTCTCTTACTCCCAACCCGACCCCCATTATTAACTTACCTTCTATAATTCCCAGCTTAAATGACAGCAACCGAAGTGCCACTGGAGTAGAACCATCTACAGCCACCTTCCAATAACACCCATAGGACGCCTATCGGCAACAGCCCCTTATAAGGAGACGCTGTCCAGTTTCCATGGAGACCTTCGGCGTTCGCACTCTAAGACAAATAGATCAGTAGGCTGCACCCGCACGCACCTTGGACACACTAGGTATTGATATGTGTTGTGTGTCCGAAACTAGGAGTAATGACCCTAATGGGGTTGTTAAATTAACGGAACCCGCCTTATCCTCTCGTTAATGGTTGCACGCATCCGTAGACGCCGATACAGCAATCACGGGTAAAGTTGGTGTAGGTATCATTCGCAGCTCCAAGGCTGAGCCATCGTTGGTTGATTGGATTCCGGTAAACAGCCGTTTATGTGCAGCCCGTTTGACATCAGCTAAAATTTATTCACGAAGTAGTACAAAACGTTGTTTGTTTGTGATTTCCGCCTATGCTCCTACCAATTGCAGTTCAAATGCTTTCAAGGATACATTCTAGTACGAACTGAACGCGCAACTACGCAGTGCTACTAGTTCAGCTATTATAGCAATTAAGAGGATATGAACGCACAAGTATGGCGTCTGAGCTCTTCAGAAGCTCAGATGGGTGGTAATTATGGGTCTAACTCCGAACGGACTCGCAACGGCAAGCATCTGCTGCAATTGTGTGCGGAGCACCAGTTGTTTCTTAGTAACACTGCATTTAGACACAGTGCGCACCGAAGTGACATTTGGCGTCCTCCTGTAGCTAGCCAGTGATGGATCCAAAATGACCACATTGCCATAAGTTAAAGGTGGTGTGGTTCCATCCTGGATTGCCGCTCGTTGTGGAATACCAGCGTCGACTCTGATCATGCCATAGTACGCTGTCGTTGCTCCATGGACTTTACCGGGAGGCGCACCAAGCGCCTCTTCCGATTGGCACCGGAGAAATTATCTCAGTCTTTGGTCAGACAAGCCTATTAAGACGCACTGCGTACCGAACTTTCGCTGTCTTGTCCTAATGAGACTGAGCTTCAGTGGAGTGGGATCTCGGCCGCCATGCACGACGCAAGAACATCCGCTTGTAGCACTATCAATCGCCATTGCACCAGTCACTGGATATCCGAGAGGTCTGTGAACCTGTGGGAATTCAGAATAAACCTCCCGAAAGGCTCTGAACAGGTGATCAGACGGGCTATTAGGCGCAAACTAAAGCGGAGCCTATGTGCTGACAACGAAATCTGGTGGACCAGTAGGGCTCAAGAAATGGAGGAGGCAGGAGCAGCAGGCAATTACCGCAAGCTCTTGCAATTGATCCGCACCACTGGTCCCAGAAAACTAGGCGTCAGTGAGTCTGAGACAGCGCGGGTGCACTGATACAAAATAAGGAGCGCCGTATGGCTTGTTGGGCGGTACACTTTCGAGATCAGTTCAACTGGCCCCCTGCTCCCGGACCCCTTCCTACTCAGGTGATGCAAGACGAGCCATGGACCGTTAGTTTAGAGCCTCTGTCGGAGGCCGAGGTCTGACACGCGATCACAGCCTTCAATCGTTTTCGTGTCGCTGGCCCGGATTCCCGCCCACCTGCAATATTTAAGGATGGAGGTGAGGTCTCCTGCAAAGCACTGACCTCCATATTCGACCGTATCTGGAAGGAAGTGTCCCGGCTAATTAGAGCAAATCGATTATAGTGGCAATATACAAGAAGGGCAGTCGCACAGACTGTTCTAACCGCAAGGGTATTAGCCTAACGCCGGTTGTGACAAAATTATTGGCCTCGATTATCGTTCGCCGCCTCACTGCAGAACGGGAATCTCCGATTAGGGAAGAACAGGCCGGACGATATGGTCATGCTTTTCGACGATGTTGGGGCGGCCCAATCAACCCTGAATAGCCTATCCAGAGTAGTCGGATTATTTGATATGCACTTCGCACCTTCAAAGTGCAAAGTGTTGCTGCAGGACCACCAGCCACTTGATGACCCCTTGACGCTTGCTAACGAGGAACTCGAGGTGGTTAATCATTTCACTTACCTTGGCAGCTGTATCAGCAATGATGGGTGCATAGAAACTGAAGTCAGCTTATGCACTGTCAAAGCCAGAGCTACCTTCTTGAACCTGCAGCATCTTTGGCGACAAAAGGGAGTTTCCCTCCGTCTGAAAGGCCGTGTGTACAAGGCCACAGTGAGGGCCGTTCTGCTCTATGGTAGTGAGACTGCGCTCCTTCGGTCTGAAGACCTGAGGTCGTTTCAAGTCTTTGATCATCGTTGTCTGCGAAGCATTGCTGGTGTCAGATAGCACAAAGGTGTCCGCAACAGATATCACTGAATAAGTTGCGTTGGATCGGGCACGTGCTACGTATGCCTGGTCACCGCTTACCTAGGAGGGCCTTGTTTAGTCTGTCAGGTGTAGGACGGCGAAAGGCTCGAGGTGGACAGAAGTTGACTTGGCAGCGGGAACTGAAGTCACTGACGACCAAACTGGGTGCCGTTGGCCCTTCTTGCCTTCCTAGCACGAGTCCACGTGACTCACCGTGTGCTTGGCTCGAGAATTTACAGGATATGTCTCGCAGTAGACACCAGTGGCGCGTCTGCTGCCGTCTCCTAATCGGATTGCCTGTTTAAAGTGTGTTTGCTGCTGAGTTATCTGCGGGGTAATGGCTGATTATGATGCGGGGCAATGAAAGCTGCACGGAAACTGTCTCGCCGATGCCGCCTCATCTTTGCACGAAAACCATCTGGTTGTGACGGTATGCTGTCTAAACAAGGTGTAGGCGCCTTGCCATCGCAATGAGGCTGGAACTTACTGTGGTGCGATGGTTTGTGTGCCTCAACGATCCATTGAGCTATGCTGGGTGGTGCTTTGGCACCTTCAGAGGCACTCATACCAGATTGGTCAATGGTTAAAAGCCAGACAAACTCAGCCTCCCGGGTCCTCCAGGTTGGGGGTTGGAATAAGGGTGGCACCTTATTCCTTAAAACGGGCTCCTTGTAGCCTAACGCCAAACCTGCTGTCTTGCGGTCAGGTTTTTGAACCAAAGGCTTTAGTTGAGAACCTTAATCGTTCTCCTGTCTAGGCAACCTGACAGTATCCTGCCCAGGCAATACAGTGAATCTTACCTCAAACAATTTCTTGATGCTCTGGCCACCGCAGAGGCTAATTGTAGCAGTTCAACGGTGCCCTATCTGCTGCATCGAGCAGAGTGGGTAGGGGTTTGGATGCTACTGCTTAAGCCTTCCTGTCTTCTTATTCCCCATCTTATGCTTTTTCAATCTTACCGTCCCCTTCCAACTTCACATTCATCCCCCCTGTTTTCAACCCCCAGATTCTTGGCCCTCCCCCAACATGCTTTGCTAGGCATTTATCTTCTAATTTCAACTCAAATGCTAACGCGGAGCGTCACTCCTCTCCTGTCGACAAGCCCATGTCCAAGCAAGCGGTCCATTCCACTTCATCGGCTTGCATTTAGAGCCCTCGATCATCCTTCAGATTGGCATGCCTCAATGTACGCACATTACTACAGATCGGTCAACAGGCAGCACTTGCCCGAACATTGGAGCCCCTATCAATCGATATCTGCTGATTATCGGAGACCCGCCTGCAAGACTCGAGCTCTGTGCTCACTCTGCGATCCCCTTCAGGTGACGCAAACAGTGTTTTCTCATTGCGTCTATCCGGTGACGATGCAGCTTCGAGCACCGGCCAACCTGGTGTTGGCATTGCCCTGAGTCCCCGGGCTGAAGACGTTCTGGTTGATTGGATTCAAATCAGTAGCCGGATGTGTGCGGTCCGACTGGCTGGCTCGTTCAGAGCTTCGAAGTCGCGTCGGACTAATAGGTGTCTATTCATCATCGCTGCCTACGCGCATACAAACGGTAGCGATGATTCGGTAAAGAACGACTTTTATCGCCAACTGACCCAGCTCCTTCACCACAGAAGAAGCACGGACACTGTTGTGCTGGCTGGGGATCTGAACGCGCAAGTTGGAAAGTTGTCCACTAATGAACTGCATCTGGGCGGTCAACACGGTGTAGGCTCCCGTAATGCTAACGGTGAGCGGTTACTTCATTTCTATAAAGATACTCGCTTATTTCTTGCGAGCACTAATTTCCGACACAGCACCCGCCGGAGGGTGACTTGGCGCCCACCAGCCTCGAACCAGCCTTGAACGCAGATCGATCACATTGCGATAAGTTACCGATGGAGAGGCTGCGTCCAGAAGTGTCGCTCGATTTGGAGTACATGTGTGGACACCGATCATGCACTTGTATGTGCTCACATGCGGATGCGTTTTGGCGGACGTCCACGAGGACGCTGTGAGCGCATTGACGCCAGCCAACTGACAAAGCCAGCTGTTCTGAATGCGTATCGAAGTACGCTGACTGCGAGTTGAGTAAGCGCTCACTGGAGACAATTGATGGTCATTGGCTACATGTTCACCAGACCTTACTAGCAGCAGGCAAATCCTCATGTGGTATGTGTAATATCCAACATGGTTATTGGGTCTCTTCGCAGTCTCTGGAAACTTATCGATGCTCGCCGGCATATCCCGGCTGAAAGCGAACACAATGAAACTCGCAATGACATCCGAGCAAAACTCCGCGCTAGCCTGAAGAGAGACCGCGAATCTTGGTGGTTTCACCGTGCGTCAGAGATGGAAGTGGCCGCTGCCCTTGGTAATCATCGGAAGTTATTCCGCCTGATGAGGGAAACTGGCAGCAGGAGACCTGGTGTTAGTGAAGCAATTTGTGACGAGAGTGGACAGCCTATCCACAATTTGTCAAAACGTTTAGAGCGTTGGGCTGAGCATTTTGAAAAGCAATTTAATCGGCCGGAATTGTTCGATTCCTCACCGCCCAGTGATCGCCCTGCTCCGTGGGCTGTCCTTTTGGATCCACCTCTAGCTCAGAAGTCGAACGTGAGATCGGACTGTTGGAGTTGAACAAAGCCGCGGGACCAGATGATCTTCCTTTAGCCCTCTTCAAATCCGGAGGCTCTGCTCTTGTTGATGCTTTACATGAATTACTAGTGAAACTGTGGGAGCAGGAGACTGTCTCAACCGACTGGAGCCGCTCCGTTATTGTTCCCATCTTCAAAGGAGGCTCGCGTTTTCAATGCGGCAACCATAGAGGAATCAGTCTGATCTCTATCGCCTCCAAATTACTTGCCTCTGTCAGCTTCCACAGACTGACTGGCGCTCGTGAAAGACAGATTCGTGAGGAGCAAGCCGGGTTTCGTCGGGGTCGTGGCTGCATCGACTACATCTTAACCTTGCGTCAGTTGCTGGAGCACCGTCACACATATTGGCGGCCCACCGTAGTCGTGTTTCTCGACATAAAAGGCGCCTTCGATTCGGTTGATTGATGTGCCCTTTGGAATTGTCTACTCAAGAAAGGTGTGCCCGAGAAATATGTAAATATTATCCGGGCATTGTACGCGCGTAGCACGGGCAGAGTGGGGGCTTACGGCAAGCTGTCGCCACCCTTCAATATCTCCAGCGGTGTGAGACAAGGATGCCCGCTGTCACCTTTCCCCTTCAACTTCGCTATTGACGAAGGCATGGAGGTTGTATTTACAGGACATAACTTAGAAGTTGTGGAGCTAGTCCCAGGAGAACGACTTCTCGACTTGGAGTATGCAAACAACATTGTCCTAATCTGTGACAGCTCCCAGACGTGCCAAACCGCGCTGGACAAATTAGCACTGGCTGTCAGCCGCTTCGGGTTTTGCTTTGCACCATCGAAGTGGAAAACCTTCCTCTAAGATTGGCATGGATCGCCTCCTATGCTGACCCTTGGTGGGAATCAGCTAGAAGTCATTCGGCAATGCAACTACCTGGGAAGTTGTATCAGCGCCCTTGGGATCGAAGACGAGCTTACGAACCGTATAGCAAAAGCTCGAAGTGCTTTTGCTAACCTTCGCCACCTATGGCGGCGGCGCGACATTACTCTCGCCCTGAAGTGCACAGTGTACAATGCAGCGGTACGTTTGACCTCACTGTACGGTTGCGAAACCTGGCCCCTGAGATCGGTGGACATGAAGAGGCAAGTTAATTTTGACCATCGGTGCCTTCGCAGTTTGGCTCACATCTGGCTGGAACACCGCGTGAGTAACGAGCGTGTTGGACGCCTTGTTTACGGCAGAGAAAAACGAACTGAACAGCTCAGCACCGTTATTTCACGCACCAGGCTCCGATGGCTGGGCCACGTGTTGCGCATGCCAGCCCATCGACTTCTACCACGTGCGTTGTTTGCTCACCGGGGATGTGGATGGAAGAAGAGGAGGGGTGGCCAAGCGATGACTTGGTCAAGAGGAATGAAGGCCCTTACTTCTCTGCTGGCCTCGGTTGGAACGTCACTGCTCCCTGGTTGGGGTCCAAAAGACGGTGAACACGTTTGGCTGGATACACTTGCTGACATGGCAAGGAGCCGACCACAGTGGCGTTTGTGCTGTGAGTTTCTTTGTCCCGCCTCATTGATTTTAGCCTCCCACTCCACCTACGATCTCCTTTCGCAGTGTAAAACAATATTTTTTTCTTCTTGCCTAGTAGCCTGCTAGTGGCTTACCGGAATGATGCCTATCCGTTGCTGGTAGCTCAGTTGGCATGTAACTTTGTATTTATTTTCCTTTTTTATTTATGTATTGCAGCAGAGTAGCTGAGGTATTTCCAACCTTTAGATGACGTGTATAATGGTGATAATGATGAGGTAGGCGCCTTGAGTCTAAATGTTTGCTTAGGGCACTAAGGTTTCCAGGTAAGTCCCCCTTCTCTCACACTTCTTATTTTTTATTTCGTAGATCCTCATGGTTGAATGGCAGCGAAGCGTCAGTTCAAATGATGATGTACTGCTGTTGATGATGATGAAGAAACCAGGCGTCAGTGAGCCAGAGACAGCGCGGGTGCACTGATACAAAATAAGGAGCGCCGTATGGCTTGTTGGGCGGTACACTTTCGAGATCAGTTCAACTGGCCCCCTGCTCCCGGACCACTTCCTACTCAGGTGATGCAAGACGAGCCATGGACCGTTAGTTTAGAGCCTCTGTCGGAGGCCGAGGTCTGACAAGCGATCACAGCCCTCAATCGTTTTCGTGTCGCTGGCCCGGATTCCCGCCCACCTGCAATATTTAAGGATGGAGGTGAGGTTCACTGCAAAGCACTGACCTCCCTATTCAAACGCATCTGGAAGGAAGTTTCCCGGCTAATTAGAGCGAATTGATTATAGTGGCAATATGCAAGAAGGGCAGTCGCACAGACTGTTTTAATCACAAGGGTATTAGCCTAACGCCAGTCGTGACAAAACTACTGGCCTCGATTTTCGTTTGTCGACTCAATGCAGAACGGGAATCCTGGATTAGAAAATAGCAGGCCGGTTTCCGACCAGGACGTGGCTGGATAGACCATATATATTCACTTTGCGGCAGGTGCTAGAGCAGCGCCACGCATACCACAGACCGACAATAGCTGTGTTCCTCGATTTCAAGAGTGCGTTCGATTCGGTCGATCGATGCATTCTGTTCGAGTTACTTGCGCGAAAAGGTGTTCCCAAGAAATATGCGAACGTGCTACGTGCTCTATACTCAAACACTACAGACAGCGTCAGGTACTAAAGTAAGCTGTCGGATGGCTTTCCGAACCCAAGTGGGGTTCGTCAGGGTTGTCCGATTTCCCCAGTTTGTTCCATTTAGTTGTGGACTCTATCATGGAATATTCCCTTGCGGAATCTTACGATGTAGGCGTTTAGGTCCTGACTGGTGAAAGGTTAGTTGATCGTGATTATGCAGACAAGATCGTCTTGCTTTTCGACGATGTGGTGGAGACACAATTAAGCCTGAAAAGCCAGTCTAGAATGGTTTCATTATTTGCACCTTCAAAGTGTAAAGTGTTGCTGCAGGACCACCAACCACTTGATGACCCCTTGACGCTTGATAACGAGGAACACGAGGTGGTTGATCAAAGCACTTACCTTGGCAGCCGCATCAGCAATGATGGGAGCATAGAAACTGAAGTCAGTTCACGCATTGTAAAAGCCAGAACTGTTTTCTTGAACTTGCGGCATCTTTGGCGACAGGTTATTTCGCTCCGTCAGAAAGGCCGTGTATACAAGACCACAGGGAGGGCCGTTCTGCTTTATGGTATTGAAACTTGGCTCCTTCGGTCTGAAGATCAGAGGCGCCTTCAAATCTTTGATCATCGTTGTCTGCGAAACATTGCTGGTGTCAGATGGCACAGTGGTGTCCGCAACGATGATGTGCGTAAGTGAGTACTTTGAAGTGAAAATCATGCTAACTCCATAGAACAACAGATAGCACTGAATAAGTTGCGTTGGATCGGTCACGTGCTACGTATGCCTGGTCACCGCTTACCTAGGAGGGCCTTGTTTAGTCTGTCAGGTGTAGGACGGCGCAAGGCTCGACGTGGACAAAAGTTGACTTGGCAGCGGGAAATGAAGTCACTGACGGCCAAACTGGGTGCTCTTGGTCCATCTTGCCTTCCTAGCACGGGTCCACGTGACTCATCTTGTGTTTGGCTCGAGAACAGTCGACGTGAGTCGCAATCGATACCCGTGGCGAGTATGCTGCCGTCTCCTAGTCGGGTTGCCAGGATGAAGTGTGTTCGGTGCTAACTTATCCACTGGGTAATGGCTGATTAGGACGCGGACAATGAAAGCTGCAAGGAAGCTGTCTTGCCGATGTTGCCTAATATTTGTACGACGGCCAGCTGTTTGTGACGGTATGTTGTCTACACAAGGTGTAGGCGCCTGCACCCTGAAGGATTGATTAGGGCGTTAAGGTTTTCAGTTAAGTCCCCATTCTCTCATTCTTATTATTCTTTATTCCATAAGTTATCATGGTTGTATGGCAGCGAAGCATCAGTTCAAATGGCTGATGTAGTGCCTGCTCAGACCCAACGGCAACAATACAACGTCGGACAAAGAAGCTGCAGAGCTGTTAAATGCTCAGTACGTGTCCGACATTAGAACCACGGCACGCAGTACGCACGCAATAGTAAACGGTAATTTCACTTCCGGCGCTGCTATGCATTAAGTACAGTTTACGCCAAAGAAAGTCCTGTAAAACTTAACAAACTTAATTATTAACAAAATGCCGGGCTTGGATGGGATCCCCAATTTTTCTGCGTGAGCGTGCTTCCGTACTGGCCGAACCGCTTGCCTCACTGTACAGCCGCTCCCACACCAGTGCAGAATATCCCAACACCTGGAAACAAGGGGTAGGAACAACGATATACAAGGGTGGTGACCGAACAAACCCTTATAATTACCGCCCGACAGCACTGCTTCCCACTGCCTCCAAAGTAATGGAGGGCAACATAGACTATGCTCTGCGCTGCCATCTAGAAAGCCGGGCCCTAATAACGCTG
This sequence comes from Dicrocoelium dendriticum, assembly GCA_944474145.2. Classification (NCBI taxonomy): domain Eukaryota; kingdom Metazoa; phylum Platyhelminthes; class Trematoda; order Plagiorchiida; family Dicrocoeliidae; genus Dicrocoelium; species Dicrocoelium dendriticum. The sequence goes on along the minus strand of OX104071.1, from coordinate 29,192,685 downwards.
GAGCAACAGGTTCCGTAGAGGTCACCGGTGCACCCCGAATTTTCGCGCAGCCCTTGATTTCTGGACAGCAGTGGCAGACAGTCATACTCCGACTGACGTGGTTTATTTAGATTGTTCAACGCAATGACTAGGTTAATCACGCAGTCCTCTTAAGTAAACTACCGAGTTTGGGGATTGAAAATGGCGCAGTCTCCAGCGCTCTGGCTACGATGACCGGAATGCCCCAGGGATTTATCCTCGGGTCACGCTCTAAAGAAGTACTTGTCCACCTCTATAGCACCTTGGTACCCCGCTCTTAGAGTACAATACATTGGTCCAACCGCAGTATCTGAAGGAGGACGAGGCGGTGCTGGAAACCGTAGAGCGCAGAGCCACTAAGAGAGTGGTGGGATTATCCCATCTCCCGTACGAAGAGCGTCTAGTGGTCCTTAAACTCTTCCCACCGCAACATCGTAGGCTTTGTGGTGATCTCATCCTAGCCTAAAGTATTCTGACTAACATGCACCCAAATACCGACTTACTCGTTCGTCCCCGCACAAACCATCTAAGATAGTACACGCCCAAACTCATGATTTGCAGTAGTCGGCTTCAATGCCGAATAACCAGCTTTAGTGTGCATATCGCCTTCGGCTGAAACGCACTGCCTGCGACTGTTGTCTCTGCACATAATACATAGGCCTTCAAACGATGCCTAAATGGTTGGCACTTGCCTTTCCGGCTTTTCAAGTTAAAAGACTAAGACCATTCGCTAAGCTATCCGGTAGGGTCATTACATTTAACACGCTAGCTTGCGGCACTCCTCTTAGTTACCTTTATTTATACCGAATTAACACACTGTCTGACACCTTCAAGTCCCCGTACTGCCACGTCTACGCCCTCACTAGCAAAGCAATAACACCGCCAACATCGGCCGTTTACTTGCCCACTAGCCCATTTCTTCCACACAGCCACCTCCTCACAATCAAGACGCTGGATACCTGCGCCCAACACCACAACTGAGTCGCATTCTACAACCCCTGGAACCTAGCGAGAACAACAGGACCCTGCCGTAAGACCTAGAGGCAGAACCACCGAGAAACAAAGCTTACTCGTATTCATGAAACCCACAAAATCAGCACTCTTGCACATGAATGTGGCTATAACGAACATGACCCAGATATATTTTGATCTACTAGTCAACGGGTACATATAAGGGAGCAACGGATTCTCATTTGTTGCTTAAGCAGTGAAACGCTACCTAAACACCAGGCTTGAATTAGGCTGACAGGCAGTTGGCAGCAATTGACACACTGTCTTTCATTGCATGAAGTGTGTTACTCAGTGTTGGATTTAGACTTTGTTAGTAACGTAGAAATTTTTTTGACAGAGAAGCTAAGCTGATGGATTGGGACAAAATAATACAATATACAGAATAAATCATTTAAAAAGTGAGAGGTGCAGAAAAGTGATCACGTAAAACCTCAAAAGCAAACATATATTGGCGCTTCACGTATGGAGCACTTTAAAGATTTTGCATACCGTAAGCTTCATCATAGTCATGAACTATGGAAACCCTTGTTCGTCGTGGCTCATCTCCAACCGACTGGACACTAAATTTCTTGACAAATTGGTGTACACTCATCCCACGTAGTCCGAAAACAGGACAAGGCGCTACAATCCGTATACTGTGTAATATGTGTTCGGTCGTGCGTTCCGAGGACTCCTGGTTACAGGGTCGTAGTAGACCGAGGGGGCTGAAAGGTAGAAGAGAATACTTCATAGGCTGGGAAACCACTTAGTAAGTGTCGGAGCTGGATAGATGATGTGCTTGTGTCACATCTCGTAACTAGTTGGGCGGAACTGTCACAGATGCCGTAAGAGAACAGAGCGCAAGACGACTAGATGACGTGCAAGCGTACGGCGGTTGGATATTACAACAAGATCAAAGACGAATTGGGAGAGCACAGAGAAGAGGAAAGGACGCTCACAATATAGGCTACACGACGACAACTTACATGCTGACTTGCTACAGGGACACCAACGCGCAACAACTGCAGTTGAATGACCGTGTACTATCAAGGTCACCAGTTCATGCAAATAGCCCCGTACCAACTCACATTTAAGGTTGGAACAAAAAGTGCACTATAACAACGTGATTTATATATTTAACATTGATTCATTGTTAAGCTTGTACCAATAAAATACCGCAAAAATGTCCTTTCTAAACCTTAGTTGAGGGGATGTGTTAGTTGATCAATTTACTGCGACTGCATGGCAGTAGTTCGTAATTAGTTCACACGCTGCGTCCAGGTATTTGTTACTATTTTCGGAGCAATGGCCTTGTTTTGTGTTTACGCATTCAGTTTAACCGGAACAACTGCAAAGATTGTAAGTTACTTTTTCGGTCGCAGCTGAATCGCGTTTTGGCTAGCATACAACATTCAGAAACCCCCGGATGTTGTCCAATCACCGCACCACGGTACTGCAAATGTTGTGTAGTCACACGCAACCTCGTAAAATCTGTTATGCACTACGCAAACTGGAAATGTTTGCGGTGAACTGGAAATGCCTAATCATTCATTCTGTTGCAATACCTGCCTTGTTCTTTAGCGCCCAGTTCTTTCACACATCGTAGGCTCAAGTTAAATGCTTTTGCCAGGGGAATTGTATTAAGTCGCTTTCCCCTCTTGGCTATTAGCTCGCAGTACCTTGCAGTAATTTGCAATTCGCTTGGGCTCAGTTGCCTCAACACTCTCCGTCACTACTTAAGTGGCATATTACTTGTGTATGATCGCTATCGATCAGTGTTTGTGGCACACACAGATACATTCTGTCCATGAATAAATGCACTGATACGCTGTATGCGGAGTACTGCTTCAGCTAGCGCATGTTGGTCCAATGAATATTGATTACCAGACGGCACATAAGAATTGTAATTTATGTTTAAAATACGGACAGATAGAGATAACCGATATGGTTGAATCCTACGCTTACTACTAAGTCTACAAGTGGTGGGCGGCAATCTAGTATGGGCATGTTGAAATGTAGTTCTAAAGCATCGGACAAACAGAGTTCAATGGCTGCAAAATTAAATAAATAAATAAATAATTTATTCTCGTATCCTACCATGCCCACTAAACCTGTCATGATCGAGACTTTACAAACGATTTTTTCACCGCAGTCACGTTGCTTTGCTTGAAAGGCGCTGCTCGCGCAACATACAGAAGTTACCGAAATGGCGGATGCTCTGGTTTGGAACGGAAGCTTTAATGATGTGGCAAAGTCTAGGATCAAAAGGTGTAAAAGCGAAACAGATTGTGTGGAGTCGAAATGTAAAACCAGAGCAGTGTCTTTCTCGTGTACATATCCAAAATATATTGAAATGATAGTAAGTATCCCTATGGTTAACGTGCCAGTGTGCGTTTGTGAGCAGTGAGTTTATCCAGATGTCAGGCAATCCGCAAGGTCTCTGGTTTGAAATGCGGACCTTTGTGGCTTTTTATAAGGAGAACGCTTGCCAGGCGGAAATCCACCAAGTCTTGGAACACTGCCCTCAATCCGTTTGAGTGGTAACGTATAACTGGCAAGGAATCTTACCGACCGATTCTACACTACTGTTCGCAGTCATACGACATGCAACTCTGTGGTGGCTAACCGGATCGCTTAGTGCAGGTCCGCCATTATTTGTTAAAACCGGTATAGAAATGAGGTCTGCAGGAAAGTAGGGTGAAGGATTGTGCAGACGAGTAAGAAATTTGAAGTAATGCTCCGGATTTTCCATCTTTGGTATACCGTTCCTGGCCTGAAGAATTCATGTCCAGGTAGCCACACTAGAAGTGTGAGGTGGTGAGTGCAGTTGATTCTAGTGTCTAAATTCATCCTTGGCGAAAATGCGATGCCTAATGTAAATGCGGGATCCACAGGAAGTTCGCATTAATCCTTTACAGATCGTGGTTATAATAATGGGAATACTAGAGCCGAATCCATGAAGTAAGGCTACTTAAAAGCACAAGTTCTCCACAGAAGAGGAAAGCGTTCCTCCATAGGTAACTCATTGTCAAGAGAAATTATCTTCATGTCTAGTAGTGGCTCCGAGTTATTCCATCAGCAGAGCTCCAGAGAAGAGAAATATCAAAAGTTCTTGCAGAAATGTAGGGCGCCGAACCCGTGTGTTCGAATGCCAGTGTGAGGCAGCAAAGTTGTTAGTGTTAAGTAAAGTAATTGCGATAGGTGAAACAATGGATCCGTGTGCAGACATAATGCCCATAATTAATTTGTGGCGGTGCTTGCGAGGCTAGCTAAACCTATTTGTTTTGACCCCGTGCAAGCGGCATCTCACTAAATTGCCAAAAGTCTGATCCATTCGGAAGGTACTTGGAAGTGTCGGAATGATGATTCATTGTCGAGGTCCCGGAGAATTGGTCAAATGTTTCAAAGCAGCTGGCTCTTGTGGAAGAAGCAGCAATTGACAGCTGAGGACCCGGCACCTGCCAACTGCCATATCTGTGAAAACCTCTGGAAAAACAAGCAACGTACAAGAGACAACCAACCAAACACACAGACTAGAAAGCGTCGGTAAACTCTAGTAAATGAATGATTGCATGCAGTGTTACCTAGTTCTTTGGTACCACGTAGCTTTCTTCCGCATATATGGTTTACCGGTGCCTTCTTACATCAAGTCTCAGGAATGGCTCATAGTACAACTACAACACCCGAAGAAGGTTCAGTAGAGCGCATGGTCCAACGAAAAATAAGCGTGTTCACAACCTACGACGAAAAGTGCGGGCAATAGAAAGATGCATAACTAAAATGGTGTAATACTGAACGAAGGCCTCAATTAGCCTTGAGGAACATCGTCAGGAAACCAGTATCAGCTTAGGTGAAGCCGTGCCCAACTGGATTACGATGCAATACAAGGAGCATTCAGTTCACACAGCAGCGTTCCAAGGGAGTGGTATATGAAACGAATCGGTGCAGCGCGGGTGCATGCGTATTATCATTCTTTGCATACTGTCCTGGGGTTCCACCGCCATGTTAAGATGGCTGAGCACTTCCACGAAGCTCATCGGTAGTGAGACTGGGTTCTCGGCTCCTGCCCTAGCGCTGGCCATCAGTGGATCCAAGGAGCTCATTATAACTCCAGGGAAGGAATGTGTTCATGCATCCTGACGAATTCAGACGTCAGATGGTCAAGCGTGACTGTTGTGGCGTAAAAGGGGTTACTTGTCTCAATTTACTACACACGTCTGTAACACTGTAACATGAATCATCGGAAGGTTTCTGATAATGTGGGGTGGAATAGAGAACTGGGGATAACACTAAGTGGTATTTCATGTCACGTACCTAGACAGCACCGGAGGATTGTTCTGTGGATCCAAGTTCTCTTGGTCACTATCCGGTAAATATTCCCTTAACTATAGAATTGGCGGAGGCAATGCGTAAGCAACTTCCACACAGTATGAGGTACATAGATGTGGATACTTAACTGGAGCCTCGCATTCCGGGCAACGGAGAGGAATGCTGAAAATAGCCTGAGCATTATTTGTACGTACATATAGCATTTCCCGCCACGCTGCTTGGAGAAATTTGATCCGCTGGAAGACGCCTGCGACAGTTCACGTTACACGCCTTCCAGTTTCTTGGTTTTAGCATAGTCCTCTGCAAAGCGTTGTGTGCATTATATGGTAGCCTTACCGCTTAACTTATGAGTACTCATATTATACAATAATTATATAGATATTTTATTCTGGAAGTCATCATATAGGGAGTGATCAACTTGGTGCTGATAATGGTGGCGGACTGCTGTTAAGTATAACAGGCGCTATTTGCCGTGGAGGCAAATTTGGCCAAGGAACCTAATCATCGCCGATTATCCAGCTGGCATGTGCAACGGCTACGCTTTCGTCCTCGCATTCGGTGAAATGAAACATCTAAAATTTCGATTTAATAAGTAGTTACAACCATGATTAAGAGAAAGAGAAAAAGCAAATTCTTAAAAAAATGTTAGTTGTTGCAGTCCTCAAAAGTCGCTGTGCGTTTCGCCGTGACGTTACGTCTCATGAACAATGCTTTGTCAAGGGATAAAGTCAAGTGCTTGACACGTGCTCTAAGACACGTGAAATAAAAGCAACGGACAATCTACGCACGGCGCGTGTTACTTTATAAGCTTCCGTTATTCCATTTTGAACTCCAGCAGTGCAATATCAAGTAGCATACGGTGTTTACATCAAGTGGAAGGAGAAGACACTTGCAGCTGACCAGGAATTGGGGAATCCACCTTGGTGGTGTTAGTACCCGGGAGCACCGAGCAATGCGGAGACCTCTTGAGGACCAGAATTGGTCGAATAGTGCTCCCTGATCCAAATACAGCTGGTTGCCTACTTCCTAGTTCCCGACATTAATGACGGCAGCCAGTACATTGTGTGCACTGACTGCGATTTTTGGTACGTACTAGTAAAAACTCACTCCGCAGCATGGAACAGGCATTATTGCTATCCCCACACCAAACCGTCATGGAACACGTATCATCAACACACTCGGACTTCTTAGTGAGAGGTGGCGTCGAAAGCTAAGCAGTGCGATGCAATACTTGCTGGGTTGGGATATAAGGGCCTCGCACCATGCACCTTGGGCACTGCAATTATGATTCGACCGGAAGTTTGGAGAAAGAATCAAAGGCACCAACTCGATCCAAGTCCGCGGATTTATGCTGTAGGCAATGCATGGTGAAAACCAAGGCACCGACACCGGAAATGTCCGCTCCATGTTCATTAATTTGCCCGTCACTTTCACTATATGTTTCATGTAGTATGAAAGACGGCGAAAGTCTTAGTACAAGTCGTCCGGCAAAATGGCGCTCAAAACCGCTGGTCGGAGGTATAATACAAATTGTCGAAATTCAGTGGCTTTCCATCTGTCTACATCTTTTTTGTTCGGAATTTCCATAGAAAGTAGGCAGTGAAACAGCGAGCGCACAACCTTAAGCGGTCGTGGTGGCGACCGAAATCTGTGGATGGCGTGCGAAGGTTCTGGTAACTCGGTCCACATAGCCTTAACGTAAAATCCTTTCCATCACGTCCCAGCACAGCGTGTACAGGTACTCGATTGTGAAGTCCGCAAGCAAGACCATTCGTAGAGCTTCGAAAGGTGAAGCGCCAACGAGATGCTAATTTTTTCATCTGGAGCGGAAATCCTTGTTGCTCCCCGTTATATCGTCCGAAAATACGGGAAAATCTTGCTGTGGTCTCTACGTACGCCTAAGGTGTATTATTACCCTAGCATTACTTGCCGACAGCGATGCACTTTCCGAATACAACATATCCCGTGTGCTGTTTATCTTGTTTCACACGAGCTCTAGCATGTGTCAGCGACGACGTGTATGTGTGAACGCTGACGCGTGGACTACAAGGTTGATGCAACACGCCTTCTTATCTTCATGTATGACCGCCTGCAGGATCTTACGCACGTCGGCTGGCTTCTTTAACCCGCAGAAGACTCCAACGGGAAATATGTCAGCTTGTAATTGCATAAGTAGTCCAATTATGGGCCATTAGTTCTGTCGGAAAATGCGGAGAAGCGACCTACCATTGATATGCAATTACAACTATAAGACCTGCGGTGGATGAGCATATGCTGCTTGAACATGCACCCTACTGCGGCTTCCAGTCCGTGATGAACATAACGTCCATGCTTCATGAAGTTTTCAGGGCTATAACGTGGTGTGTGCATGAGGGTTGGTGAGGGCGCAGGCAACACCTGATGCAGATGTCGGAAATTTCTCATAAATATATTGAGCTTGGCTACTGTGACGTTTGCTTCTAAAGATGCATCGTGTAAAACATTCGCGTAAAGCGGTCCTCGGAAGGATGTAACGTGCTGTCTGCAGAAACAATGATAGGTGACGGAGCAAGACTGGAGCATTTACTGCTAGTTTTCCGGATCTCCCGATATTCCTGAACTTCATCAGTGCTTCCGTTGAATGAAACATAACTCACGGGAGTATTTGTGGCTGCCAGTAGCTTTGGTTAATCGGTGCTAGCGCTAGCATAGGCGGGTTCCTGGATACTTGACTCATGCGTCATGCGAAATGCTAGTAACTCAACTTCAGCGATTTATGCTTAAAAACAACGTTTAAACTCAACAGTCGAAGCTGATATGCTAGCTCCTCACCACTGATCGGTATCCTACGTTGTACCGTCAACCTAACTTCGCCACTCAAAAGCGTGGACCGTGGGTCCGCCAACTTGCATGCTTGGAAAGATCGGAATACTTGACCAATAAGACGGTCTTTCCCTCAAGGTTACATAGATTTGGAGCAAACAAACAACCCTCCAAGACATAACTGTACATACAGTGCAAAGGCTTGAGAAACCAAGAAACTATTTTGTGATGGAAAACTAATCAGTGTAAAACACCAATATCTCGAATACTTCACAACCGTCCGAACTTAATACAAAGTCGGACGCCAGAGCACCCAATTGTGCTCACAGTAATCTTTTCAAGAGGCTGAACGGAAACTTGTTGGTCGAGCTTCCGGATTCGGATAACAACTTGAGGGAGGTTGTTGCTATACGATTCGACTAATGTATGCCCAAGCTCTCAGCTGCCCTCATGTCCCTGAGAATATGGTTGGCTTTCCACTTCCTCTCAATAGAGCGTTGTCCGTTTTGCACTCTGTTTGCATTACTTTTTCAATTGGATGGATATCCCTTCGGGCCTAGCTCTAATCTACCCTCGGCTGATCAGTCTCTTGTTTCTGACTGCTCCCACATATCGCTCCTAGTTATCGCTCTAGGCTCTGCATTCCAAACACTCTGTTCCCCACATCCCGACACCTTTCCTTGGCATGCAAACTGGTTTTCTTATAGCCGCTGTCGTCCCGAAAGCTTCTTTTCCTATGACACTCATTACTGTTATTTACACCTTAATTTGGCGGCCTAGCTTCATCTTGTTGGCTTATCCGGACTCGTCGGAACGGTCCCCTGCATTCTGACCCACCTCGGACTTCTGAGATCTAAATGCCCTAGGCTCTGCCAGCATAACATCCTGTAGCCTTCACCTCAAATGCAATGTTTGCCATGATCCATCAGTATTACTATGCCCCCTTTCAGCCTGTAGTTGTCCATTCTGCTTATGCGCTCCTTTAGTACTTAGACCTAATTTCTACGGCTTTCACTCTTTGAGCTGACATTCTAATCTCGACTCAATGTGCTCTATGCTTCAGACTACTGTGACCCAATGAGCAGGGATGGGCAGATTTAACTATCTGCTCACATCTCCCTGAGAATATCGTTGGCTTTTCCACTTCCTCTCAATAGAGCGTTGTCCGTTTTGCACTCTGTTTGCATTACTTTTTCAATTGGACGGATATCTCTTCGGGCCTGGCAATACGCTAGCGTCGTCCGCACAGCCTCCTGCTTTCTGATTACTTCCAGACAATCCAAACTTTAACGAGCTATGCTTTTCTGTCTCAGTACTCTGTCCCCTTTACCCTGAGACCTTTCCTCGGCGTGCAGCTGCCTTTTCCTTTAGCCACTTTCGTCCTAAACTGCTTCTCTTCGGATGGCACTGATTACGTTATTCTCGCCTATATTTGGGGGCCTAGTCGCAGCTTGTCGACTTATCTGGTTGTGACTGAACGGTCTTCTGTTTCCTTACCTCTCTCGGACTTCAAAGTTCTCATGATCTAGGCTCTGCTGACAAAGGCCTGTTACCCTCACTGCAAGAGCATTGCCAGTCAAGATTCAACTTTATTATCCTGTTCCCTTTATTCCTTAACATGTCCGTTTCTTTTGCGGCTCTCCGTCAGCATTCAGACTTTACTTATACGTCTTTGACCTCATGAGCTGACATTCTAGTTTTGTCTCAATGATCTCCTACCTTCCGACTTCTGTGGCCCTAACAATCAGGAATCGGCTAACCCAACGGCCTGTGCACATCACCTGAAGCATATTCTTGGCTTTTTCTTTTTCTTCTCATCCATAGCACCCTTTTTGCACTCTATGTCCGACTTATATGGTTCTATCTGTACGGTCTCCTGCCTTCCGCTCTCTCTCGGACTTCTGTAGTCTAAATGCTGTAGTCTCTGTAAACGGAACCCTCTGTCTCCCCAGCCTCCAGAGCACTGCTGCTCATGATTCATCATTAGCATATCCCCTTTTATCCTTAACACTTTTATCCTGTTGCCGCTCTGTTAGCCTTCTGACGTTTATACTATGGCTTTCTCTCCATGAGCCCATATCCTTCTCTCATTTCTATGTTCTCCTGCTTTCCGACTACTTTTGAACCATCGAAAGGTCCAAAGGTCTGTTCGCAACACCTCGAGATCTTTGCAGGCTTTTCCCCTTCTCCTTTAGTCTCCTCCTTCCCGACCACATTCTTTCATGTTTGCTCTCTCTGTTTGCATTTCTGTTGCAATTGGACGGATAAGTCTTCGGTCCTGGCTCTACTCTAGCCTCGTCTTACCAGTCTCCTACCTTCGGACTGTTTCCAGACATCCGAGACCCAAGCGTTCTAGCTGTGCAGCCACAATGCTCCTGTTGCTTTCTTTCTATGCGCCGACATTCTAGTCTCGTCTCAATGGTCTTCTTTCTGACTGTTGAGGCATAACCAATGAACCATCAACAGATCCAATGGTCTGTTCACAACATATCGAGATCATCTGTACGCTTTTCCACTTCTCCCAAAAAGATACCATTCCTTCCAGACCTCATCCTCTCCTTTTCGCGCCCTCTGTTTACATTCCTTTTTCAACTGCACGGAGAACTTTTCGGGCTTGGCTCTAATCTATCCTCGTCTGCTCTGTCCCCTTCCTCCTGGATGGTTCCAGACATACGAGGTATGACCGATTTAGGCTCTGTTGTCCCAACACTCTGTGCCCCTCATCCTTTGTGCTTTGCTCGCCATACTATCTATCTATTCCGGCGCAAAGCTTTACCACCCTTATCTTAATTACATTACTGGGCATTATTCATCCTTTTTTATTAACAAGGATTATTCATCACCCGAAGAACGTCGGCGGCTTTTCCACTTCTCCTCAATAGAACCGGTTTTACCGACCCTTTGCTTTCCTTCCTTTGCTTTCGGTTGCATTCCTTGTTCATTCGACGCTAACTTACATTCGTTTGTCCTCCCTGACGTCTTATATTCCTACCAATATAAGACTGAGGCAAAGCGTCGCTGACGCTTCTTCTGTGTGATATGCTTTCCCATAAGCTGCACTTCTCGACCTCCTCTCTCTGGTTCCCACCGACTGGGCACATGCGCCATAAAATACCCTCAAACCCTCTTTGCTTCATCTTCATCCCTATTTTGGAACAATCTTTCATTATCTACTGATCCGTGTTCTGCTCGCTTCTCGTCGTATTTCGCAGCTTATGATACACGTGTATATGCGATATTTAAAAAACAATTACATGTATAGGGGTACAATAGTTCAGTCATTGCCGCAATTGATCAACTGCATTCCAGGTGCATTCCTTTCTTCTGTCTATGTGGCTGTCTCTGTTTGGTGCCTCTTTTCCGAGTTTGTCACAGGTACGGCGACAGGCACCCAAGGAATGGTCCGCCGTCGCGACAATACAAGACACACAGTTCCTTTATCTGGACATGTGCGGAAGATTATCAACCCATTTTACAACGTCCTAACCGGACAAATCATTCGTTATCTCGCACGGATATTATTTTTCCGAAGCTTGAACCATAAGGTTCAGTTTGCTTAACACAATTTCATCCACATACCTCTTGCCTGGAGAACTCCTTTTTTCTTTAGAAGGCACACGCTCATGCCGATTCAAAGCCAGAACAATCGGTCATCCTGAGCTCTTCAATCCGCCTTGACTGCTCAACTGACAGTAGTTTCCTATAACTCTAACAAATTTTATTACACACCCCGAAGATCTGCGATGTTTCCTTCGGAACCATATCCTATCCTTTAAGACTTCAACAACAATTCAACATATTTTAATGTATATCCCTCAGTGACTTCACGTGGTTCTGCAGGTTATTAACACATCACGTTCAAAAAGAATGTTTACTTCTGACCTACCAATCGGGCGCAGCTATTCGTTCAAAAAAGGAGAGGACCCAGAAACGCAATAGACGCTCGTCTAACGCATAAGCCGGCAGAAGAATTGTACGCAACATGACTGCGAATAGCCCAGCAAACCAACGTTCAACAAGAAATATAGCCAGTTATAACTTTGCACTCAATAGGTTGGCGGCAGTGTTTCAGGACGTGGTGGGTTATTGCCTGACAAGCGTTCTCCTTATAAAAAGCCACAAAGCTCCGTTTAACAACACTGCAACGTGGCGAACGTGACTTGTTACCGAATAAAGTCACAACCCATAACTTCACACTGGCATGTCAACTGCCGTCACCATTCTAGATAGGGTCGTTACACTGGAACTGCTACATCCGCACCTAGGGTCGTCTCCTCTTTCTACGATTGCACGCATATGTTGTGGTTTTTTTTCCTTTCTACGATAACACCGTTGACCTTTGCGTTACTCATGTACGAACTCACTGTATTGTCATATCTCTCTCGAGCGTGCTGTTTAATTATTTTCCAATGGATCATTCAGGATTCTCAATCTATTATTAGACGATGTATGACTGTAATATACGGCAGACCGATTATATCCTAACAACCGAGTCCCGATCTCACGACAGCCAAAGTATTGTTTCGCCTTTTCACCATTGTACAGTTCCAATCATGGACATATGAACAATGTTCTACTGTCAATAGTACAGTTGCCATAAAATGTCAGTACAGTTGCACACACCGGATCATGCCTCCATGGGCGTGCCTCGCATAGTCGAGAATAAATTATTTATTTATTTATTTATTTAAGCCCTACTGATAAAGGGAAAACCGGCATGTAATGTTGGGATCAGTAAGGTAGAACTGCCTGTGGCTGAGAGTCAAACGTTTCCGGGGTCTGTTACGATGGGAAGATTCCAGCTGCCAGAGCATGGACGCAACGTAGACCCGCTAGCACGGATGATGGAATGGCTTCTGGGTGAAACGCCGAGAGCGGAGGCACAACGCAATGGGGCCGGGAAACAAGTGGTGCGCCAGTGTACTGAATGCAACCACGTTAGACATTATGCCTCATACTGTACAAAAATGTATTATTTTTACTTCTCGTTATTCTTGTGGGGGTGATGTCGTTTATCCTCCTTTTGGGTGTCGTGGTCAGTGTAATAGTGGATAGAGATTCGGTTGTTTCCATTGCAAACTATGTTGAGAGCGCCCCGTTAGCGCAGAAAGCAAGCGCATTGGAAACAGTCGCAGAATACAGCTTAAAGCCGACCGGCGCACTGCGGTTGCGAGTGACAATTTGGAAACGGTCCTTCGCCGTTGCATGTTTGTCGTCGGGTGATAAAAGAAGCTAGTTTCGGTAATGACATCCTCAAGCTTCTCAGGGCCATGATTTCTTTCTGAAAGAATGTCGAGATAATGGGTAACGAAAGCACCGTGCTAAGCGCAGGAAACCGATACCATATACGTGAAGTGTCTCCCTCGAAAGCCCGAATCGCACAATGCAGGAGGTGTAACCTACGTACGAACATTCGTTCATGGATGCGGATGATGAGTACGGAGTCGGCAACTAGGCAGAACACCGGAGACACGTAACATTAGGAACTTAGTGCTAGCTTATTTTCATATGGATGCCACAGAACACTGAAGGAAACACAGAAGCAGGTGGCCGAGATGAAGGCCAAAGTGTTCGACTAGTAAAACAATATTTCCGTATTCATCACCAGTATCGCGGTTGAAAGAGGCAGACGGAACCTACTGGTTTTGGGCTGATTTCAGACCGATAAGCAAAGTGACGGTGAAGCACGCATTTCTGATGCCACAACTGGGGAGAAAGGCTTCAGTCTTCACAACGCAAAGCTGGTTTCTTGATAGCTTTCCGTATGACATACTGGCAACTTCTCATCGCAGAAGAAGACTATCAAGGGGCAGATTCCTTTATAAACAGCCAGCAGCATGAGTTACGGGGGAACGCCGTGTGGATTGCGTAACACCCGGCGACATCCAAACGTTTGCAGCTGCTGGTTCTTGAATACATCCAAGGTGCGGTGATCTGAGGGTAGCACATCCGTGTCTTCTTGGAGACGGAGCATAAATAGGATGCCCCACTAACAGCCGTTTGACCACGATTGGAGAATGCCGGTCTGAATCTTAGTCACAGAGTGCTCAACATTCCATTATGGGTTTGGGCCACCTGAGGAGGAATGGCTAAGTTTAGCCGCTTTCAAAGAAAGGCGAAGCAAGTAAGGATTTTGCAGCACCAATACCTGAGCCTCAGCTTCGATAGTGTCAGAATGGTGGCGTATAATTCGATATTCGTGCTCTATTTTGTGTAGGTGATCAATCCCTTATTAAAGCTGCTGCATATAAACGAGTCGTCTTCTTGGCAGCCTGAAAAGGACCTTGATTTTAACCACCCAAAGGGATGCGTTGCAAAGGCGCCAGTTTGTTTATGGTTACCTGAGCCAAGGGAAAGTTCACGGCAGTGATCCACTCAAGCAGCTTGCAATCGGGCTGTGCTGTCCAAATCGGTCGGTTTGATGAAATACGCCAGTAGGGTGCTGACCAGAGCAGTGCAACAGTATTCAAGGACGGATAAATAAATAAATATATATATTATCCTCGACTGTGCAATTTCCGCCAGTGGAGGCATGATCAGGTAGGCGAAACGTTGCAGACATTTTGTGGCAATTGTAAAAGCCACCGTAGGAAATCCTTTAAACGTTCATGCTTGGAACCGTATAATGGTGGAAACGTGAGATAACAATTGGGCTGTCGTCAGATCGGGTCTCGTTTGTAACGATGTAATCCGTCTGCCATATTTTGCAGTCATACAGCAGCCAAGGATGGATCAAGCATTCCCACTGATCGATTATAAGCTAATGGAAGAGCAAGATCGAGTGCGTCTTGAAGGTATAATGAGTTCCTGCGTGTGTGTAACGCAAGGGTCGACGTCGAAATGGTATAAAACAAAGACGACCGTATATGCAGGAAATCGTAGCAAGTAGAGACGACTGTTTACGCAGATGCAGAAGTGCCAATTTGATAAACGTAACAAGAATTTCGAAACGTGACGCTTCTTGACCTGCCAGTGGGGAGTCATGTGCGGTTACCTTATTCGGTGTCGGGTAACATCCGCCAAGTCGCCGTGCGATTAACCAGACATTTGCGGCTTTTTATAGTCAACACACTTGCCAGGCAAATATCCACCACGTCCTGGAACACTGCCGTCAATCCATTGAATGGCAGGTTGTAACTGGCCATGCTTCACATTGATCGTTGAGTTGCTCATTTTCTCGCAGCCCACTTGAGTCCCATATTTCCTTTGGCGTATGAGTTTGGCGAATGGCTGTTTCGTTCCCGGGTCCTTTTCTGTCCTGACCGAATGGCTGAACCAGATTGGTAGGCCATGGATTAAATATCTGTTGTAGGTGCCGTGTTAATCATCTACAGAACCCCGGGAAGGCAGCGGGGAATTTCCAATGAAACATGTTAAGGTGTTGTTGAAACCCTGAAGGATAGCATATTGTCCTGAACAACAAATCGGAGGTCCACCGTGGGTAACTTGTCGAATGAAAAGTATGTCTTGCCAACAGGCTGGCCTTAGAGCACTGGGAAACCTCTCTTCCAGCAAGTATAATCTATGACGTTACCGACTGCAGCTCGCTATTATGGTTAATCACGACGAGAGATCCGCAGGGATGACTTACAAGGGGATACTTGCTACAAGAACGCCTTTAAAAGTAAGTAAGCAAATATAATGAAGTATGTGATACCCGTAACCTTATCGTGGCAAGCACTGGACATAGTTAGGCTGCGCTGGGTCAAACCGGCGTGTGGTATCGCTGCTATGGATAGAGACATCACGGAAAGTCAAAGTTCGGATGAAATAGTGAGGTTACTGCTTGCTCACTTACAGACAAATACTAAGCCAATGGCAACACAACGTGAAGAGTAGGAGCTTCTCAAAACCTGGGAAAATCTTGATGTCGCCAAGAGCACTTTGATGTTGCCAACCAACGAAATGAAGGTAGCCTTTATTCACCGGAACTAACTGGTGGTGTTGCTAGTAATCCACAATGACGCCAATAGGGATCTGGAGGGAAACTTCGACTGCTGCGGTGGTGGGTGGTTTGACCAACCAAGAGAAAGTACGTCACTGCATAAATTCGTGGGAGCTTAAGCTGTCAGTCAAACTGCCAGGTTGCTGCACTGAGGATACTTTAAGAATCGATCGATGTCAAGCAGCCTTCCAGTTTTGGATCTTGGACTTATTTCGGCCACCGCAGGTCAGTCGGTTAGTAAACAATTACGTCATAGGGATGATTGAGCATTTCACACTATGGGTAGTAGCCTTGCAGATAATGGAGCAACTAGGTGATACAATGGCAAAAGGATATGGCTTCAATGTGTCAGGAGGGTATGGAATACCACAATGTGCTATCAGCGGCCACTATCCCTGTTTTAATTCAAAAGCGTTTCAGAAAGCATTGGAAAATGGAATATACGGAGAAGTGGCATGTTCCTGAACCATCCACAGACCAGAGTTCTAACTGAACTGCTTACGTAAACAATTGAGTCCCGGTTAACTGGTAAGAACTAGGCAACGGAGGTAGCATGGCTTTGAGTTCTTCTCGAGTGCGGAACCAGCAGACGGTCAATCACCGAATTTGTGCTAACCGAATTACAGTTTGGTCGACAACTAAGAAGTCCGATAGGTACATGCGTAGCTTTGAGCACAGAAGTAGGACGTTCCTGTAGAACACCGCAAAAGTTTGGAAGCAACAGCCAGGTCTTGGTAAACACGGAATAATTGCAATTACGTGGTTAGGTTTGCGACCCACCACTGAAGGCCAATCAGCGTAGGGTAAAAAATTAATGTACGAAATCAACACAGCCCCGAAAACGGTGGGCCAAGAGCAAAAATGTTTATGGAACACAATAAAGATCCTACGCAGTGCACGACCTAAAGAGGTGTAAGGTCAAGGTTAACAATAAGGCACCGCGAATTTGGAAGAATTCCACCATGCTACGGTATTGGCACGCAAGTGCAGGGCCACTTCAAGAAGTGCAGGTGTAGGATGACAGCAGCTAGTGATTGCCTGGAGGACAGAATGGCCACGAAAACGGTGTGGACGGAATCGCTGGCAGGTACAATGAGGGTGCGCAGGTAGCGCTGCGCTTGGCTGAAGGAACGATACCAGAACCCGTCCCGAGCGGCGACCATCAGGGATGCTACCAAGTAGAATAAACCGGGTGTTCGTTGAAAACGCAACAACAGACAAAAGCTTTTTTATCGTAGCCACCATGACCGACCTCATGTAGAGCGCTGCACTAGCATTTAAGCGAAGCATGAGCTTTCGAACGCTTCCGAGCAGCTCAGAATGGGAAGCGTAACAGCGGAGTTGCGGGGGTGAAAGTAGAAGTGATATTACACCACGTGGTTCTGAAAGTGCGGTAAGGTGTCGCAACCGGACACCAGGGGAAATTTTGCGTCAAGGGAAAGAAACGGGGCTCATATACGCGCGCATGCGGGAGTAGTCGGACAGTTGGTGCCTGCGCCCACCGATTGGGTAAGCCCCTTCAGATTCGTAAAGTAGGTCTATATTTTTAAGTGCATTTGTGCTGATGTTCTTCCTCGAGCGCCTACAATTGTCACGCGCGGTAGAACGCTATGCAATCGGATACAAATCGGTTGTTGTTGTGCCGTTTGTTGTGGGTCACGTGGTGTGTAGCACGTGGTTTTAAGTGGGCCTAAAGCACATCTTAAAAGTAGTTAGTTCGTTTGGTGTGCACGCAACTGCTTGTTTTGTAATTGCTGTACCTAGACTACCAATGCTGCCGGTAAGGACATAATTAGCCAGTGTTGCAAAGGCAGAGAGAACTGAATATGTATGCGTTATAAGCGTAACGCTGCTACCGAACCCGATTGCTGATCCTCGTCAAACTGGCGCTTGACATGCTACTATTGTCATTTCCTTACTGCGGTTGGTCTATACGTGTCCGCGCGTTGCTTTTCTTAAAGTTCAGCGGCAGCGTGTCCTCCATCACCCAGGATGGATTGATAACCATTGTTGGCTCCATGTAGATTACAAGGAGCCACCCACTGAACCTCCAACCTTCATTCTCTTCTGCCGTGTATTTCTTAAAGCTTCGCTCGCATGTCGATTTCTTCATCGAAACTGTAGGTATCCAGTAATGGTCAAACGTCTTAATGACATGGCTACAGCAGCCACTGATTCATTCTTTTCTAGAGCCACTATCTCTGCTTAGCAGCAGGTAGTCGCTATAGCTCCCATCTAACTTTGCGGATATCCGGAGATCGCTCCCTCTTACAACGTTCATTCTCTTGGATTGTTTGCGTCACAGCTTAGCTGATCTATTGACCTATCACTTACCTTCACTGGCCTATAGATGCACTCATCGACCCTATAGGCATACACTTGTGACAAAGCGTCTGATTAGAATAGCTGCATCTGGCGACTGAGTCACTCCTAGCGCCACCATCTGTCGGTTGTCATAAATTCGGCGTCTCTCTTCAGAGGTAGCTAATGACCATTGGCCCCATGCATAGGCGATGATCCAGTGCTTGTTAGTAGCCACCCCGTATCTCAATAACCCTTACTCCTTTAGAATATCTGCATCCAGTCCCTCCGCTGCCCTGCCACCAATTGATCTTTAAGACTCGCAGCAAACTATTTTCGCTTATTATGCCCCCTCTCGGATTACACTAACTACGTGCGGTTCATGCACCTGACAATCACTACCAACATTCTAACGCTCCTTGCTCTATCCCCACGCAACCATCGACTCATATCAAACGGATACTCGTATTTTACTTACTGGTGCAACGCTCTTGTCTCTACGCAGGCGATAGCAATCCACCTATATGGCTAATGCTTCTGTAGGATACTCAAAAGACATTTGCAGCATAATTATTGTTGCACAGTTTACATGCTTTTATCTCAAGCCCAAATGTTATAACACAAGACATTAACAATATTCAACTCCATGCCTGTTCTTGCGGTCTTCTCTCGGTTGTCCCTCACTTTCCCTTTTCTCTGAGGTCCGGGACATCTTGGAGGTCTGGGATTGGACTGAGGAACAGTTTTGGCCCAAGACGGACGTAACAACCCACAAGGACTGACATGGAGGATGGTAAAACTCCGCAAGGACCGACCTACAATCACCATAACCCTTGTCCAGTATGGTGAACTGGCCATATCCTCATACTCCCACACATTATACATCTGAAAAATCTGGACAATGGAAAAATTGAACCTTTTGCTCACCTGGACATACAACAAGAAGAAAACTCGTGATGTCCCTCTCCTCCACCGACCTCAAAAATCATGGCGACCCAGATCAAAATACCCGTCCAACTAACAGAGGAAATTAGAAGCCATTACCCCGCGAAAAACCGAAGGTGAAACTAGTCGTCAAGCGGCTTTGCCAGTCCAACATTAATGTTCAAAATGCTTTACGGCAGTGTTGCAGGAAGTGGTGGGTTTTCGCCTGGCAAGCGTTCTCCCTATAAAAAGCCACAAATGTGTGTTTAACAACACTGCGACGTGGCGGATGTGACTCGCCACTGAACAAAGTCACAGCCCACAACTACATACTGGCAAGTCGACTAGATTCACATATCAACTCTTCCCGACACCGTTTCAACTACACACGATTAAACCCGATGTATCATCGTGATACACAACAGTTTTTAAACCCTGATCATGCCTACGTTGGTGCGTCTCTATGAAACTGAGAATAAACTATCTATTTATTTATATTATCATGGACATACGACCAATTTTCTACTGTTACTGTCACAGTTGCCATAAAATGTTTGTACAGTTGTACATATCTGATCATGCCTCCACGGGCGTGTCTCGCATAGTCGAGAATAAATTATTTATTTATTTATTTATATTGACCACCATTTTGCGTTATCTTGGCCAGCCGAGCATCATTTTATCTTTTACCTAGTTACAACGCCTACCATGCGGTATATGTACTGGTGGATGAACAACCAGATTTTGGCGTGCTTTGCTAGCCTTGAGTAACATTAGTATGCTTTTTTAAGGAACCGGAACAGCGCTCACCAGCGAAAAATTCATGGGAATAACTTGTGCAACAGCCTTGTCCTATGTAACCAAACACTCGCATTAGACAATAAAATTGGAGGGAAAAGGCTCAAGGCGAGGTTTAATATTGTTTATCAACAGGGGAGCAAAATGATCCCTTATAGTTGAGAAATGGTAACCACTAGAATTAGAGTGGTTAATGCCCCACCAAGGCAGACCCTAAGGTGTTTCACATCTCGAAGCTAGTTGTTAATTTTTTGAATGCTCATTTCTATAGTGACATTTCTAAGTGACAGACTTCTCTAGCTCACTGGTATTTGTGGCATATGCTTTCGGTTATATAACATAAGCACAGGGTGATAAAAGTAGGCACATATATCTAAGGAATATGTGAAGTTTTCAGGGACATACGTGCCGAATGATCCTTAGCGTCGCCTGGATTATCCCGGCGGACCTGCTTCATGCCGCGCTGAGATAACCTTCCAAAGCACATAGGCTTACAAATAATGTACGCTGCATTCAGCGTGCTTCGTGGCCCAGTATCGTTTGAAAATGATAAAACGTGGCCGCCTGACTGTGGGTTAATTAAAAGTTGTCCTTAGGTCTCGTGCAAATGTATCCTGACTTACGCAATTATTAGCATTTTCGCGCAACTGTATCGCGTAAATGTCTAGCTTTCGCTAGTATGTCTGGAAAGATTGCTTTTCAGCGTGTTTGGTTGAAACTTGGTATTGTGGTGCAATTTGGCTACATAATGCACTTCTAAATAAATATCCCTATGTTTAACAAATACAGCTCCGCCATAATTTAACTTTTCCGTTTTTCGGTATCTGCGTGCAAAGCATAAAACTTATAGTAACGTAATAACAGTAGTTGCTTTATTGTTAGTTCCCACTTCGAACAAGGTTAACTCGCGAACAACTGCGCTCATCACAAGGATTTTACGTTTATAGTAACCAGCGTTTGAAACGACCTGCAGTGCATACCTTTGTTCTATGCTTTTCAACCTTTAGGCTTAGAAAAGGTTTTTCTGTTTATTCGGAAGCTTAATGATGTTTGAATTTTGGCGCTTGAACTCAATTTGTAATGCGAGCATTTTCGTTACTTTATATTTTGCTAGTTAAGTACGCCGCGTTATTATCTCTCTTTTAAAGAAAATCTACTTATCATTTGACGTTGCTAGAAATTGTTTGCAGCGTATTGGTTTTCCTTCTTATTATGCCGCTCTTATTTCGTTCCACGTGCCCAACATTAAATAACCACTGACTGTGCTGAAACAATCCAGCGCTTGTGGGGAACTGGATACTGTTCGCACAAATGTGCTTAAATGCGATTCCGCGCGCATTTTTGCCACTGAAAAAGTCACGGAGCACAAAGCTCTCCTGACGGAGCCAGATGAAATCCGTGTAGATGCGTAAACCCTTAACATAGTAAACTTAAAGAAGCCTGTGGATTCATTACGTAGGCCAGCGTGTCCCGTTTCATCGAGGATAAAATGGGTATTTCTTTATTTAATGTGCTGCAAAATAAAGTAAAGTACTGCTCTACTTCTCTTTGTGGTGGTAGCGAGCAAGGAGCATATACAGCCAGCATTCTCTCAATGAGAGTGTATGGGAATTGCTAACATTGTGTCCTGGCACCTTGCTGGAACAGCGCCTGGCAACAGCCCAGAAATATACCTTATTTATTTTCTTATTCGTTAACTGTTGATGATTATTACCTGGGTAACTGCGCTTGATGAGCGTGTCGGCAACCTGCCTACCTGTAAGGGGACATCCATCATTATCATATTGATTCTATGAAACTTTAGGCGTTGCGCGATCCTGGTGACCGTATTAGACTTAAGGAGTGACTCCCAACCTTCTGCATGGCATGAAATACAAAACAAACACCAACTGTGTACACCGAGAAGGCATGACCCGCTAAATAAATGCAGGAACGCTGCTCTTGTTACGTTGAAGGAGTGAGGGTCGGCTCAGTTATGGAAATGCCTTAAAGCTGCATGCTTCTTGATTTCATTCCTCGTATACACCCAGAATATGGGTTTATGGATGGAGCTGTGGGTGAGGCAGCGCATGCCACCGAAGCCCACGGTAAAAGCAAGCGTCCTGCGTTCGTCTTACTGAAACCATAGTCACAGGCAAAATGATCGCAGGCCGACAACCGTGTATCTCCTTTCCTCGATGGTATAAAGGTGACAATGCATAAACGCAGGTGTGCCTTTGGTTAATTAACATGAGGGGGATAACTGAAACCTTTTAATTGGATTATTGACGGCAGTGGACTGAGTCAGGTGATCCTAATATTCAAAAGTACATGCTGTTAGCGTCGATGCATATACACCACAACGCAGCGTTAAACACGTAGTTATGCAGTTTCTTTGGTGTACGCTACTTCTTTGAATGCTACTTCTGAATGCGTACTGGACCGAAATTACCAAACTCATTCGCTATCACCAAATGGAAGATGTGCGACGACCTGGCTACGTGACTCAGCGAAAATGTCATCCATGTAACAGAAAGCAAAACAGCTGGTTCTTCGAAATACCACAGTGTGATGTGAGCTGGGTAGTTTTAGTTAAGTGGGTTCCAACGAACGTTGCTACGGCAGTGTTCTAGGTGGTAATTTTTTCCTCCAAAAAGCGTTCTTTTTAATGAAGGTCGCAAATACCTGTTGAACGACACTGCAACTTGGCGGCTGCGGCTGCCCCAAAATAACGTCACTGCCACTTGCTCACTCCACGGACGTCAGCCAGCTACTTCGAAGGGCTCTAGAGATCCGTTATTGCACTGGCGACTAAATCAAACACATCAATGCAAGCAGAATCACAAAAATATATTCAGATAAGGCTTCATAAAAACGCACCTAAAGGTATGCGCGATCATAGATACATTTCCTGTCTGGTTATCCTGCAATAGATTGCATAATTACCGCTTTAGGGCATTGTAAAATGATAATGCGTACGCAGGCGTACCTCGGCTTGTCCAATATCAATATGTAAATAAATAAATAACTGGTATGTTATCGGTAAAATGAGACACACCTGCGAAGGCGGGATCAAATATGCATAAAAGCATGGCCTTTTTGGAATAGTAAAACATTCCATTTTATTGAAAGGTATAACCGAAAAATTGAAGTCCATATGAGTGAGCATTTTCTCAGGTAATAGCCAGACCAAGGAGCCGGATGGCGCTGGGGCGCGTAAAATCAGTCATAACTGTTGTGTCAAGATACAAGTTGGGCGTGATTTCGCCATGCAGTAACCCATGAGCACAGGAGCCCAAACAAGTTTTTGGTGCAACCAATGATCATTAAGTTATTAGGATGTTCTGTGCTCCATCAAAGCATTCTTCATAGTAAAATCAGTTGCCCAGGTTGTAGGCAGAAGTCTGAGGACTGCGTCAAGTGAAATGTTCAGCTATGGCTTTATTCAGTAGCGGGTCACACCCGCCACGTTGCATTGTTGTTAAGCGGACATTTGTGGCTTTTTATGGTGAACGCTTGCTAGGAGAAAACCCATCACGTATTGTAGGTTTATCTAAGACATCTTCTAGTAAGAGTGTTCTAAAAGCATTACAGACACACATATTAAGAAATCGAATTATCGTTTGTTGTTATAAGCTGATATCCTTAAAATTGCTTATGTAGAATGCAACCCTTACATTATTCTAATGAAGCATATTCTATTCTACGAAATCACATCAATAGTTCCCCCCACCGATCACACATGATTCTGTGGATGCGAATATGATGACAAGTCAAGGCATAATTACTGGTTGCAGCGGTGCACATGGGTTCTTACCTCACCATCAACTAGGGTGGCCGTCCAATGTTAGCTTAAACGTCTGGCCATTGACCGGAACTGCGGGTCACTGACCCACAAAGATAGGTTTATTAGCTAACCAGACCGCCAATGAGATAGTAAAGGGAACCTCTGTAACAGTATTTAAAGCTCACTTGGAAACAGCTAGCAGGAAAGTGTAGAGAATGCCCGTAGCTCCGGGGGTGGATGAGAAGATATTCCTGTGTTCTGAGCCGAGCATTTCTGTTGCACACGTTTCGTTAGCAAACTAGCCAAAACATTCACAGCAGCTATTCAGTCCTGATTTGCGCAGTCTTGCAAGCTACTGCCAGTATTATATAAATATTGGCTGTTACCTGCTTTGAATATCAACCTTCGACTGGTTCTCGTGAGTCTGCCGAGTGAGCACCTCTTATCATTTTTGATATGGCGTCCATTGTTGGCTTAAGCTGCAGATCTTCGTAGCCACCCTCTAGCTCCACTGGTTTGTTGTTTAAGTTCCTGTCAAGTTGCCGGTCCTACGAAAACTCCCGCTCCCTGCGGTTTCTCTTATTTCAAGTATTGCACCGCCCTCCGGATCGAAATTATGGTCCTCGGAATCATTGTGTTCTGCCATTAATGTCAAAGCGGATTTTTCAGCATAATTAAGCCTGCCCGATCCGTCTCTGTGCAATGCGTCCCCTTGACTTAACTGACACATCGTAGCGCTAGAGCTTTGAGTGATTTGCTTAACGATTTCGGCAACCCAACCTCAATTTGTTTCACCTCTGCATGTTCATGGCACCTCTGGCCTACCTACGCTGTCGTCGCTTCATCTGAGGCATTAATTACTGTTAAGTTCCCCTCCTCCGCTTGCTGCTCGGCGGTCAACGCCCCTACATCACTTATAAGCAAGCGGGTTCTACGACGTAAAGGAACCATGATAGTTTCCTTTGCGTTCTCTCTCTGCTTCTGATTACTTTGAGACACTGTTGAGCGCAGCGTTCCAGTAGTTTACTTTATCATGTTGACGCCGCTGCTCTATTCTATTCTAACTTAGCTGGTGCATAGCATGGCCCGCCACCTACCATACCCGACAGCTACAATGTTTCCAATAAGTCACCTCTCCTTCTCGTAAGCGACGACTCTGCAGTCATTGTCCCTTAAGCATGCAACCAAATGCAGGCCCAGCTACGTTATGAATGCAGCTTTTACCCCTCCGTTCTCACTGTCAAATTAATTTACCTGTGACACCATATATCTCTATCTTCCAGTGGTTCAGTTAGTCTTTTGTCTCAAGGCTGCCCCATATTATTCCGTAACTGGTGTTCTATAGTATTGCTGGCTCTACTGCTTTATCATTCGTTCAACTACAAAAGCTTTACGTAGAACATTTGTTCACCTTGATCCACTTCGTCAACAAACATAGAATACATAGAGTGCGTTTTGTCAACCTTCCGATTATTCTCATCATGCTTAAACGAAATACCAGCAGAAACACAGACACCAATATATACACGGGAAAATTTGGTACACCAATAAAACTGGCAAAATCAAGGCCAAGGCAATCCGATTGGTTGCCTCAAGAGATTTCCCCAAAAATCACGGTTCCTCTCCTAACTTACTACGCAATGGTCCATATCCCTTAATCCACCAACCAAAACCAGAGGCGCTAACTCATGAAACCGGCGCTTAACCTTCTGTTTCCAACTGAATTACCTGTGAAACCGTAGAACTGTACATTCGAGTGTTTTGTTAACCCTTTTGGCGCCCTTTCCCAATTTTATTCCACCTCCGCAAGTTCACGGCATCATTGGAATTCTTACTCTGTCGTCGCTTCAGCTAAGGTAATAGCTCTGGTGGATTGCCGCTCTTTCACTTAACTGACTGCTTGAGATTCCGTGTTCCTAAACCTTTTAAATACGGGTGGTTTGGAAGACGTAATAAATCCTTCTCTTTCATTCTCCCTTGTAGGCATTCATTTGACGTACCTGCGACAAGTACAACCCCGATTTTGTATGCGGCACCTAATCTAGTTTGGCGCCGCAAGGCTCTTTTATTTCATTAAGTTATCAATGGTTTGCTGGTACTGCCGCGCCATGTTCACTGCAGTTGCGACATTTTATCTTATCACTAAGCGCTCTGAGGCGGTTGTCTTTGTCACCCATCTGCTTCTGCACTGCGCCTGCTTTCCTTTGCTGCACTGCTCAAATATCCTTACCAGTAGTTGTTGTACACGGGTTTTTCTTTCTCGACTTCAATAATAGTACGCACACACAGACAGACGACGCCAGATTTTATAGTTGTACCTACATAACCAGGTAAAACGTTTGGGAGGTCTCGAGGTTGCGGGCTCTACTTCCTCCCTTCTTCCTTCGTAATCCTTCCTTTATCTGACCTATTTTCCTTGTCCCCCTGCAAGACCTGCCTAGAAATGTCTAATAAACCTAACTAAATCGTTGTATCTAGGTAACTTTCTTGAACTTATTCCACGTAGTTCCAAATACATATGTAGACAGCCCGGACCATCACATCGAGCATCCTGTTTCCTTGATATGTAGCATCTAGTGGTTTGTACGATAGCGTTCAACCCCGTTTCACCTGTGGCACATCACCTCACAAAATGCTTCACCTCCCTGCAAGTGTCCAAATTATTTGAAATGCCATAGCGTTATGCGTCCCCATCACACCATTGGCTTATTGCTTCTGGTAGCAGATACTATAACTGATTGACGTCTGTATCCGTGGGATACATTACCCACCTAGCCAATGTAGTCTGCCAGCAACCGCATGCATCAGATTGTTTATTTGTTCTGGTACGCTCTGCCATAGCTGCATTCTGGATATTACAGAAGACTTTTTGCTGCGTATAAACTACTGTGTGGAACAACGAGGTCCAAAACATTTTCATCAACGGAGCGTCACCCGAATAAGCAGCATCCCCTTGCAGGTTTGAAGTCATAGTGTTAGGCTCCGTCCACCTCGCCGGTGGATTTCTTCCCCTGTACCATCAGAATCTTAATATAGGGCGTTATTTTACCACGGATACTTCACATACCTTGCCAGTGTGGTGTGCAGAAGATTTTTAGTCATTCGGATGTATACTGTGTGTGGTCATTATCACCGCGCTCGGCCTTAGTTAATTCCCAAGACCACACCAATCTTCCAGAGCAATATTCTCTACAGACTTGAAGAAATGCATACAAATTCATTATAATTTTGAAACGTCCCGTCAAAAATGCTTTTGCTCCACGAAAGCATCCCACTTACTTGCGATGTTTATCCTAGGTGTATCTGCCTGCGACGCCCACCTGGCCTGTGCGTTATCTGCTCGAACAGTGATGTCGTATAGGAATTGAGATCCTTGCTTGCCTGTGCGACCCCGCTTCTGACTCTAAATACCCATATCACTGACTCGTACTGCCCGACTCAAAAGTCACTGCTGAATCCTGACTAAATGTTTGGTTGAGGCCACGGAAAATCGGGTAGACCATGACTGCGATTAGCAATTTGGAAAATCGGTCCTACGGAAGCGTTGCCAGTACTTCAATGTTATTTAAGTGGTGGTTATTAGCGGTGTTCCAGGGCGTGGTGGCTGTAAGCCTGACAAACGTTCTCTATTTAAACTGCCAAAACACTGTGACGTGGTGTTTGTGATTTGCCACCGAATTAAAGTCATTGCTCAATGCTTCCCATGGAGTATGTTCTCAATATCCGCTGTTCACTTGCACAACGTGTTTAGCAAAAGCTGTACCCGGAAAGACGAAGATCAATCTCCTTAATCATTCAAATCCCCAGCATTTCCGCAACAGGAATACTTAGTGATTTTTCTGCGCTTTGGCGCCACCTTTCTCTCTGACATCAATGAACACGCCCTGGATAAAAATATGTACAATTTGCTGTGGCATGTATCATGCCAACACTTAGCTCTGTTATAGGGTGTACATAAGCTAAATTACTTCTGTTGTTATGTCAACCACTTGATCATGCCCGTACTGGGGTGCCCCGTCTAGTCGAGACTAAACCTGTTATTTATTTATTTATTCACCAGTCAGACATACCGGGATGGCTTCCTTTAGATCCGAAAATTTCGAGTAAATGTTTATCGTTGGTATACAGCTTGAACGTACGTACGTATTGCACTTTATGCAACCGCTTGGCTGTAAACCACCTTGCCGAATCTTACTTCTCTACCGGTCCGTAGCTACGTCCCACGGCAGTGAGTATCTGGTTGCGGTGACACGGCATTTTCCGTGCCATTGAAGATATGGTGAATATAGCTGTGCAGAGTTCCCATGGTGACACGGCAGAAAAACCATGAGCACCTGCGCTGGAGCAATATGCATTAGAAATATTTCACAGCACAACATATACTTGACATAATCCTATGCTTCTTGACATTCAGGTTGTAGTGTACTTTTAACATATTAATATACAGCCTTCCGGTCAGCTGATAATATCATCAGCTGGATCGACTATTCTTTCAAACACCTCATGCACTTCATATCGACTAACATTCTTTTTGAATCGCCGGCTGACTCTAAACCACCTCGTATACATCCTGGAGCCCCAAAATACAGTTATGGGAATACACGTTTTCAATCCTTTTTGGCATCCAAGAATGATGGGTTATTAAGCAAGGGGCTTCGCAACCAAAAGGCGTTACCAAAAGACTATTAGTGGATGCGCTAAGTGGTGACCACGACGATAAGTGGTTGACCCGACGTGAGTTCGGATATTTCGACTCAGCAAATATCATCCGGTGCGTCGTATCCAAGTTCGTCCTACTTACACCATTTCATGTATGCTAATATGACTGACCAACAACCAGGGGAAATTAACGCCGTATCTACTAGTATTTTACCATCATTTTGGATCAAGTATCCCCAGCTATGTTTTATGCAGGCCGAGTCATTTTTTGAAATCAATCGCGTACATAAGGATGCTTTAAAAGATCCTCACGTTATTTCCCGACTCCCACCGGAAATGTTGCTCCCGGCACAGGATATCCTAAAAACGAGTATTACATGTTAGCGGTTAAGAGACTTGTTAATTCGTGAGCTTAGCCTTAGTAGGCGTAAAAGAGTGCAGCGTTTACTTAATGAAGAGCAGTTTGGCGATCAAACTCCTACGCAACTATTACGAGCCATGCAAGCTTTGGTAGGTGAAACCCCCCAGAGAATTCTATTTTTAAACAGCTATTAGTGCAACAGCTCTCTGTACATGTACAACAGGTACTGGGTAACGCCCACCAGGATACCAAACTAAAGGCTTAAGCTATTATGGCTGATAAGACAATGAAGATACAAACGCCAACGATCTCAAACTTATAACCTCGTAATCTGACGACGAACTCGTTACAGCCGTACGGTCTTTGCAAAAAGAACTGACTTCCATTACCATCAACATACGAAGAGCAACTCACTATCTAATCAACGGCGTACTCGGAGTTTTAGTCATCTCCGTGGCATATGCTGGCGCCACCGTAGGTTCCGCAACAAGCGATAAAGTGCGTGAATCCGTGTCGGTTTTCTGATTCGGGAACGACCACGCCAGCACGTGATGGCGACAACGCGAGCTGGCACATGCGAGCCAGGTCGTCTATTCTACTTGCAAGACATAACATCCGGCATGCGATTCATTGTAGACACGGGTGCCAAAGTCAGTGTAGTTCCCCCGCGTCCAGAATACCTAAAACACTGCTCGGTACAGAGACACTAAGCAGTAAACGGCACACAAATCCGGTCCTATGGAGAACGTTCTATTATTCTAAATCTCAGTCTCCTTGGATCCTCTCCTTGGATTTTCATCACAGCTAAAGTGCCTACTGCAGTACTAGGCCTCGGTTTCTTTCAGCGCTATGGCATTATCGTAGATCCTAAGCGATGCCAGATCATAGATGGCCTAATTCAAATACCACAGCCTGGTTTTAAAAGTTCCGTAATGTCTATGAGTCCGCAGCTTGTCCCGCCCCAAGCTTCCTCGATGTATTTGGATCTGTTGCACGAACTTGCCAGCATAACGTAGCCCGTATTTCATCCTGGTGATATTATACATGAGGTCGTTTACAGGATAGCGACAGCAGACAGTCCGGTGTTTCATCTTCCGCGGCGACTAGCGCCAGACTAACTTTCCGTAGCGAAGGCAAAGTTCGATCATATGTTACAATTGGGCATAATATTTCCATCCAGCAGTATGTGGACATCGCCCCTACATGTGGTCCAGAAGAATAAAACCGGAGACTGGAGACCATGTGGGGATGATAGGTGACTGAACGTCATTACCGTTCCAGCCGGATACCCAATTCCGCATCTCCAGGATTTCTCGTCCTCGCTGTACGGAAAGAAAGTGCTCTGCAAGATAGATTTAGTACGGGCATACCACCCAATTTCCGTTCATCCTCAAGATGTACCTAAGCCTGCCGTCACTACTCCCTTTGGCTTATTTGAGTTCATGCGAATGCCATTTGGTCTTCGTAATGCAGCTCAGACGTTTAAGCTTTTGTATTGATGACGTCATTCGCGAGCTGGACTTCGTTTTCGTCTACATCAACGATGTGTTGTTGCAAGTCGAACTCATGACGAACATTTGCGTCATCTGCGACAGCTTTTTGAACGACTTGCGCATTATGGAGTGGTTATCAACTCCTCCAAGGATCAGTTAGGAGTTGATATGGTAGACTTGCTTGGTCACCGTTTTTCCTCCGATGGAATTGCACCCCCACCGGACAAAGTGACAGCCATCACTGAGTATTCCGTACCTGATTTCATCAAAAAGTTACGCTGGTTGGTTGGCATGGTTAGCTTTTACCAAAGATTCATTCCGCACTGTTCAAAGTTAGCCCAACCACTTACCGAATTACTCAAATTAGCTGCTAAAACATTCAGCTTTACGGAATCAGCTAAACACTCATTCAGCGAGCTACAACACCAGTTAGCAACTGCCACTCTTCTTGTGCATATGGATCCTATGGCCCCGTTACAGTTAACGGTGGCTGCCTCAGATGCAACTGTAGGTGGTGTGCTTCAACACAGATAGGTGAATTGTATCCAATTGCCTTTTTCTCTAAGAAATTGCAGCCTGCGAACGACGTTGTAGCACGTTCAGCAGAGAACACCTAGCTATTTACCACAGTGTGCGTCATTTCCTACAATATTGGAAGGACGTACGTGCACGATATTCACCGATCATAAGCCGTTAACGTATGCACTGCGTTCTGCTTCTGATCGTCTTTCCACACGAGAAGCTAGACAATTAGAGTACGTTTCCCAATTTACCTCTGACATACGGCATTTGTCCGGCACGAATAACTCCGTAGCAGATGTCTTATCAAGAGCGGAAATCAACGCTCTATTCGAACATTCCTCCACTGACTTCCAAGAACTAACCACGGCGCAGCATCAGGATAATCAGTTGCTTCAACATCTACCAGAAACCAACCTTCAACTGGAAGCCATTCCGCTGCCCGGTAGTTCGGATGTTCTGATGTGCAATCTTTCGACAGGAAAACCACGGCCTGTAGTATCACCAAACTATCGACGAATCATCTTCGATTCCGTCCACGGTTTATTACATCCACCTATCCGTGCAACTCGCAAGCTTATTTCTGGTCGCTTTGTTTGGCCAGCACTAAACAAAGACGTGCAGATCATGGTGAGAAATTGCCTCCCATGTCAAAGCTCAAAAGTGCAACGGCATCCTCAGGTGCCACTTTGTAACTTCACTGTTCCCGATGCTCGGTTAGGTCATGTGCACATAGATACCGTTGGTCCACTGCCGCCGTCGATTGGATACAAGAACCTACTGATTTGCATCGATCGCTTCACTCGTTGGAACGTGGCAGTTCCCATCGCAGACATTTCTGCACAGACGGTAGCACATAACTTTGTGGCTCATTGAACCGCGCATTAAGGTGTACCGTCCACCATAACAACTGCTCGAGGCGCGCAATTTGAGTTGACGCTTTTTCGAGCGTTAACCAATACTCTCGAAACCAAGCGTATAAGAAGAACTGCATACAACCCATCATCGAACGGGTTAGTCGAACGTTTCCACCGTCATCTCAAAACAGCTTTGATGGCATGTTCAGACACTACCCGTTGGACAGAAAACTTACAGCTGGTTTTAGTAGGTCTACGAACAACACCTAAAGCTGATTTAGGTTGCTCCACCTCGGAGCTGGTATAATGTATCATATTAAAGCTCCAGGCTGATCTTGTTCAACTGACCGACATCGACGTTATAAATCCCTCAAACTTTGTCCAGCGGCTAGGTTCATCTAGCCCAACACGCGCACACCAACAAGTGTTACATACCGAAAGATCCCGAAACTTGTTCACACGTGTGGGTACGAAATGATGCAGTCCGCAAGCCCTTACAACCACCGTACGAAGGACCATACGAAATGAACGCTAAAACCGAAAAACATCATATGATCAACAAGAATGGTAAAGTCGCTGCGGTTTCAGCAGCTTGTCTTAAACCGCCGTACATTGAGAAACTTGTAAACAACAATCTACTGATTCTCACACGACATCGTGTACGCAGCGGACACCACAGCTCGTTAAAGATGATCCGCAGCTTGCAACATCTAAAGCTAAGCCACAAGGAGACATTAATACACCACAGACAAGGTCAGGAAAGCGAGTCCATTAGTCAGACCGCTTAGTGTATCACACATCTTGACAACATCATCTTGTTCTGTTAATCGCTTGCTAGTACCGCTTGCTGCCAGTCTCCTCCTTTTTGTTGCTCTCCTGTTTCGGCCAGGATGCATCTGAATATCTCGCACTAGGAAGAAGCGGAACATGCAGTCTAGACAAATCCAACATCCGTGCATTTGCCATCCTGCACTGCTTCTAAACTCTTCCATTGTACCTTACACACAGAACATTAGTCTGCATGCCTCCCATACCTCAGCCTCGGGTATTTCATGCGACACTGTACCAGGTAGAGGTCAGCTTTTACCGGCTGTTGCCACCGGGTTTTTACTCCGAGTCGCTTGAACAGCGTGCGACTAGCACACTGGTGGGGAGGTATGTAGTGTACTTTTCACATTTTACTACACAACCTTCCGGCCATCTGATAATATCATCAGCTGGTTCAACTATTCTTTCAAACACCTCATGCACTTCATACCGACCAATATTCTTTTGGAATCGCCAGCTGACTATAGACCACCTCGTGTACGGCACCTGGGTGCCCGAAAATACAGTTATGGGTATGCACGTTTTCATTCCCTTTTGGCATCCCAGAATGACGGGTCATTAATCAAGGATCTTCGCAACCAAAAGGCGTTACCAAAAGACGATAGGTGGATACGCTAAGGTGACCGTTCTTATTTACGATCCTTCACCAGAAGGTCATTTATCGGTCCTCTTAGTCTGAGCTTCACGACGTTGTCAGGAATGTCATCTATTTTGATAACGTTAACGTTGAAATCATCCGAACTGCCGCCATGCTTGTCAAATATAAGGCAAACCCGCTTTACAAAACTCCTGCCGTTTTCGCCCCTTTCTACTTTTAAATAAAACCCGTAGTCACTAACTCGGTTGTAGGTTACTTCCAGCGGTTATTATCAGTGCATATGGGTATATTCTTCAAAAATAATTTACTTCAAATATGTGGTTCTACTGCAATATAGTAATTAACAACCTATGCGCAATTTGGTGAGAGGTCGCAGGCGCAGCTTTGATGCCAAATGCATAACGGTTAACCAGTTATAGGCCACGGTTAGTATTACTCAGCAGTAACTTCCTTGTAGCCTACCCGAGGTCACTTAGATATCGTGCGTCCGATATGTCTAAATAAAAATAAAATATTTTTCTCGACTATGCGAGGCATGCCCATGGAGGCATAAGCAGAAATGTACAACGGTACCGACCTTTTATGGCAGCTCTAACAGTGACAGTTTTGTAAAGTAAGCGCCAGCAAGTAGCATAGCAAATAAAGTTACTTGGCCTGGCATTGGTGCTTGTGCATTTTCAAAGCGGCATTTAAACTTGTACAGCAGGCGGCACAGAAAATAACACTACCATTGCTCTTCTTACCGTCAAGGATAGGTGCCGCCTATGCTGAGTAATTAACAGGTTGAATGAACAGGCATACGCTAGAGAACGGATTCGTCGTCAGCAATTGAAAGGGAGGCATTTCGTACGGTCTTTTGGGCTGGTGGGCAAGCTTGGCTCCGTCCTCCAGAGTGAAGCTTTCTATTTCACTCATGTATCCTTCAAGTCGTACTGAAATACTGAAGGGCATTTCCTCTGTATCTCTTCGTTGGGTTCATTCCTTGATTAGTCTATGTTTGAAGGTTGCCACGTAGATTTGTGCTATGGATTCCCGATGGCTTGACTCCGGAGGATGCCGAACAAGTGGTGCTTCAGTATTTAGTTGGGGCGAAGCAGCTTCTGCTGCAACTGCTCCGTGATGTACTAGCTGCAGTTTACAAACACAGTACAGAAAGTCGTTTCAATGTATAGCTCACCAGTAAACTTCTGTTAACAACCAGAAGCATTGTATGCAACACATTCCGTTGGGCATTAGAATGGATTTCTCTTACACTGTCATATTTGGGAAAAAGGGTTATGCGATCCGGGTCTTATCC
Organism: Dicrocoelium dendriticum; assembly: GCA_944474145.2. Lineage (NCBI taxonomy): Eukaryota > Metazoa > Platyhelminthes > Trematoda > Plagiorchiida > Dicrocoeliidae > Dicrocoelium > Dicrocoelium dendriticum. The sequence continues at coordinate 29,158,200 of OX104071.1, read as the reverse complement.
AACTGCATGGGTATTTGACGTCCTTTAGGTGGACTCCAGCAGGGCGTGGCGTTTCAACGGCCATGCCTAGGTTCCGGATAGTTGGTTGACACTTTGGATGATTGCTTAAGGAATTCCATCACAAATACAACCTGAAGATAAATGCTCCTTTCTATCCTAGTTGCATAAGCCAATCTGGTGGTATTTCTTGCTATTAACAGAAGATATAACAAATTGTTTTGAACTTTATGTTTGTTGTTTTAGTTGGTTAACTGCTAAGTGTTGACAACTTAGAAGCAGCATTTTGCCTCACCGCATATACGTCATCAAAATAGTGACTTGTTTTTTGAAGCCAATAGGATAATTATGGGGTTGGTTTGTAGAAGATCGTGTTTCAGTTTCCGTTTGGTAAAACTTGTTAAACACAACAAGCGGATATTATAGTTTGGGTTGAGGAACATAATAAAACAACCCCGGTGTACCTAAGCTAAATTGTTAGAAAATAAAATAAAAAAATAATATTCACGAATTTAGACAAAAATGTTTCAAGTGGCAGTTTAAGTTGGATAAGTTAACTAAACATTTACTCTTGGATGCTAGCAAAGCAAGCAACATAGGTTAACATTTGAAAGCGTACAAAAGGCAACCGATGCAACTTTGTTACTGGGAACCAATGTCACAAGTTATACGACTGGATACAGCGCGTTTGCTAGTGTCGCGGCTCGCTTTGGTGCGTAATTACAAAATACCGTACGCAAACCTTAAAATATAAATCGAGGTTGATTATTTAGCCTTCACTAGACGTCATTACTTTTTCTATGTAGGTAGCCTACTGCCATTGGGAACAACTTCAATCACTGTGTTAAGACGTACATCACCGTTCACTACACTTCGGTCTCCGGCTGTCGTACACCGGACTAAATGTGGGTCAGCAGCTCAGATACTGCTTTCTCGCTGTTGGCGCATAATAAAACGGAATAAGAATATTAATACGATAATCAAATTGCCATAAAAATCTCAAGTAGCCCATGGTAACGCGTGTGGCAACTGTTATAGAGTACTGCGAGCTCCGGCATAACTTCCAACGACAAAAACATAGTAACTCTGTGCCAGAGATCTCAGGTTTACGCACCAGGATTCACATCTTCCATAAGGTTAACCATACTGCTTTTATATCTTTGTCCACAGCTTTTGTTGCGGGCGTTAAAGCATTATATTATACTGTTTCAGGCAAGTCTACCGTAGCAGCAACATGCGTTTATTGTGTTCTTGACCAAGAAACATGCGCTACCGGACTTTGGTTGTACTACACATGGCAGCATTCTGTTCGTTTTAGCATAAAGTTCTTTGTTCGTATTCTACTATGCCGATGTTACCAAAATTTTCTTGCGTTAGATATGGCTTTAAATCATCGAGAAACTTATAGTTCTTCCTGATTAGTTTCTGTCGCGTTCTTCAGTTGATACCGCTGACGTGAAAACAAGCACTAGGTAAATGTTTGCTTCGACTAAAGCACAGTACGTAACAATCCAATTTCAACCTTAGACATCTAGCAAAAATTACGTCCTGGTATCTTCTTATATGTGCTGTTTGCTTTTACCCCTGGGCGCATGGGCTGATTTTAGGTTGACAGTGCCGGTGATATCCTGTCAAATTCGATGGTTGGTTAACATGAGTAACAACGTAACCCCACCATGTACCCGATGCTGCTAGAAATAGTTTACCCATCTATGTGGTATACCATAAAAAAAGATAGCCAGTACTCCGCGCTGCATAGTACTGCATGGGCGCGCCAAATCGGGAACTCTGTATACATAGAAAGAGTCCGTGGAAAGTAGAAGCAATAACACCTAGGTGTTGCCTAGAGTGCCTTGGCCCACCCTAGCATAAAGGATATGTAGTTACGCCACTGCATTACGGACTCCAATGAAGTACACGCCACAGCAGGGTAATCGACTGAAAGTATGCACATATATCAACGGGCTGCCCGACAATACTACAAAGTAAAATTTATCAAAATTTGCTAAAATACGCTCTCATTTATAAACAACTAATTATATTGATTGATATGTTCATATAAAGTATGCAAACCTTTGCTCAAATTGAGATGATCCCTCGCAGAACAGCTTCTAGCAAAAGCGAACAAATATACCCCTATTTATTTCTTGTAGGTTTGTAACCTATTTGATCAAATGCACTGAAAAAGGTGCACGTCGTAGTATCGTAGTGCTTTGTTTATTAACAAAGCACTACGCAAACTTCGTTATCGGCAAACCAGACACGATTGTACTATGTGAGCTTATAACTGAAACCATGTGCCGATCATGGAACGAAGAGCAGCTAAAGAAAATTATGGAAGGCTGTACTAGTATAAGTACTATATTTTTCGTGACCTACCAATCGGGCCGAGCCATTCAGTCGGGACAGAACAGGACCAAGGAACGGATTCGGCTTTCTGCTAACTCAGCAGCCAACGAAAAAATGGACGCAAGTTGACTGCAAATAACCGAGCAAATAAACCCGCAACAAGAGGCATAGCCAGTTACAACCCGCCATGTAATGGATCGGGGGCAGTGTTATAGAACGTGTTGGGTTTTTGCGTGGTAAGCATTCACCCTAGAAACATTCACCAATGTCCGTTTAACAACTGCAACATGGCGAATGTGACTCGCCACCGAATAAAGTCGCAGCCCATAACTTCACACTGGCAGGTCAATTAGCGTCACCATTCTAACTAAGTACGTTCCACTGGAGCCTCTACACCTGCATTTACCGGCGTCTCTTATTTCTACGATTTCAAGGGTATACTCTCATCTCTTTACTCTACGATATCACCGTTGATCTTTGCGTTACATACGCACGAACACAGTATATTTTCACATCACTCTCGAGCTTGCACTTCAATTATCTTCCATTTGATCATCCATTATTTTTAAGCTATTATTAGCTGAGGTCACGATCTCACGTCGGCTTAATTATTGTTTCATATTCCCACCATCGTAAAGTTTCAATCATGCGCGTATAAGAACTTTTATATTGTCGCTTTTACAATTGCCATAAAATGTGTATACACTTGCACCAACCTGAGCATGCGACAATAGGCGTGCATGGCATAGGCTTGAATAACTGTTTAGTTCTTTATTTATTTAACCAGGGGTCCTCGTATTTGAGACTTAAGTAGTTCGTGGGTCAGATCACAAAACGTTTGTTATACTTGTTGCATGATTGCGCGTGGCAAATGAGTCAACGAAACGAATGTGGTCTACACCTTCCTACTTACCAGGTTGGTAATGACCTGGTGCTTGTCCACTTTGTCTGTGTAAAACCTTATTATAACACAATATCATTTTGTACATAGGCAACTTAAGAATCCTGCCTGTTTGTATGATAACTACATTTGTTTGAGTCATTCAGACGAATCACCTTCGCGCGCTTTTGGCCTATCCGCCTCGAAGAGCGGTTGCTGCGTTTTGGCTGGCGACGATACCTTTCCACTAGCTAAAACCATTTTGCCGTGCTTTCAGCTAGCTAGCTTATGCGTTTCGGCAGTGAACGTCTATCTCACCCACATATCCGTCAGTTTCCGACTTTTCCTTGAGACAGGACGAACGTAACATACAGCGAGTGAACGATTCCGCCGTAGGTTTTAGGTAAAGCTGCAGCTTATTCTAGGAGGTAGTGACCGTGCTAGTAATTCGTCCCGCGTTGAGGAAAAGGTGAAATGTTTGTTAGAATCATTGGGAGATAATATTTGAAACGTCGTTTGAGCCGGTTGTTGTTGCCGGAACAGCCATAGGTGGAGGATTAGTCACGTAGCATTTCACACTGACGCAGTCCCCAGACTTCTACATACAACCCGTGCAACTGATTTCACAATGACGAATGGTTTGATGGAGCACAGAATACTCCAATTTCTTAGTATACATTGGGTGCACCAAAACCTCGTTTGGACTCCTGAGCTCATGGATTACTACATGGCGAAATCACGCCCAACTTGTATCTTGACACAACGGTCATGACTAATTTTAACTCGCCCCAGCGCCATCCTGTTGCTTGATCTGACTATTACCTGTCAAAGCGCTCACTCGCATGGACTACACCTTTATGGTTATACCTTTTAATAAACCGAAATGTTTTCTTATTCTTAAAAGGTATACTTGCATGTATATTTGATCGCGCCTTCACGGGTGCGTCTCATTTTACCGATAATATACCATTTATTTATTTAACGGTAAACGATTTGTTTGTTTGGTTGTAGCATATCTCACGTTTATTGTTAGGATCAGTAACGGTTTTGGTTACTCCGTGGTAGTTTTGAGCATTTCAGTTCTTTGGATGTTAGGAAAATAAGTCTATGTACCTTATATTTAGTGGGCCAAAAAAGTGGTAAATAGTGAGGAGATCTTGTCATTCAGTAAAATGACATAGTCGACCGTAGACCAACCGACCAATTGGGGTTCCATAGTACTCTTCTCATGCTAATTTTAGACCAGAGGACTACTGGGGTTAATCGACCTGAGTTACAAATTTCTCCACTGTTATTTTGGCAAATTTCGGGGAATACTCCAAACTGCTTCCCGATTGGTTTGATCCATCTAAAGTAGAAATCATCACGGGTCCACTTAAGATCTAAGTATGTGCACTGGGTACTGACAGGCTATTGCGCTTATAGCTGCATGCACCGTTAATTTTAATTTTAGCGCACATACCTTCATGGAATTTTGTTGCGGTGGGCGGCTATGAAAGCAAGTTTCTCAAGCAACGGCATTTATAAGAAAGATTGAAATAATAGGACAAGGAAACAACGGTGTATTAAAGGATTAGAGGCTGTGTTTAACAAGTCCCGTGGGATAGAAATCATTGAGAAAAGCACCTCTCATGCTGAAGTGAAAATAGTTTTGGTAGACTCACCATAGACTTAGAATCTCGGATATCCGCGTATTAAAAGTACGAACCCATTAATCTATTGGCTGCGAAGTCGGTAATACCCCTTGCATGCTTTTGGTAGCCCACTGGCCAACAAGTTATAAAATGAAATGCCAATGGGACTACGCATCGTCAACTCGCTTTCTAAATATCGCAAGACCGGATGCAGAGACAACACAGGTTTCTAGAGCGTTCCAAGGCTGGCACAAGCTAAGAGCATAGGACTTCCTACGGTTGCATGGCCAGCTATTTGGCATTCTGTCCGTTTCAGAGCACCTCTCCGTTTAGTTTTTGGTTCAGTTCCAGCAGCATGCGGCAAGGAAGGCCTGCGTTTCCAGAATCCAGGAAAATATTGGACAATCCCACGAAAATGCCCATGTCGACTTTGGTACATTCGTAGAGATCCCTCTAGGCTGGGTGGGCACATGAAATAGGCCTCTTATGTTCCTGCTTTCCCTCCGTTGATGCGCTCGACAGCAATGAGATCCTGTTTTTGCCATGAAGACTACGTTTTGCTAGCATACACCACATTCGGTCGCACGAAGGCGGTTAGTATATGGGGAAGAATGTGGGATTAAACGAACCGAACGCTCCGTAAAGAAAGTCTACGCGTTGGCTACCGGTCCTGAAGTCTTCTGTGCTTGTGCTGAGCATCCGAGATCTTCTAGTACCATTACAACCAGATCAAGCTACTTTGAGGTATTCTGCCATGTGTCGTACCAAGCTCCTAAATGCTCACCGGCGGGTGACCCAGGTGGCTCATCTTGCACTTAGCAACCTTCAATTGTAGCATGTTCCTCATTAAACCTTAACAAAATGCAACCTAGTTCAGGTTGGAGTAGACCGCGACGTACATATGTTGACATACTTTGACCTCATCAGAGAAAGGCAGAAAAACTGCGAAGAGGCCACTTACGAAATTGTTGATAAAACCAGTAATACGAGCGGTCCCAGCCCCGAGCCACGTGAGACACCACGTTCCACCACATTCAGGTTATACAGCAATCCTCTAAGACGCAAATGAAGGGTCCGTTTTTGAATAAATTCGCCAATCTATCCAAGTAGAAATTTCCGATTCCATTGCCACATAGCCACTGAAGTAGGATGCGGTGATCCAGGCGGCCGAATGCCTGGAAGAATTTCAGCTAGACGACGTAAACACTGACCCATCATCAGCCAGTTCTGTCCCACTTCCTCGTGTAGTTAGTAGGTAGCTGATGCATGACCAGTGTTGACGGAAGCCATGCTTCCACGGCGCAAAATTCTTGTAGTTTTCCAGGCAGTTAAGTATGGTTTTGGCGACGACCCTTTCCATCACCTTCGTGAGCACGGGGAGGATAGTCACCGGGCGCCAGTTTGCATGGATTTGACGACTACGGACTATACAAATAAGGGTAATACTGCTACGCTTTGGCGAAGTGGGGACATGCTGTTCAGCTAAGCACCCTTGGAAGAACTGTGACAGAGGTGCAGATAGCTGGGTGGCCGCAGCCTTCAGTACTTCCTGGGGGAGGTTGTCTGCTACCCATGAGCTATGGGCGCGCAGTAAGAGCAACTTGTTTAGCACAATTTCTGGGCTGAAAATAACAGGCGTAAACCATGATGTCGGTAAGGTGCTTGGCGTTGTGGGAAAAGTAGATGCTGCGAGTTCGAAAACTAGGGCGTGTAGTGGCCCCAGGCTATTAGCTGCTTTTTCGGTGCTTTGTGCTTCACCGCCTGTTGGAAAAAGTAGAGGGAAACCATGGTACCTTTACGGTGATTGTTGACATGTTTATATAGCAGTCCTGCGCCAGTCATTTTTTGGCTAGCTTCGGTTGATAAATTAGTTTGTCCTCACGACCAAACGTAGTGCAATGGTTGTGTAGGGTCATCAAAATACCCCAAGTCTTAGTCAGGTTTAACCGTATAGGCACGCCATGCTGTATCACTTATTGCCACACATTACTGAATCTTGCTCCTTAGAATTAAAGTCATGCTTGCGGGACAAGAGACTTGGTCGCTGATGCTCTGTTGATCATGCCACTAAGTCTTTCAACAAACCCGGTCCAAACGTTGTCAATGGGATTGCTGTTCAATACTTCCAATGCAAATAGATAGAATGTAGCACTTGGCTTTTCGAAAGCCAGCCTCGTAAGACATTTTATCATTATGACTTTACTTAGAGGCATTATTTATACTGACCAATGTTGAACATTTTACTAGGTGGACGAAAGACGTCTTCGTACAAGGCTGCAAGGTTGAAACTGTCGTTTCAGCTTTTTGGACTGTTAGATATCACCGCACAGCTCAGACCATGGGTCGCCTTTGAATTCTTTACAATTCGATACGTTTTGCAACAGCATAACATGCCTTGGTAACTATAAAACGGCGCACCACCCAAGGGCGGTTTGCCTAGGCGAAGGCTTACACCGACAGCTTACGTTATCTCTCTGTATTACTTCTGCTGCTGACTGAAACGACAAGTTAGGGCTAGTAATTCTACGTGCTTTCTTGAGCATCATAGCTGACCCGCAGTGCGCGCCAGCAATACGTCTACGGCACAATGTCTAATCTGCCTGAGGAGCAACTTTCGGCCTCCTTAATATCGTGCGCCTTTGAGAAAATTTACATTCTGTTGTTCTCAAATAATGCCACAGCTGCCCCGACTCCTCCTCGTGAGCAAACAATGGCCTCCCTACCGGAACACAAGATGCTGTTTCTACTAACGCAGTAAGCCCCGCCCTTCAGTTTTCCACCACCGACCACTTTGCAGCGCTCCAACAACCTTTTAAGTATTTTACTTTTCGTCCGGATAGTAATCGAACAGCTACGTTCCTCTAACATTCCTGGGTTGCATTCTTCAAAGCTACGCCTTCAACCTCAAAAATACATCCGAAATGGTAAGCTCACCCAGAGCCGCATCTTTTGCACTAGATTTGTCTATTACCCAGTGCCAACCAATACCTGACCACAGGAACTTGTCCGTTGCGACGGACCGGTCAGACTACTCGTCAGGTTTAAAAATTTGTTAATTCTTTCTAATTTCCTTAACCTGCAGTTTTCCTCTATGTTAATTTTAGGTTCCGTTCTTGATGGTTTTCCAAACGGAATAACCTTTAGAATTTTGTGTAACCAAAATACGTACAGCTTTTTGGCATGTAGATAGAACTCGCTTCTGGTACGGCGTCGCGCCGCTTGTTATGCTCACGTACCATCCTGCATGTTTTGCATTCCAAAACTTAAGTCCCATAAGAAGCCAAGGCGCTACTGCGCCTATTTGCCTACAACCACAATAACATCATCTAGGCTCCAGGCAACCGCCTTTTACACTTAATCGTTTTGCTTCGTGGGCGCTTAGCTCCGAGTTTACTAAAACTCGACGTGGCATCCCGCGCTTGACAAGGCTCGTCTTGGCCGTGGACTAAATTGGGGTAGGGAAGATATCCCAAAACGCAACGTTTGACATACAATGCATAAACATTCCTCTCTGCATTATTTCAGTCCGACTGGCCCACTCCGACGATTCTCCAATGCAGTACGCCATTCCATGCCCAACTCGTACATATAAACTTCAAGGAATCTTCGATAAGACGTGCCTCACTCGCCCGCTAGTAGTCTACTTGCACCCACGCTAAGTGAAACCCAACTCACCCAGCATCAAAGTGTCACCACACCTGACACCTCTCCCTAGGCATCACGCACTAACCCTTCTAGAAGCAGGCAATGCAAAGCGCATAAAACATTCACTCTTTAAATGTTTTGTGAACCTAGATTATATGCTTGTTCGTATCTACCAATCGTCCGCTTATTTTACTAATTCTACAACGGGTTCACTTTCAGCTGCTCTATTCTTTGTGATACGTTGCTCTGTGGTAGATTTTATTTGCCACCAGCTGTTTACAGCTTTGTCTAATACACTTCGGATACTGTCAAAGTTCACAACTGCCTAAAAGCTATCCGTATTTGTTCCTGCTCTGTATGTAGCGATTAAGATCTGGGTACCACACTACAGCATCTGGGATAGGTTTTGCAACTCGGACAACTTGAGTCAACCTTCCGTATTTCTACAAGCATGGATAAATATACTTGCGTGAATTGCTTTCCTAATGGCTAATCCAGAAATTTTGGATCAACGCTAACACTATTCCCGTAGTTTCTGTATCTGACGTCAGTAATTTAACTGTTTAGTCTCACTAACAAAGCAAATAGGGTCTCTCTACCGCAAAAGCACAAATTTTACTAAATATCCAGTGCCACACCAAACCTCGTTCACGAAATATTATATATTTATCAATCTATTCCCATGAATTACACTAATTATCCAAATTGCTATATGCACAGGTGGCAGGTCAGTAGACTGTACGCAAACTGGACGTTCGTAGAAACGATACTTATCCGTCCTCCCTTCTGCTTTTAATTTACACGCGAAATATAATACCGAAGCACTGCACTACAAACTTTTAAAAGTTCTTAACCGGTGTGTTACATCCTACAGCTGCCAGTTTTCAAAATTAATAAGGATGTTGCAGTAATTAAGGGGGAATAGACTGCGCAAGTAAGCTTAACGCACTCCACCGCAATTGGTTTATTATGAATATTCGCATAATGGTCATGCACTTTGGTCACACGCTCGGCAAAAATAAATAAAGTACGGCCTTTATGTTCCCGGTTTTTCACCGGGTACGTCAAAAAGACATGGTCAAATATGTACAACCAAAGTTGTGACGATCAAAAGGTATAGAAGATTTTGTCTCGACTTGGGAGTGAGCAGTTGTGAGAGTTTCAAGGAAGGATATAAATTTGCGTTAACTGCTCCACCTCATAATTGCTTAACTTTGTAACAGCTTGTTAACGCAAATGGAGAAATGTAGATAATCTTGTAATCTGATACAGGAATATGTCCCAAGTAAGTGTTGTCCTAACCTGGACCTCCTTCCTTGCGCTGTTAGTCTCAACCGCCTGCCATCTACTGTCCACGCTCAGGCGTTTGGTGTTTCTGCCAGTGGCCACACAGAGTTTCAACCCTGTTCAGTTAAGCGATGCGTTCAGTACGTTAGTAAGTAGCACATGAGCTAAATTTTGGACCACACGGATGTAGAAGAATTGACAAATTTCAGAGGAAATATCTTTTGGAAACGTGAGAATGGTTGCCAAGAACAGGAGCTAGCCAAGGAGTAATGCGATGTAGATGCACACTAAGAAATGAATTTAATGCAACAATGATGCTAAGCGTTTAAAAGCTGGGCATAGTGTGAAGTTGTTTTTATTGATATTATATAAACATGTTCTAGATGTGTGTACAGGACGGAAAAACGTACTAGTTCCAGCTGGGTCTAGTGGCCAGTTTACTATTATCCTGCTGCGTTGCGCGAGGTTATTAATTGTAACACCATTGCCAGTTGAAAGCAGTAAAGGCAAGTTAAGTTACGCCGGGCTAGTAAAAGCTGGGCTGTGTATACGGGTAAATAGAGAGTGAACGGCAGAAGCTACATGGCTAATGCCTTGCTCGGAATTGATTTGAAGCCGGTAGCGAGCTGAACACAACTTTAAGAAAAAACCAGACGCGTTAGAGGCGGGCAAACAAAGTTCGGTTGGAGAGTGTGTCGCAGGCTGAGCTGCCATTTACAGCAAATACCCTAGGCTATTGAAGCTAGTAGATGGCAAATAATAGATGTCGAACGGTCAGTGCGCTGCGTCACGCGGTGTAGCTAAGTTGTCCTGGTGAACAGGAATAAAAGATAATGTCTTCTGGGAATTGGGCGGACGGTAGATAAACTGGACCCATCGTTACTGCAGCGGCAGAGGCTATACGGTAGAAATGGAACGTATACGTCAGTAAATACTAGGTTACGGCGCTGCTTTGCGAAAAGCTACCGAATCTAACATGTTGCCACAGAAGGCTAGCAGAGCTTTATTGGGTACTGGAAAACCGGTGGCTTACTAGGCGCAAATATATGGTAAAGTGCAACAGCATTGGAGGCAGGATGGTTGTGAGCGCCGCGGCATGAAAAGCAAAATGGAGGCCTGTAAGTATGTACTGAGAGCGAGCCACCGGCTGGGTGTCGCTTCGAGGAATAACAGTCATGCCAGTTAGACAGCTGGAGCTTGGAAGCAACATACATGGACGTTTAGTAACTGGAAGTAGATACCAATCATAATGCAAGGCCCCAGGAAACTGAAGCATAATATGAAGGATGGAGAAAGATGGTACTTCGGTTGGTTTTGAGCGATGCGGCACCCAATGTAAATAGTGACCAGATGAGAGGAAATGGGAATGAGATACCCACTAGATGGATCTTCAAGGAGTATCAGTCATACTATAGTGGAACAGATTGCGTTTAGCAGCCGCAGGCAATGTCATTTGGAATACGAAAATAGAAAATAATAATAAACACGTAAGGCTAAATAGACATCATTGGACTGTTGTTCCATGCTTTTTACTTGCATGCATGTCAAAATGGTAAAGTTGTGGTTAGTGTCAAAGATAACTGGATTGATAGCCCAAAAATACTCGCTTAACAGAGAGAATACCCACCTTTTTGCTTTATTGCATACGGCTTATTAATTTTGCGCTTTCTGTTTTCTCCTTGAGAGCTACGTGTCCCATGGTCGCTGCAAACCTGGCTGACGTAGGCACTGAGGTGACAGTCGCATGCACTTATGGGCTGAATGGAAGTGACAATAACGATTGGCTGGAAGCCTTAGGGAAATAATTCTGTGTATTATAAATCATTCCTGCAACTTGGATTAATTTTATTAATCGGTGGGCAACCCGATTTTTATCCGGAAAACCGCCTCAAGTCCATAGAAATCAATTGTCCATTTAGCACTTGCGACATTAGCCATTTCGAGTAAACATGCAGGAAAGCATGTATCAATCTGGGTAACACGGTTACATGCGCTATATGTTTGGCGGCATCCGGTTCCGTATTTGCATGTCACTGTGGCCTATATAGGGCCGCCACAGGACGCATGTGTCTACAGCATGATCATGGCTGGCTTGCGCTGTACCATCCACACGACCAGTATACTGTACAGACACGAAGGAATAAAATCAAGAAACCTGTGCAGGAGAGCCACGTTTCATCAACGCAGCTGGCCCACATTACTTCAAAAGCAAAAACAAACACACTCCGCTTGGGCCTGAGGCTCACACAACGCGGTGGCAGGACCCTAGTCCGCTTAAAATCAAGTGCGTGGAAGCACTATGCAACGCTAGCACGGCCATGAGGACAACGAACCCCGCTGCCTGCTGCGGTCGATTGTCTCATTGAGCCAGTATGGACGTGGAAGAAAGTAACAAACAGGTAGGTACCTTGTCAACATACACATTAAGCGCAGCCACATCAAGCTTGTCGAACAAAGAGCAATAGTCCCCCAGTCGCATAAAACGCGGCCTCGTAAAACTCTCTTCTACAGAGCCAGGCGGATTTGCAGTCCGGAATTGATCAAGGCTGAAGAGGACTTTTTATACCGGACTTTGCTAGCCAATGGGTATCCGGAAAAATTCATTCAGATCCATAGCAGACCCCCGAAGGAGAAACTGACAGTACAAACAGCGGAGAAGAAGGATGTTTATTTGTTCTTACCGTTCAAGGGGGATCACATGGCAAATGAAGTTAGTCACAAGCTCAGGTCCGCTCTAACGCGCACCTACTCTACCGCACAACTACGACTTATCCACACTACACGAAGTATTCCTCTCCAGAGCCGTCCGAGTAGCTCGCCAATCAGCTCGGCCTCTAACATCATCTACCAGTTCACTTGCAGTTGCGGTGACACTTACATAGGCAAGACTGGTCGGCGGCTAGCTCAAAGGATGGCGGAACACTTCCATTGCTTAAAATGATAATAACAATTAATTAGTATCGAAGAAAGCACACTGATACGCCGAGCTAACTTTGCACTAAGTTAGCCTAAGTAATAAACTGGCTATAAACCAAGCCGCGTAAAGTTCAAGATGTCATAAGGTATAAAGGTACAAATCTCATAAACGCGATAATATTAACGAACTTAACCACAATTAGATTATGCAACCCGTGCACGTCAATAGAAGCTTATTCAGGTAGGTGTTAAAATGAGAAAATTTAAGCTTTAAGACATGCAAGCAAATTAACCATCTAAAATAAGGCAACTCATCACGTTAGCGCGTGGTTCGTAAGTGGAGTGCAGCCTTCCCACCAATGCTGCGCTGGTTCTGCCTACGTTATCAGCAGCACCCAATGTCGTTTCTATGTTGGACACTAGTAGCCTCGCCTCCTGCGTGACTCAAGCACACTGGACAACAGTTCTAAAACAGCATGCGCGCGAAGTAACTGGAGTACAGCCCATCGGCGCCCGTTACTCCAGAAATAGTCACTTCTCTTCTGCATGAATGAGGGCTTTCACGCATTACAGCAATTTCCTTCGTGAGAAAACGGCGCCAGGCTAGCCGATCATTTGCCTCCGTTTCCCAACACATGAGCCCCACATAAGGTGTTGTGTGCACATTGTTTTTTCCTACTAACGAAGCTTTGGTTTCCTCACATACCGCGTTCCATCACTGCTGAACTTATAGCAGCTGCTTTTGTATCCGCGCCGCATTCATACGCCCAACATGATCGAACCACAGCAAGTATCTCAGCAACTGTATGCAGTCCACTGCGTACATTCCACTTCGGCGCAGCACCTCCACGTCAGCAACTCTGCCGCAACAACTGACGCACAGAATACGTTGCAGGCACTGTTGTTGAAAGCGCTCGAGATATCTCACGTCTCGCCGGTGTCACATCCACGTTTCGTTGCTGTATAAGCGAACGGTGTGCATCATGGCTTTGTGAACCACCAGCTTCAAGCCGACGATAAGCTGGTAATTACTCTATACTCGGTACTTAAACTTCCTGCTAGCGCTTCTGCAAGTGATATGCGGATACGAGGGTTACTGTGCATCCGCTGGTTAGTCAAAACCACGCTCCTTAGGTAGCAGAAGCTGGAGATGGTTTCCAATACTTCGTCACCAATGTTTATTTGCGGCAATATTGCAGCTTGCTTTTACCGTGAATGCTAAAAGTAACAGTGTTGCTTGTGTTGAGGCTGTCGAAACCAAAGCATCAGCCATATGCTACAACTCATGCGCACTGTACGCAAGCAAAGCATAATTTCGGCGTACACCAACATCCGGATAGCTGGATCACACACTAGGGTTTTCGCGCCGATACGAAGGAAGCTCAGCGAAACAACCTAAATACCGTGCTTCACATGAACACAGTAAGCATAAGCGGCGTCAACCGCAACAGGCAGCACGGCATGAAGGTAAATATAAACAGAGTCGGGGATAGCACACAAAGTTGCTTTACACCGAAGCCAACTGCCACTTCGTTCGTAGCTTTTCACTTAGCGGCACACCTACCCTCATACCATTATACAGACATTCAATTAAATTTACAAGCTTACTCGGACAGCCCAAACTACCTAACACTAGGCAAAGCGCGTCATAATTCGCCGTATCAAATGCATCGGTAAAACACAACGTTTACAACAGTTGGTGCCTTTGTGTTCTACCGAATCGCAAACACCCTATGGAAGGCGCTGCGGTCCGAACGGAATCCACGTTGCTCTTCCGCCACGTTGGGTTGCGCAACCGGAATGACCAGATGCTTGATCAACATTCGGCAAGCACCTTGCCCACACAACTCAGCAAATTGATACCACGTTAATTCGTGCAACATTGCTTGCTCCCATTGCCGTTGTACACAGCTAGCACAAGAGCATCCATTATCTAAAAAGTCACCTACTCCTCGATCCACACCCTTTGCCCCAAGGTGTGCGGGGCAGTCACGAACGCAGCTACGCCGTGATTCATTATTCCAGGCGGGATCCTGTAGGCATCAGCACAGTTGTCGTTCCGCTGCTGAACTGGTGCTCGCTGCTTCTCATACACTGCCGGTGGTTGCGCCAAAATCACCATAATCTTGATCTGCTTCAGGCCGTTTAAGGTAAGCTGGTCGATATTTGAACGGTTATCTAAGCAACGGTCAAAGGGAGTTCTACAGACCTGCATTATGTCTGCAGTCTGTGTGCAAGCAGCGCCTGATCTACCAGCAAGCAGGGTCCTCAGCGGCTGCAACCTCGGTCCATCTGCGGTTTTCAAAGAGCAAAAGAATTCCTTACGTTGGTGGCGATCCGTCTAACGTTCTAGCTGCTTCACCTTCTCCGTCCAACATGTATTGTTAACGCGTAAGTGCTCTCGAGTTAGTGGCTGTCGAATTCCGCTAAACTGATCCTTCTTCCCCAAGTCATTGGGATCTGCCTCATTTGCAGCAACGGCAGCATCCTTAGACATCAATGCGACATTTGTCGCAATGTTTAGATGAAATCAATCGGGACGCCAATATGGTTCCACAAGTCGCCCACTGTGGCTATACGTTACACATCACACAGATATGCAGTCCTGGTCTTCTTAGGTTAACACGCTTCTCCACAGCACCAAGCGAGAATGTCAACTATATGCCAGTCTACGACAAATGAGCCACACACTGATTCACGATAATATATTTACATTTAAGTCCGCAACCCTCAGCTGCACGCTGTACATTGTCATGCGAACTTCACGCACCTACATGCACACGTTCATATATATCTGAAGATATCAACAGTAAGTTACCAAGGATCCCACCTGGCTGTGGGTTTGCGCCTGAATGAACCTACAACGATAAAAGTGGATGATATCAGGCCTCGAGCACACTAACACCATTTCTGGTCTACTAACACTGGTCAATTGGATCTGGATGTCCTTATCCAGAGGATTGGCTCAGTCATGACCAGCCTGCAAAAATTGCCTACAAAACAATGATTAACATAACTGACCTGAATCAAACCAAAACTACCTACCCGTGGTCCCGCCTGTCTAGTGTCCAATCACACGCTTGTGGCTTGTCAACAATCCCAGGCTGCTTAATCGGCAAGGAAAATATGACTTCTATGGCTACCAACGGTTTCGCGACAGTGCTCCAGGACGTGGTTGGTGTTCGCTTGGCAAGCGTTCTCCGTATAAATGCTAAAGGTGTCTGTTTCACAGCACTGCGACCAGGCGGAGGGGCCTCGCCTCTAACTAAAAGCCACATCAGTGTCTGCCTTCTTCTGACGCCTTCGAACCTTATCCGTTTAACGCCACCTAGCTGGACGGCAACGCGCCGCGTGCGCTTCTTCCCAGGTATTCTCCTAGCGGGCAAACTGCATTCTGACTTGCGCGTTAACTTTCTTTACCGCCGTTGGTCACCTTTCCTCAGCGTATGCTTTAGGTACAACTGCCTCTATGATGCGCAGCAGGTCACTCTATTCCCAGTTTTATTGCAACAATCCAATACAGTTTTGCTCTTCGTTCCACACTGTTCGTGTTTAGAATAGCGTCCTTAGTTCCCTAGTCGTACATTGTTTGCTTCACTCTATTTACACCCAGCGGGGCACATCCGAATTCGGAAGTTCCAGCCCATCTGTTCGTTTACGTTACCACTTTGCCACGTCCACTTTTTCAGCACGCATTCGGAAAATCCATACCATTATCTAACGATCCCAAGTGTGCTTACTGCCCCTGGTCTCAGCTTTCTTGTTGTGGAATAAACGTACATGAGAAGGTTGAGTTATAACAGTTAATTTAAGGGTTATTAGTTCGAGCACCCTTGCAACTTGTCCTATTTTTACCTGCGCGCTGGAAGCCTACTTCTTGACTGCTTGCGTGGCTACATAATTTTGACAGTTGGCGCGGCTGCCTTTGCTCTTTGCCCTTATACTCCAAGATATTTACATTTACGACGGTTTGTGACCGAGAAAAAGCCTGTAGTTGGGACTTTGGCAAACTGCAACGAAGCAGAAGTTTCACTTTTCTGGAAATAGGTAGTTTGGGTTCAGCTCGCCTGCTAACGTAAGCATATAATTCTAGTTCGGAGCTTTCCTGTTGACGTTTAATGTCAACAAGGATCATTAACCTCTCTTCTAAAGTCAGATTTTCCTGCAGTGCTATGCCATTCTACTTGAGAAAAATCACAATACAATCCTACCGTTACCTACGGTCAAAACAAATGGGTACGGCTGTTTCTATTATTGCACACTCACTTTCCACGTATCACACATCTGGAGCCATACACGTTTCTTGTACTGTTCCCCTGGCAAAGGATGCCAGAAAAATTCCGAGCCGTTATTCCGGACAATTTGCTACATTGCATGGCGTGAACAATATGGTTCAGCCTTTCTCTGTTCTCCGAACACGGTTACACTAGTTATTTTGGTTGCACCCCGTAAACTTTACGCGGTTCTACAAGCGACCTATACATAACACTTTAAAAGGTTCGATTCATGAATTACTTACGTAACAAGCCGAGCCCTCTCTTCAGGTCGGGACAGGACTCATGGACAAACCAGACTGTCGCCTATGATACATTAGCCAACGGAAAATCTAGTGGTGCCCTAACTGAGTGCAACGACATCAACAACCGGTCCTAACTCAGCATCGCTGGTTACACATTGCCGTCTAATTTGATCAATCACCGTGTTCCAGGTCGTGATGACTGGTCGCCTGGCAAGCTTTCTCCCTATGAACAGCCACAACTACCCGTTTAAAAACACCGCGATTGGGCGAATGTTAAGTGCCAACGAAGAAAGTCAAAGCCCACGACTTTAGATTGGAAAGTCGGCCAGCGCCACCTATCACCAAATTTGATATGCCCTGAGAAATCTTCATCTGCATTTTCAGGCGTCACGTCACTTTCTGCGCATGCATCGTTAAATTTTACATTACAGCCACATGAAGTCAGTGTATCGTAAAGTAATTGTTGATCTTGTAAAGCAACCTCGTTTACTAATTTCTCAACCGTACGTAACGATCTATTTCTTGCTGGCATATTACTGCAATATATGGCAGGATAATTAAACCCCTACAATCGTGTCCGAACTTGTGACAATGAACTGTATTTATTGTTACATTATTACCACTTGTACCGCTTCACCTAACCACGCCGGAACAGTTTTTGATTGTCGCTGTTACGGTTACCTTGAAACATCGTTGTAGTTGCAATTATTTGACCATGCCTCTATGTGCATGCCTCGCATCGTCGACAATACTTAATTATTTATTTACTTATTCCTCATTGTGGTTGCACTTTATTTTGCTTCTCACCGCTCTATCCTTGCTAAGTTACTCACGACCGCTATCCGTTCCGAAGACTTGCGAAAGGAACCATATTGCGCGAGAAATAACGCAAGCTAATTGCATGCCGCCTTTGTCTAACCTGGGCAACGCCAGTCTAATCGGGCAGACTGTACCCACATTGCTTAACGGCCAAAAAGCTTGATATTATAAAGGATGTATGGAAAAGCTTCACACTCGCTTGACACATTATGGGTAGTGCTAGTTATAATGAGCAAGTGCTGTGCTTGTGCAACGCGGTTAGGTTTCTATTAGGACAACTTTAGAAATGTGGGGTTGATATCCGAAATCTTGGCATTGCTTAACCGGTAGTGCAGGCACAAGGGGATTTTCTCGATGCCGTTAAATGCGACGGGCAACCGCTTGAAAAAACTTGGCTTCTCACTCGTTGACTATATGTACTGAACCCTAAGTGGCTTCGGGAAGGAAACAGAATATAACAATAAAGGTAGGTGGGGTTTGAATGTTATAATACTGGATCCGCTGCAAAGCCAACCTACTCAACGAACTGGGTGGGCAAATGCAACATAATACAGGTGGCAGAAGAGGTGGTGAACAAAACAATAGGCAACGGCTGGTGCGCATTAAGAGATTTGCCTAGTCAAGATGAGAACTTGCACTTGGATGCCGAAGTAAAATAGGTGCAGTGTGGTTACTATGACAGATGGCGCCAAAACACGTGTGAAAGCTTCATCAAACTGACGACTGAGTACTACCGCGCAGATATGCAAACCAGTTAGGTATAATAAAACCTCCTGATTTGAGAATACAAACTTAAAATCTTTTGTATATCTGTAAAACCTTTCGTTAACTTCGGTTTTGTCGCAACCGTTGAGCACCCTTCTAAATATCCCCTACAGGCAAGTGCATGTAACTCCAACCTTGCACTTTCCCTTACGGTAAAAGTGAGAACCACATGTTTCTCATTTGTTATGAACCACAGCGTTCTTCCCCATGTTGGTGCTTTCGTGTAATGCACAGTATAAGCTTGTTATGTTCCGATCACATATGTGTTTCACATTACACCCGAATGGCGTTTGTAAGGAAGTGAGTGTTCGTCACTCAGGTTGTTATCAAAACAGTACATTACAGCCAACAATTAGACCATTTTTTCATACTGGCTTAAAGATTGAAAACGCCAGCTACCAGCAGCTTACGCGCAAGTTTTTATTATGTATTTGTCTCGCAGAACGCTGGTAACTAATATGCAGCCACCAAACTAAGCAAAGTCAAATATTTGGCTTTGCCAAAATAAGCTGCTTTGGTGCCGGTCTGCATATCCGACTTTAAGGAAAAAGGGTTGTCAAGATTGTCTTGCGAGATTATTGACGCAACAATAACAGCCAATTCCGTTATCCACTATTTGGCAAATTAGCGCTGCCAACTGCTTCTGAATGCTGAGCCGTAGGTAGCTATTGCTAACGGGTCGTATAAATGGCAACAAGCCAATTTCCACGCAAAGTTAAGGCTTACTTGGCAAAACAATATGAGTAGCACAAAGCTGCGGCTAGGTCATTAATGACGCTTGCCATCTTTTCCGTCTGATGTACTAAACTGCTGGCTAATGCGTAAGCCCCTGGAGTTAAGGTCGTAAGGCTCAGTTTATGGGTGCTAAACTATTGCGCCTACTTGCAGAGTCTCAGTAAGGCGAAACATCTACGTGGTGCTCCATTGGAAACCTAGTGCCTACCTAACTTGGATGCACCTGCGAGAATGCAGTGCACTTGTTGGTTTTCATACTTAAATGTTGAATTGAATCTTTGCATCAAGTAATAACCATAGGCAGCCGCTGTTTGGCAACTTGGCTGTCAGAAACTAACCGCTCAACCAGCCTTCAAAGAATGCACATTCTTAAAGCAGGCGCTCATTTTAAACATAGACATTGGTTTTACACTGAGTAAGAATACTTTCTCTTGGTATTTATGGATAAAACTGATATACATTTGTGTTTGTTGCCAAGCATATACTGCGTTTGCTGATTTCTTTGTCGCGGCCAATACGTAGGGGTTACTGGAAGTTAAGAAAAATTTATACGTCACGGTGGGTTCTTTTATAGCAGAATTTAGTCTCGCTTTGCTGCATGAAGTGATGCATCCTAAAGCAGTTCGGTGAGATGCAACTCAGCTGAATCCATCCTATGATTCGGTGGAGGAACTAAGTTGACCGCTCAAGACCGTGTTTTAACTCTAAATAAAAGCTGTGCATAGCTCTCTAAAGGGAAAGAGCTTGCATTTGTCTTACCACTTAATTGGCCTGCAGGTGAATATTTGTCAAGCACTTGCCAACCGGCCTGACCAGAGTCATAGTAAAAGCACTTGTTAAGTGAGTGCTAGGTTCCGTGAAGCACCTGAGTATGTTTTCTATCTGGCTAAATAGTTTGTTTTAGAATGCAGCTAGGCACGCAGTGTCATGCTTGAGTAATGTTATAAAGCAACGTTGCGCGGAAAGAACGTTGCGCTGCATGCATAAATGAGGGAAGTACAAGCAAGCAACACATTAAAATGATAAACTTATTGTCTGAGTCCGTGTGTGTGCAACGTAGGTTGTATTTGTACAGTATCTATTGTTATCCTCCACGTCGCCGTGTTGTTGAACGGACTTCTGTTGGTGTTCATTGGGAAAAGTTTTGCCAGGAAAACCTACCAAGCCTTACAACCCGGCTTCGATCGATTTGGACGGTAATTTTTATACATTAGCGACTCTGTGAGGCACGACACAAATGGCAAATTATAGAAGTATATACGTACAATATTTGGATCCTAGGTAAACAATGTTTGCATGCCTTTTAACTACCGATATATAGTAAAATTGGTAGTACGCATGGCTCAAAAATAATAATTTCTAATCGCTTGTTTCGGACCATTTATGGCAACATTTTAACAGATGGTCCAACATATGAAAGCCAGACGAATATTTGTAACGAAAGATGGTTCATAGCCCATGTGAACCGAGAGGTTGCTCGATGAATTCACGCTTGTTTTAGTGTGCTTGTAATTCGTGGCTAAAGCGCGCTTCTGCTGGTCGCTGTCAGCCCTCAACAACTTCCGTTTGTTAATATCAAGCTGGAGACTGGTTCTTGGAGACAACCATCGGCAAGCATTTGCTCGCTTCGCACGGGCGAGTAAATACGTTGGACTTTTCCGGTAGTTAACAATAGTTAGCGAGGTATATCAGCCATTCATTACAAGCTTGCAGAAAGGCATTCAATTCGCAATAAGCAAATTGACTTCTTTCGTTCAACATGATTTCCTGATGAGGTGGATGTCGCTGGGCGCCATGGTATAATCCAGTGATGGAGTGAAGAAAGTTTGAATAATAGGCTAACTCCAAGTATTTGTGTTATAATGTGGCGATTTCATATATATATATATATATATAACTGTACCCATTCGTCCAGGCTACAGGGATAAATGGTTCATGCTGTTATTATACATAAGGTAAACAGGCTGTCAGCGCCATTATTGCAAGAAGCATGAATATCGTACATAGTTTGGCCGAGAAAGAAAGCCTGCGTAAGTGCAAATACATTTTTCCTTTGAGTTCTAGAAGATGCAATATAACGAAAATAAGTTTTAATGTGAAGTGCTTTTTGCCCCGAAGAGGAAGTGAAATGGACTGCCATAGTAATGCCTATGTTGACATGTTTTATTCGTTTTATACGCACACGTTGCATACGGCACCTGGTACTAGTCTTCGAAGTATGGATATTATATACAAACTAGCCAGCCAACATTGGTTAGTTTGCAGATATGGTTACGACTATGGTGCTTTTGCCGGGAACGGAGTGCAAAGTAAGTAAGAGCAGCATAACTAATGTGTAGGAACTTTGAATATGGCGAAAAATACGTAAAGCGAAAGGCGCCAACTGTAACAAAGGTTGTGATCTGAGCTGGTCTAGGGTTAAAGAAAATAAGGAACAGACCAAGTGGACCATACGCTTGATCAGTTGGATAGACGCTGCTTGCACAAGGTCTAAACAAACAGTTTTAGATCGCCCTGCCAACCCATTGCCACATCCTACGGGCCTGGAATTATGTAATCACTTGGATCCCATTTTTACTATGGATGACTGAATATTCTATCGCCACCAATTTACATGGGCATGTACTGCATTCCTGCTCCTGCCTGGTGCACGCTCAATTGTGTTCGGCAACTCACATTTTGCAAAAACATTTTGATATTCCACTTACCTGGAGCTTTTCTGATGACATATCTTGGAGCCGTTACTTACACGTGCCACCAAGGTCTCCTGCCAACAACTTAGCTGATGAGGAACTCATAACCCATTCTATGGGCAATCATTTCTTACGCAACCTGAATACCAGGTTACTGCCTCGTTGCGCTGATCCTTCTATCCTTGATCTCAAAAGGATTAATGCAAAATTCCTGTGCATCATGAATTTGATAGAGGAATAGCACTTTTGCCCGTGGTAGGAGGAAGTCAACCATAAGGATCATCTGCGGTCACCGCGTGTCATCTCCAATGTCGATATCTGAAAACCAAGTTTTCACAACAGTAATTGTATACTACAACAGAGAAGCCAAACTCCATTAGCTCGAAACCATAACTCGTCTGCACAATTCTTAGCTTGACTATCCTGGACATTGCCTTTTTCGACCGAAGTCAATGTGTAGTCGAGCACCTAGTCTAAGGCAACCGGCTAGCTACCACAGCATTTTGGTGCTCGTATAACTGCATCTAGCCGAGTAAAAAATGGGATTGTAACATGCAGTGCCAGTTATACAGTACCATTCCGACAAAATGATGGCAGCGTTCTAGGACGCAGTGTGTGTAGGCTTGCCAAGCATTCTCGTAATAAAATGTTACAAATATCCGTTTAACAACACTGTGACTTGGTGGAAGTGACCCGCCACTTAATAAACGCACTGCCCCCAAATGTATATTAGTAAGTTAGTTGGAGCGTCATTTTGCTGCACCTCGATATCTTTGCTATGGACACTAGCATGACAATCTTCTGTCTATATCTCCCGTTGCTTACCTTATATTACGCTTTTACTGATGATCACTAAAATACACACTTGAAAGCAGACAATCGCCAACACCTTAACAATGCTATTCCCGACCAGTGCATCCATCAATTAAGTAACGTATTTATCATGCGCAAACATCTTACTTCCTACAAAACAACGTGTTAGTTGCCGAACCATCTGTAAATTCCTGACAAAGGCTAAATTGGTGTACTCCGAAAAATTTGAAAATAAAACCTTCAGTTATTTATATATTTTTTCATTCACCCTAAAGTGAAGAGCTCTGTTGTCCGAGGGTAAAGCAAATCATCAGAGGAGAATAGATATATCCTGGTCAACGAGCTCTAAGAGGATCAGCAACCAGTATTGGGTATGTGTCCGCCTTTATGTAGGCTGCTTGGGAACAATGCTTCAGAGGAAGCAAGCTAACCTAGATGCGCCAGGTAAACATTAAGCCAAGCGCTACGTAAGCGACCGAGAATGGTTAACCGTTATTGAGTACGATAACGCAATAACGCTTAACGTCTTTGGCGCAACCACTTGGTGGTGGTGCGTTATGGTATAGAATGGTACGACATACAAGCAGCAACGTGCCTGACAAAGTGAGCCAAGCGGATCAGCAATCTCAGTTGGGTATGAAATAGTAGTAGGTGATGCATATGATAAGAGCGCGTGAGCCGCGTAGCAGCCATACTTGAGACGACCTAATGAAATGGGTGTAAATACCAACAGTTGAAAAGAGCCATTTTAGCGGATGCATCATACATTGAGCAGATATCAAGTGGCCAGGGTGGGATCAGATCTTATCAGGTTTCTGAAATGCTGCGCATTAAATTGCTGTTCTAATAATAGACATATGAAGTGTGGGGCAGAATTACTGAACCATCGGTCAGCGTGCGTGAGGATAAAAAGATGTTTGTCTATTGGAGGTGAAGGGTAAATCTTTGGAGATGAAACGCCGCGGAGCAGAAGCGTTTAATAACTGAAACCGGCCGTTTGGCAGCTACATGTCAGAAATAACAAGGGTTCTGTTTAGTAGTGGATAAATATTATGGAAGTACCTAAGCGGAGAATCGTAAGTAAGATATAAATGAACTGTCAGTGATGACCGCAATTAGCGACTAAGGATAAAATCCAAGTGCTCAGATGCTTTGAGGCAAAGGCGATAACTCACTGACACCTGCCTTGAGGCTAGAAAATGATCAGACGATCCAAAGGTTGTTAGTAAATCTGCCGGTAACTCGATCAAACTAACGGAGCCTGTAAGCGTGAAGGAAATTCGGCTCACTTGCTCAAGTTGAATGCAGCACGTTCTACAAGCCTTTGAATTATGGGTAATGAATAGGAAATAGCTATACCACCGTGACAAGCTATGGGAAGTGGCAAGACCATAGGTAGATAAATAAATATGTTACTCACGCTAGAATGAAGAGCAACTAGATATGGCATGAAAAAAGACGCACGAATGTACGGACAATATTACTAATGGTTGCTAGGATTTAGGAAACTATTAGAGGTCCAGGCGTACAAGTTTTTAGGTATAGAGCGTGATAGCGGGTTGGTAATTAAGAGTAAATTGCTTCTAGGTACGCAACAGGACTACCCAGGACAACTCGGCATTTATGAAAATGAAATCGTAAAATGCAGTTTTTGTTATATTGATAATGCCTTAACAGAAGTTAAGCAGAATTTGTAATAGAAGATTTTATGGCGTCTAGGCGATGAGTAGAAAAGTCATGCTGGGTTTTCGAAAGTTTGTGTAGGCACGTAGGACATTGTGGGACACGGGCAAGCGTGGAGAAAACCCTGAACGACCAAGTGGTTATTGCTAAGTATGCTTGTGGTACAGTTGTATCCAATAGAAGATATCGGTAAAGCACCTGAGGATCTATTCCATATTCCATGTTATCTCATAAGGCAGTGGTCCCGAAAGTGAATTTCGCTACCAAACAACCGAACTGCGGTGCGCTGCGTAACGCTTATAATAAATAAAAAATAACTAAATTGGGCAATGCACACCTTCAAAGGTATGAGCAGGTGGGTACCATAGGTTTAATAAATAAATAGCTCATTCTTGAATGTACGAGAGGTACTGATACAGGCGTGAGCAAGTGGCTGTCAGAGTTGCAGAAGCATAATAAACGTAAGTACAACAAACAACAGGGGTAAGTGTTTGCAAAACACGAGGTTCGAGAAATGGTGGGTGATTGTCCTGGTGCTCATGATCATTGGAGTAAGGTAGAAAGGTAGAGCGGAAGTACCGTACTACTTCCAAGTGTTCATGTTATATAAAACTGGACGGGCACTTTGAATAGTTCCAGCTGTTGCTTTCCAATATTCTGTGAGCATTGGACCCCGGTAGAACGTTTAATAAACTCTATTGGACGAAAGAATGAGGGTTTGTCCATGCGCCGTTGTGCTTACAATGTTTGGTTAGCGGGATCATTTGCAGTTTTTAACAATGGGTGACGCCGCTTGGTTGCACTGTCAAGCACTTTGTGAGTTGGGTGTGGGCAGAACGCCGGATATTTGGTCTTGAAGAAATGAGGCAGTTGCCGAGGAAAGTTGCTGTACAGCCATTCCGTCGGAAAATTGCTGAAGGTTTGGTTAACGTCATCAAGTGGGTGGGTGGGTATTGTCGAAATTGCTCCGGTCGATCGAGTGCTTGAGCCGGAGGTTGTCCACGGGCGTGAAGGATACAGCAAAGAGCCATGGCAACAATAGATATGCAGAACGCTTGAGGCGAGCATTCCAGGAAGCAGGATGCCTTCGGTACACGCCAACCGACAAGGCGTGTATGGCATGCTAGGTGCAATAGTGCCTGACAATTAGATAATCCGTTCTAATAAGTGGTAAACACAATTGTTCTAACTCGAGGAATGTTTGCTTCGGGAAGGCGCATGGAATAAACCAAAGTTCGGATATCCACATACGTCATTTGACAAGCATGTTAGCAGTACGCTCATGTACGTACTCGTTATAACGTTTCGTTTAAGATACCCCAAGAAAGTTGATATTTTGGAAGATGGTCCGAGCAGATTATTATGGGTAACCCAAATATTCAGGGAGTAGCACGAAGTAAGAACACAAATGACAAGCGCAAGTGGGAACAATGCTGCATCGCGGGTTTCGGAGACAAGTCGAAGATGTTAATCAAGTCAAAGATGTCTAGAGAAAGGATCGAAACTTTTAAGGTATGCGATAGTAAATAAAAGGCAATTCTATAGCTTGTAGGAGAAGAGAAGAAGCTTACAACCAAGGAATAAGGAATCTATTAGTGGATCGGAGCGCCAACTGTTTTAAGGTTACTAAAATAAGGTTCCAAAGTGAACTGCGTAATACCAATAAAGGAGCCTTGGTGTGAAAATCAGCGGCCGATAAGTAAGCTGTGAATAATACGCATTGGCGGCTAGCAAAAAGAGAAGTGCGTGGATTGAGGACAGAAGAAAGAAAAAGAAGAACTTTGCAAGAGTTGGAGACAGAAATTGATTAGAGGAGATGAAAGAAACGCGTAAGCTCGAAGTATCTTACGCTAAGAAAGGTAGCCAGCTCACCTGAATATGTTCATTTATGAACAGAATTACCACAAGCACTTTCGAGAGATGCACTGGCGTGTGGAAATCAGTATTTGTGAGAAATACAACATGCTAGCAACGAAGAAGAGCTCGCAGGATGTGATGGGTAAAGGTCAACAAGTATGGAACAAGGAATCTCTCAGCTGACTTGACCCAGGAAAGCATTTGGGTAATGGTCCGAAACCAATTTTGAAATCGAGAACCGACGAAAATGTTTGGCCCTACCGGTTAGGCGCTACCTGCTTGTGGCAGGCAAAATGCAGGCTATACCTAAGAGTAAGGCATAAAGTAGGTGTAAATAAATAACTAAATGAAGTTATATTGCTAGACACGCTAGAGGCTTCGTGCGCAAGGGATCAGCTCAATATTTACATAAATCCCATGCTCTTGCAGGTGGCGTGAGAACAGTGGGAGTCTATGTCCCTTGTCCTCAAGTATGAATGCACAGGCTATGTTACTTTGACAGTTGAAGGGCTTGTATGTGCCCACTGCAAAATTCATCTGGCAACTTCAAGTAATTTATGTGCTGCTTAAATTTATTTTTGGACACAAGCATCTTATAGCGTAGTTAGGAACGTGTGCTTTGTTAACAAGGTCTAATTCGCCACAAACTTCACTGTAAATTCTTTCGACTATTTTCGTCCACTCATTAGTCCCATTTAATGGTGGGCACATGGAAAGAACTAAAAGCAGCAGAATTATAAAGAACAAGAAACGAGCGAAAATAATTTCTAGAAATGCAGATAAAAATAAAACACGCTATTTAAACAAAAGCATACCAAGGCGGCGTATTTAAATAGAAAAATGCAAATTAATGGAAAATATTACCAAAAATTCTTGCGCTACATTTGATTCCATACGCCAAAATGCTAAACGAGTAAATCCCGGTGCAAAGAAAATGCTGTTCTAAGGGTAGAATATCGCTAAAAGTAAAATAACATAAGGTTAAACAAAACAGGTTTTAATAGTAAACTAATTTAAACGTCAAAGTGATTTGCTACTTACAAGAGTGCATTAGTTATTCTCGATCGAATGGTGGTCTAGGAATAACGGCATAATTTTATTTCCTTAAACATGCCTTCTGCTTTGGCAGCAAACATCAAAAAGGAAAAAAATATAAAGTGGAAAGTGGTATAAGTTCTAACTAGGCATGCCCATCTATGTAGGTCCTATATAGCCCGAAATACACGGCAATAACTAGGTACGAAGTAAGTGGCAGAAAAACAAACTTTTCAAGCACAAGTAGCAATTATAGGCAAACCAGCGATAGGGCTCAGAGAAAAGGTTAGAAAACCAGTTACAAATATTATATATGCAAGTCTTCAGATCAACTTGTAGGTAGCCCACGGTTAGGAGGCTTTAGTATGCCAGTTTCGTTGAATACTGGGCCAAATAGACCACTGTGAATATGGGGTTCAGCGTTTGTTATGCCTCTAAGTGGTTATAAAATTTATCCCAGGACAGCATGTGCCAAGTCTACCTGAATAACATTGGAGACCTCTAGGATCATTTGATCTCTTTGGGACGGAACTACGCAAATACTCCTTAGATATATATCGCTTTTTATCTCTTTGAGCATATTGTCTCTATCCATAAGGATATGTTAACAATGCAAGTGAGCTAAAGCAGCCCGTTTCTACTAATAAAGAAATGAGTATCGGAATTATTGGCAAACCGTTTTGGGTTGTGCACAACATCTGCGTTTGCATTTGTGTGGTATTAACAACTCCGCTTCTAGGGGTTGAGGTTGCACAAACGTGGGATTATCGTGCCTAATGTGTTGGTCCAAAATATAGTGTATCACTTAGCTTTATTTGGCGCTTTTCTCCTATTTTAACGTCTGAAGCGCGTGCTAGCTGTGTTTAGCAAGGTGGCAATGTTCAATAGGACTGTGAGGTTTCCTCAGCTATTACCTTGGTGCTTCCGTCGGTGAGAGCTTTTCATGCACTCTACGCAAAGTATGCTAATATAAGTCAAGAGTAGGAAACAAAGTAAAATATGTAGAAGCTGGTTCTTCACAGGCCACTACGCAAGACGCATCGTAGGCTTTGGAACCAGGTAAAATATTATATTGCACACGGATGGCCAAGATAAGGCGGTGGAAGCCAAATTTTCTGGATGTCCAACCGGCCAGGATGACACCGACCTCACTGTTACCGGTCAGCCTTCGTGTCAGTGAAACTGAATCTGGAAATGCGAATATTTTACTAACTAACGTGGTTAATCAGGTTGCCCTGGTTTTCCTCATGCCTGTCTATAGTGTATCCAATAGTGTTCAGCATATATATACCATTTTCACTTTTAATTGGACCTTTTTCAAACCACATTGGACATTTTGCAAACCAAACTGGACATTTTGCAAACCACATTGGACATTTTGCAAACCACATTGGACATTTTGCAAACCAAACTGGACATTTTGCAAAGCAAATTGGACACGTTGTAATCTAAGTATCAACTCGCCAATTTGTAGTTAAGAAACGAGCAGTAAGGCTGCTGAATGATGTTCAGAATATACATTGTGATGACGCTAATACACCGGCATTGTGTAAGCAGCGGGCTACACGGTAAAACATTTGCTTGATCGTGAGCAGCGACCGGAGTTCTGAACTACGCACCCCACTCAATACGATGGTGAACCTGACGAAAGCGACAGCCGGATAACCCTTCGTCAACTGATCTTTGCTATGGTTACTGCCTTATATTTTGTTAATACACCATTTCAATTTCAAAATGTACGTTTTCAATATTAACAGTTGGCTTAGCTTGTAAGAGCAGGACGGTCACCGAGTATTCGAGAGCGTACGCCTGTCGGCTAGCGATTGTCGTGGCACTGTTGACTCGGTCGAGTTCGTAATGACACTTTTTGAGGGTTATCTTTAGTCTTCTTAGGGCGTTGAAGACAGAGGATACTGATAGGTTTATCCCATTCTCTCTCAGGCGCATCTGCAGCTGCACCAACGTTTCCTCAGAGTGCCGTTCAACCGCTTCTTCGACACGCTGCAATACATTGGGAGTCAGCTACTCCCTATTGTTTCCACCGCAGGCGCGCTGTGTATTTGAACCCTCTCGCTTGTAGGCATTAATGATGTTCCTTGCCGTACTCGCGTTAACACCGGCGACTTCAGCGGCTTCCCGAGTAGTTTTGCCGTCGACCAGCACAAGTTTTGTGAGAATTACTCTTTGCGCAAATGATGTTCGCCTGCAGTGCCGTCTCGTCGGACACCAGCTCACCTGTTGTTCGTCACTCATTTTGGTCGTTTCGTGCGGCACGGAGCTAATAAAGCGAAGTTGCGTTGAGTGGAACCATTATCGTATGCTCCGCTCCAATAGTGGTACCGCTGCATAGGTCGGTCCACACACCCAGACAAAACACACCAATTCCTATGGGGGGGTGTAGGGGAAAATGGGTCACCGATTTTGACCGAGGCGAACGGCACTCATGTCAAGAGAAGGGCTTACACAATCACCCGCTACGTACGCAGTTCGGTTACATTATCGTGACCACAATGTGGCCTGAACATCGTGTAATCGGCCCACTCCTCAGTAGTTGATATGTTGCAACAATAGGCTATAGATCTAGGCTGGTTTTGCTGGGGGTCATTACAGCCTACGCTGATACAACAACGTGGCAGTTGCGAAAGCTAATAGAGAGACGGGCGAAGCTGGGACACCGCCTACCTGCTTCATGCGACATGGTCCCATTGACCGAATTGGACAACGTTCCCTCTGATGAGAATAACGGTGCACATTGAGATTGCGCATCGCAGTACACTCACAAAATGATTGATACACAATTACGATTCGGACGTCCGATTTTCCAATTGTCACACACCTACACAGGTTGATGCGTATGGGCACTGCACACCAACTAGGCGAATGTCAGTGGGTAGAGGGGAGCGTAGTTAAGAACTCCGGTCGCTGCTCACTTTATGGGACCACGGGAGGTTATAAGTGGAGAGCAACATGCCTAATTCTTGAGCATACGGCTCTTACCGTGGTAAATTTATCAACCAGAGAAAACATAGAACGATATATATAAGTGTGAGGTAGATATATCGAGTACCGTTCGAAACCGCGGAGCAAAGTACCTAGTGGTTAAGCTTAATGGAATGCATAAACCAAGGCCAAATAGCAACTATCAGTTACGAATGTTAAAAGTGGTAGACTTACAGCTGGTACTTAGACCATGTTTTGGACAACTCTAACGTTATCTTTAAGTGCAATATATGTGCCGAGAGCAAGAATAGACACTAACTCCTTATACAAGGCTTAGGTCTGGTAAAATGCATTTACCAGTTGTGCCTGAAACGTATAAACCCAATGCATTTTCACTGAATCAGTGGCCTAATTATTTAGCAAGTATTAAAGAGTAAAGCTGAGGCTTGCGAAACTAGGTGTAGATAATGTGTACGAACTGGTGTTTGCCTGCTCGATTGGAATCGACATTCCCCTGCTATATTCTATCTGAAAAGTGCCTACGGATTTGCAAAGCTGTCATTATATAGATTAGGCTGTACCATTTGTTGAGATTTTTGAGTGTTGTTAAAGTGGTGATGGTAAAAGTGAAGCCGTAGTGATGAAGATACCGGTTGGTCCATGCAGCCTTTGGACAAAATTGCCAGTGGAGGAACCGAAACATCTCACTAACAAAACATATCGGCTACATAAATAATTTACTCAGATTTCTAGTCACAGCATCCGTAAGGTGCGTGCGACTCCTCCGTTTGATATTGCCTGGGTGTTGTGACACAAGTAATGGATAAGAAGTGACCAAATAAATAAATAGATATATTCGCGATTAACCGAGACACGCCAAAACCAACAGGAGCAATCGATTGCAACAGCCACAGGAACACTATAACCTATGTACATCACCCGACAGACATAATATTTAGCCAAATACATAGTTAAAAATGTTGTCCTACTTTCTGCCCAGAAAAGATGCAAGGATGATAAACATCTTCATTGGTGCCGGAGAGAAATCTAGCGCCAAATCGCTGTAGTAATTCTAAGCTTTTCTGTCCCGGAAAAACAAGGTTGGGCTCGATTGGTTACGGAGGTGGTTCTCCATTTTTCTTGGGCGGAGGACGCTGATAGAATGTTGGATGAACATGCTGCGCTCACAAATATCGCAGTTTGCAACAATCCCTGTGTAAACCAGTAAGCGGTAATTTTATTGCGGTGGCAAGTAACATCCGCTATATCGCAGCGTTGCTAACCAGAAATTTGTGGCTTTTATACGAAGAATTTTGGCCAGGCGATAACTCATCACACCCTGGAACACTGCCATTGACCATAATTTAGATAGCATTGAAGCTTTGGCAACGCTGTTGTAAGCCAGAGGTTTCGAAAAGTTACTCACGTGTATGATACACCCGAATTTTCTTTGGCTTAGCGAAAACCTTGGCCAGGATTCAACAGTAACCGTTGGGATCATCGGTACTGTTCGCAAGTAATGCTACGGACATTGGGATGCAGCCAAGCGGGTGAGCAAGGATTTCCATTTATATGCGTACTTATTTTCCAAACAGATAACCAACGGGCCAGGTCCCCGAGTGATAACCACTGCAGGTAATGGAGACGTTAGCTTGGAGCTAAAGCATGCTTAATAGGATGCTTCAACCGACCTTGGAGTTTTCTGTGAGATATGGAATCAGGTAAGACCGAGCCTAACATACGGAACACAGACAATACCTATCTGTAAGGCATAAACACTTCTGCATACCATCCCGACGAGGTGAGTGAAGTATCCGTGGTATAATGGTGCCAATTATATTTCGATTCCGTTATTACAAGAGATGTAATCCACTGGCGAGGTGGACGGAGCGTAACGCTATGGCGTTTCAAGTAAGCTGAACATTTGTAGAGCGTTGAAAGATTTTTGAGACGGTTACCATGGTGATACTGATTTGAACTTACCTGTTCAAGTCGGAGGTGAATGAGGATCAAACTAGTGCTATTTTTTAGTTATGTAATAGAACTGACCATAATAAATAGGCTTCCAGAGGCCTAGGATTGATGGCAGACCACCTTGTCAAGATGGGTAAGTTATCCATCGAATAATGCCACCACGCATACGAAGGAGCTGCTACCTGAACTAATTCAATGGCAGAATTGACAAAACATAACGCCATGGCATCGGAAGTAATTTGAACATGTGCAAGAAGTGAAGCTTACTTGAGGTAGTATTTCTATGGTGAAAACGATTTGAATCCAACCGTTAACCACCGGATGAGAAAAATCAAAAGGACAAAAGATTGAGGTAGTGGTCCGAGCTGTCTACCTATGTCTATATGTCGTGTCTATAGATACGGGGATTCAGATGAGGTTACTCGACACTTCCTTGCAGGTCCCGCAGGGGCGTCGAAGGAGAAATAGTTAGAGAAAGGAAGGGCTTAGAACGTAAAGAAGTGATAAGGTGCGCCGGCGACCTCTAACATTAGCAAACAGTTTGCCTCGTTTTTTATGTATATCTATACTCTGTGGCGTCATCTGTTTGTGTGCCTTCCGGTACTGCGGTTGAGAAAGAGAAACCCGTGCACGGAAACTAGGTCTCGGAATAGGTGGGGCAGTGCAGCATAGAAAGTATGCGTATTTCCCAGGAGGTGTGACGAATAAAACAAGTTTCATTGTAGTGCAAATGCCGCAGCTGCAGCGATGGTAGCGTGGCAGTGCCGTCAAAGCACAGGAGTTCGCGGTGAAATAAATAGTACAGCAACGCCAAAAGGAATTAAGTCAGCTACACAAAGTAGAGATTTTTGATGTCACAGGTTAGTCAAATGGGCACATAGTACGGAGGGTTAAGAGCCAGACTTCGACGTAGCGGAGCAAGCTCTTGCTAGAAATATTAAGGGATAGGGGCGGTTGCGTAACTGGTTAATAGTAGGATTATTGGTTCATAGGAACACTTGCTGCAACTGAAGGGAGGATCGGGTAGTAGAGCCAGTAATTTTATGTAATTGCTGATATGGACTAGCAGGGGGCTGCAGTGCCAAAACGAGTTAGTAAACCACACGTTGGTGGAGCCCTACGGTGTCACAGAGTAGTCAAGTAAAGGCAGTGCACAGAGGGTTATAAGCAAGATTTTTGACATAGTAGAGCTCGCACTTGGTTGGAAGATTAAGGGATATTGACAGTAAAGCCATCGGTTAAGCGTAGGAGCAGTGAATAATAGCAACAAGTGCTGTATCTGAAGAATTTGGGAGCAGGCAATGCTATGAATTTACACATAGAGCGTTAAAGGCGCAGCAGCGCTTTACTGACTATATGAATTACTCGGAGTTAGTGCGCTACAGTTTCATGGGTAAGTCAGTTGGAAAAGATAGTAGAGACGAAAATAACAGGCAGTAGTATGTAGTAAAATCCGCTCTTAGTTACGGGAAAGATGGACATGCAGTGCCCGACAGTCATTTTAGACAAGGTGATTCAAATTACAGAACTAATTTCTATAGGTTTAGTGGAGATGGGGTAGAGGAGCCAGTAATCCTATAAAACTGTGAAGCAAATGGTGGCAGCGTGCCAAAATGTTACGTGTACCAATCGAAGTTGGAACACTACAGTGTCACAGTTAAGTCTAATGGACGCATAGAACAGAGCGTAAGGGCCGGATTAATTATGCAGCATAATCTGCGATTTGTAGGAGATTAAGGAAAATAGACATCCGTGGATTCAGTTACGAGGCGCGCATATTTAAATTGACAACTTATATAGCTAAAGTGAAGCTTGCCTAGTAAAGTCAGTAAAGCTATGAACTTACGATTGTGAATTAATATGAGGCAGCGTCCCCAAAATAGGCTAAAAGAACAGCTTGAAGTTATAGCTTTATGGTGTCACGGGTAAGTCAAATAGACTCAGCGAACCGTGGGGGTAATAGCCAGCTTTATAACGTAGAGCTAAAGAGACGATAATGGCAGGGAGTCAACAATGCTACAAACCTGAAGGGTAGTGTGAGAAGGCGCACCTGCGCCAAATGATTAATTGAAGCACACAAAAGTGGAGTACTACAGTGTCACAGGTAAGTCAAAAGGACATAGTGAACAGCGAGAGAAAGAGGAGGATTAATATATCGAAGGATCAGTTCTTAAGTAGGTGTGTTTGTGATGTGGACCGTTGTGCAGTCAGTGGTTGGAAAGCAGGGTTTGAGGTTTGCCTGCGCCATCGTGCTGGTTATTGTCCCGTGGCATCCTACATGGTCAGTGCCAACGAATTGGTGAAACTGCCAGTCTTAATATTAAGGCTGTGCCAATTCTTGGTCTGTTTGGACAGCAGTAATGTGGCCATGGATGGAGACATTTCAAGTGGGTTGAGCTACAGATTAGTAAGTACTGTTTGTTCATGTGGTGGCGTCTTATCTTTGCATGTTGCGGTCTTTGGAACGAAAGTCCGTAGAAGAAGGTAAAGCAGGTCAAATTTTGGCCAGTAATGACGGAAGCCATCACGTACTTGGATATCAAAAATTAAAAGCTAAACAGGACCTGAAACTGATACCACCAACTTCCCAAGTGCAGTAACGACAACTACAATGAAAGTTGTTACGTTGTGAGCGCAAAGTGCTTAGATGTCACGCAATACATTGAAAGTATCCTCAAGCTACATTAATGCCAGGTTCGAAGATGTGGTCTTGTGTATGGCATACATTGGAATGGTGTTGTATACTTGCAATATATTGGAACTTTTATATCTCCTTCCTGAATGCCTGTAGGATTTAGATTTCTTTTAGTCAGGAATTCAACCTGTTCCATAGATTTATGTACACATCTAAGGAGAAACTAGCTAGTAGTTCATTCGTCGCTCATAGCGGGGTAAGGGAGTGGCGCTTGTTTTGGGGTATAAGTTCAGAAGCGTTGCTTAGTTTCCGACAGGTACTAGTGCCCCGCGGTATTTTATGAATTGGCTTATGTAAGAAGCACAGGTTAGAAATACAGCAGCTTTATCAAATGTGCCGAATAATTAGATGATCACACCTTTGTCGACAACTGAGAGCTTGCTGTGTTGGAGTCAAACTTGTAATGCCCTACCTAATTATGTTGTCCCTTCTGCTAATCCAGAGGCATTTAAAAAACTAGTTGATGATGCATTAGCTCATTTGCAATTCGTTGTATTAGTTGTTAGCCGGAGCTCCAAAACGCAACCATTTGGTGTCTTAGCAAACTCTTAACCAGTGGGTCTATGGATTCATAGCTTTAATACGCGAACATCTTTGCTATCCTATACAAAGCCATGGTGAGTCCACCAGAATGCTTTTCACTTTATCATGCCATCTAATTTTTGCAAGAAGTTCCATCCTGCAGGACTTGTTAAGCATTGATTTTATCCGTAATACATCACTGTTCTATTGTGGCTGAAGCTCCGATGAGCATTTTCAGGCGGAGCAGGATCCGAGGTCTTTGGGCTGCTACATATAAAGGAGCAATATTTCAAAAGTGGAACGCCGTGGCTCTTATACATTACTAACTTTGTTTCAGCGGTGCTTAAAGGACGGCGTATATGTAAAGTAATTGCTTAATCCATCCGCTTGAAAATGAGCTTACCCTGCAATGTTAAGGCTCACGGAGTATCGCAAGCCCTGTGCTGTAGTCCTTACATTCTGTTAGATATGAATCACGTTTAAGGTTATGGACCCAGTAGGTATAAATATTGGTGGGTCATAACCATAGCTAACGAGACCGGATAATCCATCTGTTTGATGTTGGCCTCCAAATTGTTGTAGAAATGAAAGTAATTAGTGTCATCATGAAAGAAATAGTCCGGGATGAGGAGAGGTAATGAATAACAGGCTCGGAAGACTGACAGACGCCAGGGAAGTTGTGTTAGTTCATAGCCTGGGCCAGCTGGACAAGTGTACCGAAATGTCAGTGCTGCAGTAGGTAATGGGAATGAGAACTCTATAATGATTTGGGCATTAACGCCTCATTCCGTTTGGCGGGTAATCCAAAGGAACATGGGAAGGAATGAGAAGGAAGAATGCCTAGGGAGGAAGTGGCGTATTATTTACAAAGGTCAATGAAAGTAAGGGTGCAGTCGATACATTAAATTCAAAATAGGTAAATAAAGCGCTGTAAAGAGGACGAGGAAGCAGTGGCCCTCAGTTGTTTTCTGCAGTCCAAGATTAGTCAGAGTGCTAACGAATGGATCAAGCATTTACAAGTGTAGAATGGAGACGCAAGTGCGCACAGGGCTTGGGGAGCGGAATAATGCGACTGAAACTTGTAGGCACATCCGAAGGAATGCAACTTGAGAGTGGAACTACTAAGCCTGAGGTGCTGTTGAGTTAATATTCCAAAATCTAGTACGCGTGATTTGAGTGGATGTATGTCTATTTGTGATCAGGGCATTGGGACAAGGACACGTCATTGGCATCGCAGCTGCCTAGAAGTTCCACCAGTTTGGAGACAACTAGTAATCGTTTTACGGCCGAGAAGAAGTGTACTGCAGTTTCTGACGCTCTGACTACTTCTGGTAGCTTGTTCCATACGTGCGCATATCTATAGAGGACGATGGTTGAACGAATGTTGCGGCGTGTCTTATGAAGAGCGAATGAGTGCTTTTTATGTATGTGATGAGGTGTAACACCCGTCGGTTGAAAAGACTGCCTCTACATGTGTCAAAGTTTTGAGCCTTTTATGGAGGAATACGAGGTTAGCTTCAAGCCTGCGCAGCCAGAGAGGCTTAAGGTCAAACTGTTTGCCGCGTAACTGATTGTTGTGCGGTGGGCTTAGCAGAGGTTTATTAAAGGACCGCTGGACTTTCACGATCCTCATCCTATTACTCTTATGTGAGTTAGAGATAACAATAGAGCAGTACCCCAAAATCGGTCGAGCACATAGTTTGTGCAGAGTGAATTGCGACTCAGCCAGGCGTACTGACTTCCGTATATACCCAACAATAAATCTGGCTTTAGCAGCGCTATGGCTTGCTTGTTCGGAAAAGGTTAGCGGACCAGTGTATTGCGCACCGAGGTCGCGCATGATGGAGCTGTTACCTAAGGAGGGGCCGTTGAGATTTTGGTAGTTACGTTGTATAGGGCAACAGTACGAGCGAACCTGTACTTCATCGGTGAGAATTCTAGTCTAGAAAGGTCACACAAATGTCCAAGAGCGCGAAGGTTGTTCTGAATGTTTGAGAGGTCATTATGTATGCTACCAGGCTCGAATAAACATAAAGCTTGATGCCACCGGAAAGTACGTATGAAGTGCCGTAACTAAAGACATGCACGACGCCATTAAATTAAAACAGAAACAGCAGAGAGACAAGTAAACTACCTTAGCATACTTGGCTAGGTAAAGGTGCTCTTTCGGAAGGTGTATCGTCTGGGTTTATTGACTGCTTTTGGCTAGAGGCGTAAGAAGCAAATCAAGAAAGAAGATAGCTAGGGACACCGAACGAAGCTACTTTCGTCAGCTGGCGTTGTGTGGAACCAGGTGCAATGCTTTTTCATGTACAAGAAATAATGACTTGCGCTTGCCCAGAGGCAATGGCGTGCCTCACATAGTTCAAGGATTCAAACTGGCAGGTTTGGCCGGTCTTAGTTGACAGAAACCCGTGTTGGGACTTATTGATTAGGTAGCGCTGCAGCAAATAAATAAATAGTTAGTTCCCAAAGATATAAAGCCACACCAAATCAGGCATGATCAAGGTTTACAGGCAGCTGTGTATCACAAAGATACTGTGGGTTCAATCGTGCGAAGTGTAAGCGGTCAGGGCACTATACGTGTGGTGAAACGGTACATGTAGTCAGTGGGTATCATATTCTTGCACGTGTCGGGAAAATTTATAACATGAGTCTAGTCAACTTGCCAGTATTTAGTTGTGAGCAGTGACTTTATACAGTGGCGAGTCACATCCCCCAGGTCCCAGTGTGGTTAAACAGACATTTGTGGCTTTTTATAGGGAGATTGCTTGCCAAGCAAAAACCCAGCACGTCCTGCAACGCTGCCGTAAAGCATTCTGAACACAAATGTATAATTAGCAAAGCCGCTTGACGACTGATTTTATATTCGGTTATTCGCAGTCAAATGGCTTCCAGTTTCCTCTGTTGGCTGGACAGTTAGTTTGATCAGGGCCGCCATAATTGTTGCGGCCGGATCAGGATGGAAACATCAAGACTAATTGGCTTGTGTTGGGTCCAGGTAAACAAAGTTTAAAACTTGCTGCTGTCTGGATTTTTCAAATGCATACTTTTAGGGCGGTTGAAGACGTGTCCAGCTCTCCATACTGGACAACAGCTGTGGTGGTGATTGCAGCGGCTTCGCTTTGGTATACAACAATGCTCCATGTAGGTCCTTCTCAGTTATTACGTCTGTCGGGGGAAATCTGTTCCTCAGTCCAATCCCAGCTCTCCAAGAAGTTCCAGACATCGGAGTAAAGGCAACGTGAGGGACAACCGAGAGAAGACCGCAAGAACAGGCGTGGAGATAAATATTGTTAGTCTTATGTTACAACATTTGGAGTTGAGACAAAATCATGTACACTGTGCAACAAGGATTATGCTAAACGTGCCTTTTGAATGTCCCATAGAATCAATAGACCTATGGGTAGATTGCCAACGTCTGCGTAGAGACAAGAGCGTTGCACCAGTAAATAATCCACGAAATATCAGTTTAGTATGGGTCAAAATTTGCGTGGGGAGAGAGGAAGGAAAGTTAGAAGGCTGTTGGTGATGGCATGGTGCATGAATAGCAAGTGGCCAGCCGAATACGATAGGGAGCGCAGAATAGGAAGTTATAAATAAATAGTTTGTTGACGGAGAGGTCTAAAGGTCAATTGGTGGTAAGGCAGCGGAAAGCTTGGATGCAGACAGTCCAAAAGGATAAAGTTATTGAGGTAAGGAGTGGCTCCTAACAAGATCGGCATAACCGCAGATGCAGAGGCTTACGACCACTAGCCGCCTCTAAAGAGAGGTGCCGAATTTATGACTATCGACAGATAGTGTCGCTAGGATGGATTACCAGTGGCCAGATGTAACCATTTCAATAAGACGCTTGGTCACTCTTGTATGTCTACAGGGTCCCAAAATGCATCAAAAATCCAGCGAAGGTAAGTGATCCAGACATTCCAAGAGAATATATGGTGGAGAGACAAGGAGTGTATCCTAGCAAGCTCAAGGACCGCGCAGAAGGGGCATGGGGCCTACGTCGAATCGCTGCCAAGGGGTGAGGAAGCTAAGAATAGCGACGCAGTGGTGCTAGGAGAGAGAGGATCAGTGGCCAGCAACGGCATTCGAATTAACCCTTATAATTACCATTGAATAACTACAGTGCCAGAATAAGTCAGCAAACCAGTGAACCTATGTGATGCAAACAATACAAGAGAGTGAGAGTTGGAGAGCTAAGGGGTGGCTCCTAGCGCAAAGATGTTTGCTACCTGCAGTGAATCGCTGCAGCTGCAAAGTGGTGACGTAGGTAATGCGAAGAACTCATAATGGTATTATGGGAGAGGGAGTATCGGCGGTTATCAATGGCATTTGGGTGAAGCCTTCTACTTGCGCATGGATAACTGCAGCGTCCCAGAAAAAGTCAACAAACAGCAAATGTATGTGACGCCGTCAGTCTCAGAGGGTGACGTTTGGAGGAATAAAAGATTGGCACTTAGCAGCTCCGGATATCCGCAGATGGTTGGAGTCTAGGAAGAATGGCTGCTGCCAAACTTAGGAAAGATACAGAACAGATAAGGGCGCTAGCAGTCGAGTATCAGTGATCAGCAATGGCATTTGGATGAGGCCTTCTAGTTACTAGTGTATACCTACAGTGTCCCAAAATAAATCAATAAACAGCAAATGTATGTAACGCATTCAACCCCAAATAATGAAGGTTGGAGATAGAAGATAGTGCTTCTTAGCAAGCCCCGGATATGCGCAGAGTTGCATGGAGCCTACTACCACTACTTGCTGCTAAACAGCGGTGCTGAGGTTAAGGCGCTCGACATGATGAACCTATGAGATCTTTCGGTCGCCAGACGTAACCATTCCATTAAGCAGTTTGGTTACTAGTGGACGCCTACAGTGTCACAGAAGACATCAACAGGCCAATGAAGGTAAGTGATGCAGACATTCTTAGAGTTTACAGGATGGAGAAACAAGGAGTGTCTCCTAGTAGCTCCGGATTTGCGTAAAGATGTATGGAGCCGTAAACGACTCGCTGCAAAAAACGTGATGAAGGAAAGTGGAAGGAAACATGACGGTGCTTAGAGGGAGCACCAGTGGACAGTAAATGAATTCGAATTAAGCCTTCTAGTTATTAGTGGATACGTACACTGACAGAACAAGGCAACAAACCAGCGAGGGCCCGTGATGCAAACAGCCCACGAGAATAAAATTTGAAGAGATAAGTAGTAGCTCATAGCGCAGTGACTGGCTGCAGCTGAAAAGTGGTGAAGTAGGTAATCCGAAGAACTGATAACGGTACTAAGGAAGAGAGTATCGACGGCTATCATTGGCATTTGGGCGAAGCCTTCTAGTTGCTGATGGATACATACAGTGTCCCAGAATTAACTAACAAACAGCAGATGCATGTGACGCAGGTCGTCCCAGAGAGTAAAGGCTAAAGGGATAAGACAGTGACTCTTAGCAGGCTCCGGATATGCTCAGAGATGCATGGAGCCTATGAAGACTAGCTGCTGCTAAACATAGGTGCCAAGGGTAAGACAAAGAACTGATAATGGTACTGGGGGAGTGAGGGTATCAGTGGCTAGCAATGTGCATAAGAGGAAGCCTTTTAGTTACTAGTTTATACCTACAGTGTCCCAGAATAAGTCAAGAAACAGCAAATGTACAATAGACAGACTCATCAATAGAATAAAGGTTGGAGGTATAAAGGGTGGCTCCAAGCAAGCTCCAAACATGCGCATAGATGTTTAAAGCCTAGGAAGAATAGCTGCTGCAAAACAGAAGTATGATTAAAAACAGATAATTGCTCTAGGAGCGAGAGTATCAGTGATCAGTAATTGCATTTGGATGGAGCTTTCTATGTGCAATTGGATATCTACAGCGACAGAATAGGTCAACAAACGGGCGAAGGTATGTGATGCAAACAATCCGAGAATCAACGTCGGAGCGATAAGCAGTGGCACCTAGCGAAAAGAAGCATGCTACCTACAATGACTCGCTGCTGCTGAAAACATGTGCCAAAGTTAAGATGAGGAAAGGATAATGTCGCTAGAAGAGAGAGAGTATCGGGGCTAGCAATGGCATTCTGATCAAGCCTTCTAAGTGCCAGTGCGTACCTGCAGTGACAGAATAAGACAACGAACCAGTGAAAGTGTGTGATGCAATCAATCCAAGAGAGTAAGAGTTAAAGAGCTAAGGTGTGGCTCCTAGTGCATTGATGAATGCTATCTATAAGGACTCGCTGTAGCTGAAAAATGGTGACGTAGGTAATATGAAGAACTGACAATAATACTATGGGAGAGCGATTATCGACGGCTATCAGTGGCATTTGGGTGAAGCCTTCTAATTGCTAGTGGATACCTACAGTGTTCCAGTATAAGTCAACAAACAGCAAATGTATGGGCTGCAGACAGTCCCAGAGAGTAACAGAGAGTTACTTGATGGGGCCTGTGTCCGATAAGTTGGGTTTTCGGATGTGAGGTGCTCTGGGCCATGTTTCCCAAGTTCTTCCTCCGGTACATTGGTGTTAAAGAGCCCGCATCTAAGCAGGTTAGCCAGGTGTCTATGTATAGATGATGGGAACTGTGCATTATTCTCGGCTGCCCCAACATGTAATGGTAGCCTGTTCCAAAAGCGAGCGAATCTGCACATAAAGACGTTGTTCCGTAAGTTGGTGCTTGCTGTAGGTAGGGTAATGGCTAAGGGTCTATGGCAGAATGGATACCGAGAGTCAACGTTTTGTTGAATAAGTCCTGCAAGGTTCGTATTTGGGTTGTTTATCGTCTGGAATAGGAAGGTGAGGTGGAGTCTCATTCTTCGTAACCATAGAGGTTCAAGCACAAGAAGTGTACAGCGCTCACGGTAGTTGAGAGTAGAAGGGCAAAGCAGGCGCTTTGTGAATGAGCGTTGTACTTTCTCAATTGTTATTCGGTCACCCATTCTGGAGTTGGTAAATATTATTGAGCAGTATTCCAAAGTAGGTCTAGCGCGTACCTTGTATAGAGTGAGTCTAGATTCGGTCAAGCGCATTGTCTTGTAGATATAACCATAATGGATCTGGCTTTCGCTACACTATCGCTAACTTGTTCCAAGAAATTTATTGAACTTATATAGTGTCCGCCGAGCTCCCTTACGGTTTAAGAGTTGGCTAGTGAGACGCCATTCAGGGTTAGCGCACTAGGCGATACTGTGCATTTATACGACAGGGCGCTGCACTTTGCAGGGGAGAAGTCAAGCTTTCATGTGTTGCACCAAGAGCCTAATGCTTTAAGGTCATTTTAATTATTGTGGAGAACGCTCCTTACGTTACCCGGGTCAAAGGAGAAGACGACTTTGATATCGTCGGCGAACTGGTACGCTTTTCCATATTCAAAGACTTGAAACACGTTGATGTAAACTAGGAAGAATGTAGGGCCATTACACTTCTCCGGAACACTCCACTCGTAACTGGTTTCGGTGAGGATTGGAAGTCTCCTAGTCTCCCCGACTGTGTTTGACAGGAGAGATAAGAAGTGAACCAAGAATGCAACTGGTCCGATATACCGCAAGAAGGCAATTTAGTTAGGAGCCCCTTATGAGGGACTCGGTCGAACGCTTTTTCATATCCAAGAAGATGATGATCAGTGCTTTCCCGCAATCAACCTTGGCGGTAACGTTGTTCAGGAACACTAGCTGGCATGTTTGACAGGATTTGGACGGGAAAAATCCACGTTGGGTTTTGTTGATGCGATTACGATGCGTCAAGAACAGTAGAAGGTCTTCCTTGACAATCCAGTCTATCACTTGTGAAACGAATGGTGTGTGACTAATGGGTCGGTAGTTTTCAATGTTTTGTCGGCTGCCTCTTTTGTGTCTTGGCATGACTACTGCATGTTTCCAAGCAGCGGGAAAGGTTTCTTGATTCATGGAAAGGGTAAAGATGTTAAGAAGGTAGACGGCGATAGCCAGGCCACCTAGAATTAGCAGAGCAGATGGGAGGCCATCAGGTCCGGCATGGAAGAATAATTTGAGGGCTTGAGTTTCCCGACTAATGTTACCCAGGTCAAATGGTATGGCGCTTAAAGTAACATTGGTGCAATTAGAATTATTAAGAGACAGGGCCCGGTTGGCAGAGTTGAAAGAGTCTCAGAAATAGCGGTTCAGGACCTCACATATTTCAGCTTGCTTACTAATAACTGAGTTGCCTGGACGAATAATCGAGTAACTCGAATTCGATGCGGGGTTGCCTCTGCGCCTCATCAGAGAATTGAGGGCTTTGATACGGCAGACATAGTATAGGGCAGTGTGTTTTTCAGACGGATATGCGGTAGTTAGTTAATTTCTCTACTCCAATAAGACTTCATTGCTGCGAATAAGGAGGAAGAATTCTTTGGCCCTGCTGTACTTGGAACGTAGGTTTTTAAGATTGATGGCTAGTTTGCGAGGGGAGCTGCATCCTGCGGTGGCCGCATTGCTTTTTGTTTTGTTACAGGTGCAAGTATGTCCAGGCAGTATTTAAGTTTTCTAAATAGTACAGAAGAGGCAGTGCCCGCATCTGTAGCCAGACAGAATACACCCCAGCTGGTGGATCGCAGAAGTAGAGCAATATTTGTCCAGTTGATGCGTTTGAAGGGCCGAACAGAACACGCCGGCCTGGCCACTGTGGGACAAGTGATCGGTAGTTGGAAAGGGAGCTTTATTGTTTTGTGCTCCCATCCAGGGAGGTTGTCAGTCATGCTAGCAGATGCTTGCGCAACCGTTGGTAAACCTAAATCTAAGGTGTTATTGTGACTAGTGGGTGCATGCACGTGTTGAGCCCACCCAAATGCATATGTGGTGCCCACAAAGGCAAGGTATTTGAGTGGCGCAGATTGCGTTTGCCAGGCCATTTGTGGCATGTTGAAGTCACCATCGAATAGCTTA
This sequence comes from Dicrocoelium dendriticum, assembly GCA_944474145.2. NCBI lineage: Eukaryota > Metazoa > Platyhelminthes > Trematoda > Plagiorchiida > Dicrocoeliidae > Dicrocoelium > Dicrocoelium dendriticum. The sequence continues at coordinate 29,113,565 of OX104071.1, read as the reverse complement.
GAGTGGGTAGGCAATAGGGAAACTTCTGAGAAGAGTACAACGAGACTGCGTATACCGATTTGCTAGTGTGTGGAGGGTTATACAGACAGCCACTTAAGAGCTCGCGCTGTCCCCTGCTTGTCTGAATCCAAACCGAGCCTACCAGAGGGCCGATTGAAAGTTCTTGAAATGATGGCGCCTCGAAATCGTCACGCAAGTAGATGAGGCATCAGCCACCACGGTGGTTGGTACGTCCATTGCAGAAGGAGGTGTAGCCCGTGATTCGCAGCTGTGCATTGGGAGTGTAGTATCGTGCCACATTTCTGTGATGAGCATTATTTGGGACCGGATAGGAAGATGACGGGGTTGATAAGGTGCATCTTATGTTTGATGGACCTTGCGTTAATGAGAAGTAAAGGGAGTGCCTCGTTGCAGGAGTGAGCATTTGCTGCATTATCAGGGACAGAAGTAAACTGAGCGGTTTGCGTGGGTATAGTTGCTGTTGCTTCCGAGGGAGTGATAAGTTATAAGGTCACAAAGCTCAGCCAAAATCTTACTGTCCGCGTTATCATAGGGAAGGTTGGGCTGTAAGAGGGGGACTACTTGTTTACCATGCTGAAAGGAAGCAAAGGAGACAGGTTTGTGGGTGTGGGAAAGGTTATTGGCGATTACTAAGGTATTGGCAGGGTTATGTTTTACTTAAGCAGTAGAAGATAACGATGGAGTACAGTGAGTATGCAGCCCTGATGGGCATGCTTCTGTCAGACGTGGGTTGGTTACTGCGGTGGCTTTATCGCATTCCAAGACTCGGAGCGGGTTGATGACATGTTTGCGTGCAATTTTGAGTCTCCTGGATAGGTCGTCCGTTGTGTGCGTGGAAGACAAGCTCGTAGGTGCGGCAAGAAATATCTCGGGGAACCAAAACCTGCGTTGCCGTTAAACCGGGGCCGTTGAGTTGCGCAGCGGGGGAACCTTTGAGCAGGTTCGCCTGGGGTGATAGGGACTGATAATGCACGCTATTTCTGGAATTAATTTTTATGATCGGGCGACCAACTGAGGTGTTTGAGGGGTTGGTAGGGATTGCTCAATGGCATCTGTGGGATGTTTAAGAGCCTGCAAAGTTGGTAGAGAGCAGCCTTATCCAACAGTCTCATGAGTTGTGGCCAGCAGTAGCCGGCCATATTCCATAAAAGGGAGCCGGTATGCTTACTGACGTGTTAGGCAGTTCAGTAATCATTGGGCTTGTAGGACGCGGGCGGTTAAGTTTTGCGGGCGAGGGTGGGGTGGTGTGTTTCGTTACCTCGCGGAGTGTTCTACAAGAAGAAGGCAAGTAGCAGGGGAACCTGCAATTGATTATAGTTACTGTCAGCTTGGTAGCACCGCGGAAATGGCGGCATAAGGGAGTAGGGTGTAGATTCGCCAGCAGACCGTGTTAAATTGGACAGGCTCTGGTTGAGATACTGGTTTGGCTGGGGGCGGTGAGGTGAGGCAGTGGTGATGCTCGTGGTAACGCGACCGGGTGCGGGGCGGGAGTCGTGTATGTTCTGGCGGTGGCCGAGGACATTGGCTTTTATATGGTAAGCAGTTGGAATTGGAAGCAAGTATTGCTTTCTGGGGGCGGCACGTTTTTGTTCATAGTCTTGGTCACCCACAGTGGTACATACGTGGTAGATATTGCCTTTAAGTGTGTAATCTGTCTATTCTGAAATGAGCACTCGTTAGGTTGCACGGAGGGTGGTGGTTGCCTCTCTTCTTTGGGCTGTTAACTATGTTGATGTCTCGGCACGTAAATTTTCAAGTGGCAGGCTTTTTAATGCGCCTTCCTTTTAGGCGATTGCGTGAGAGTTCCTTAGTAGTCAGTGGGGTGCTTGTCATAGGTTCGTTGGATGTGTTGCCATAACTTCTGTCAGAGCTTCGGTATCAGTGTCACACATGTCGGAACCGTTCGGTTTATCTGCATCAGCCTCCTCTTGACCGAAAGCAGCTTCATAGTGCGCTACCGAGAGGGTCAGCATCTTCACTGTGTTGGACGAAGTTAGTTCAGTGCTGTAGGCGTTCGTCACTTTTGGGCCCACATGCTGGTGCGACAGATCAAGATCTACTGGGAGTGAGGTAGCAAGTCCAGTCGCGTTTGGGGAACCTTCCGCCCTTTGCTTAGGCGGAAGTTTATTGGTTGACGCAAATGCTCTTTGCATAGGTCTTTTGTCCGGCTTGACCACGATAGGCCCCAAATTGGCTGACTCTCGCATAACGAATCGTTTGCTATTGAAGTCTTGGCCAGTACTTAGTCTATAAAAGTGATAAGTATAGGGCACGCTTTACATTTTGATGTTTTTCATAGACGTTTAATTTCGAAGGAGTCAGGAGTAATGTTACAGAGATCGGTGAGCGAGTGTTTCACCTTCGCTAATTTGGTTTTGTCAGGGATATTGAATATCATTACGTTATTTACATGACGAACTAGTTCGGAACCTTCATTAGCAATGTGTGTAAGTAACTCACCGTTTCACCGTTTCAACTATACACGATTGAACCCGGAGTATCGTCGTGATACACAACAGTTTTAAACCTTGATCATGCCTAAGTTGGTGCGTCTCTATGAAACTGAGAATAAACTATCTATTTATTTATTTTACCATGAACATACAACCAATTTTCTACTATTACTGTCACAGTTGCCATAAAAGGTTTGTACAGTTGTACATATCTGATCATACCTGCATGGGCGTGCCTCGCATAGTCAAGAATAAAGTATTTATTTATTTATTTATTTATTCACATCATCGGTCTGTGTGATTCCAGAGAGCTGAGCTAGCGGCATCATTTTGCTAGGGTTTCGCTCAGTACAGAGATGTTGCTTTTGAGTACGTCCAATTCGATCTCAAGAAAGTTACTTTTATCATGTGACCATTTCAGTGGATCGTACAGGATTACCCTGCACTCGGAAGTTGGGGATGAGTCAGTATTATCAGGTTGCGGATTAGTTGATTTAGCCAATTCGTTAGCAGATCTGTGTACAGACTACCTTGCTCTCATTGTCTTACTTGGATCTGACGGGAGAGTGGGAAGTCAAGCTCTGTACTCAGTGTTTAGTCAAAATCTTCTGCCCCCTTTAATTCTCCCTAGAAACAAGATAGTATGACAAGCCAGATAGTCTAACCCTTCTACTGAATAGTAGCAAAACGTCAGAATAACTAACAATGAGGCCTCTCTACCTTGACTATCATTTTCATAACTCTGGACGCAAAGTGTGTGGGACTTATAGGATGATAGTTGTCGATATTTTGGCGAAAGCCTCCTTTGTGATGTGGAATGACTGTGAAGTGCTTACATGTGGTTGGGTAGTTTCCGCTCGTCATAAAGGGGGTGACAACAGTAAGAAAGATTATCCTGGCGTGCGAGTAATAGTAAGGAAACTGGGACTCCGTCGAGACCGGGGTCATGTGACTACTGCAGTGAGCTTAGAGCTTGCTTGATATTGTTCAGGTTGAAATCAATGGTGTGCAAGCGCCCGTCTGTACACTTTGAAATCGTAGATGGCAGTAACAAATTAGTGCTGATGAAGGCATCACAGAATTGTGCATTATTTAACTCGCACCACTCTGTTGCGTCCGTGATAACCTGCCTACCAGGAATCACGAGTGAGTTAATCAGTAGGTCGGTGCGGCTATTACGATGCTTTGTAAGTTGTACGAGTATCATCCCGGTTCGCACTACGCAAGGCCGTGCGCTCGGTAAAAGTATGTATTTGGCTTTGCGACTTTCTTCATTCGGCAGTTAGTTTTTTCATACGAATTATGAGGTGAAACTCCTTAGTATTCTTGTAGCGAGAGCGCAGCTTCTTAAGCTTAGTGGTATTTTTACGTGTGTGGGCATCATCTGGGATTTGAGGTCTCTGGATCGAGCTCTGCAGTGGAGATAGGATATCAAGGCAAAGCGTGAAGTTATTGTACCGTTCACAGGTTTCAGTGTCCGTACTAGTTTCCCGGAAGAAAGCCTCCTGAAGGGCAGCACGGAGAAGTGAGGAGGCTTCCCAATTCAAGTACTGGAGAGGCCTAAACTCAGTGTAGACTGAATCAAAATGATGACGGAAGTTTGGAAGTTTGAATGCTAGCCTCACAACCTTGTTGTCTTTACCCGGAATGTTACCTAACCTGCTGTCACTCGGGTACAGCATAATGTTTATGGATATCAGGTCCAGGGGTGGGATCGTCTTGTGGGTACGCGCACATGCTGAGTCCAGTCATGTGTGGAGTCAGTATCTACGAAGACTCTATATCTGAATGGCGCTGAGTGGCTAAGCTACCAAATACAGAGCATTCTGAAGTCTCTGCCAATGGTTGTATGACGGGCGGGGAGGAGTAAAACCTCGTAAAACGCTTAGCTCATTTGTCCACTTCAGTACTAGTCGGATGCGGTGGGTTGTAGATGCAGCCTATCAGAATGACAACTTGGCGTCCTATAGCCTAAATTCAGAAAGAATCTTCGGGATTTCCAAGTGGTGTGGTTTGGAGAGTTGACGCGTCGAATTCATTGCTGACGTACATAAGACAATTGCCGCCACGTTGACTGAGGCGTCCGCTAGTGAAAATCCTGTAACCAGGAATGTGCAGCGGAGCATCAGCCGTAGAAGCTCCTTGCCACGTTTCAGTTATCAATACCACTTGAGGGTTGGACAGAAGAATGACGGGGCAAGGAGGTTCATTTTGTTTATGATAGCTCTAGCGTTGAAGAGGAGGGCAAAGGAGTAAGCCAGATTGGTCAGTTGCTTCCCTCAGTCTGCTACTACGCTACTAAGACCTACGCGGTATGCGCCCCGTAGTCTAAACATGATGTTTACCTTAAATTTTGAGCCTGCTTGACTTGATCACCATTTACTGCTGGCTCCTTTCTTACCTTTACTACATGTCCTTATCCAAACGCGCCGACTAATCAAGTCTTACTCGATCGGCCTCCTGCTCTCCGGATTTATGCAGACTTCTGAGACGTCACCTCTCTTGGCTCGTCTGACTCTACTACCCCTTTACATTACCTAGAGAGCGTATTTGGCTTCTCTTACCCATCATCAATAAACCCTTCTCATCCTGTCACTAACTTATGTTTTATCGCGCTCTGTTCTCAATTGTTCTTCAACTGGCGGTGTGGTGATCTAGTCCACCGAACAGTTTCCTTCTATCTGCTTGCTGATATGCTACTCTGACTTAAGTGGTTTACGCTATCCAGACTCAACTCTCTTGATCCTTTACTTTGTGAGGCTGCTAGACTCGTTCGCCTTTTGTTACAGCCTCTTTTCCTGCCTTTAAGTTTACGTGCTTTTCCTACACGCCGACTAATCTAGTCTCGCTAGATCAGCCACTTGTTTCCACTTTTACTTAGAGTTATTCCACATTACAAACCTTGTTTCTGCTGACTCGACGTCTTGCTTACATCACCTGGAATGCTTCGTGGGCTCCCTCACTTCTTACCAGTAAACCTTTCTCATACCGACCCTAACCTTTTCTTATCTCGCTTTCTCTTTTCATTCGCCTTTATTAATCGGACGGCCAGCCTTACTGCCCTGCCGTGATCCTGTCTCACTGGACTAGTCTGTTATCTCTGACTGCTCCCATGATACCGAGCCTTAAACGGTATTGGCTCCGCAGAGTTAACTCTATTACCCCACATTATTGTTATAGCCTCTTTCTTATCTGCATTGTACGAACTAGTCCCAAAGCGCCGATTAACCCATTCCCGCTTAGTCCGTCCCATACTCAATGAATACATATGGACTTCTGAGACGTCACTTCTGTTGGTTCGGCTGAACTATTGGTCCTGTAAACACTACGTGGAGAGACTTGTGGGCCTTTCCACGCTTTACCAATGATCCATTCTCATCTAGACCCTAACCTTTTCTATCGCTTTCTGTTTTCGCTTCTTTATAACTCGAGGGTCCGGATTTACTGTCCTGCCGTTATCCTCTCTCACCTGACCCGTCTGTCACTCTCTGCCTGCATTTATTTCCTATTATCCATGGCCGTTTCTCTTATTGCGCTCCAATTTTTATTCACACAGCTTACACTAATTGCGCCTATACAAGTTATCCTCGTGCGCATGATCTCATTTGCTCTGAGCTCGCTCCTGAGTATTTTCGGCACTCGGACCATTGCTAAGTGTTGCTTGCCTAGTACTTCCATTAGTATGCTCAACTTATCACTCTTCCTATTCCTATGCTCTTTACCTTATGCTCGCACTGGTATACTACTGAGACCGTACGTGTCATAACGACTCCCAATGCACGGCAGTTTTGGCCCCCTGTGACCATTTTCCTAGATTCTGACGGCTTTTGGACTGTATAATCATGAACGCTTTAGCGTAATTACTCTTACGAACTACTCCTCGTATTGCCGTCAGCATTCATTCGCTCCTAGCCGATTCCTTGAAATTCCTTTTCCTCTTGGAATGTTGCTCCACCTATCTTGCTCCCGCATTCGGTCTCAACCTAGTTTTCCTCAGTTTCACCTAAGATGCCTCTCGCATTCATCATCATCATCGGTTTACCTGTTTCTCTAAAACCACCGCATCATTCGCTTAACTTTTGTTAAAACGCTTTGTTATATCGGTCTTTTGACCCTGCGCGTACAGAACCTTCTTCCCACGTAGTAGCTGTAGTCTGAGTCACACCAGCGACGTAATGTATAGAACGCGCTTGCAAATTATGTATACTAAACAAAATTACATAAGTTTGAAAGTATCATAGGCACCGGTGAGCGCCACCAGTCTGTGTTAGTGCTTCTTGATTCATTGCTGTCACCGTTTGGCCACCTCCTGTCCGTTGCCCATTTTTCCCGAGATTCCCACAGGTACATCCGCCAAAATAAGAAGGTTTATCCACTGGGACTGGCCGACCCATCCTCAAAACGCTTGGTCCTTTCTCCAGGAAATGAAAAACCCACACACTGGTCCAAATGGAGCTCATTCCGCCATTTCGGAGGCGCTACCTTCACGGGGTCTAAACAAATGGGTTTAGCTTGCCTCGTACTCAGCGAACAATTTACTCACCCGGAATAATATATGTACATGGATCCCCCGTTCCACAACCGAAGACAAACAACTCCGGCGTGATTACCTTCACTGCCTCAAACATTCCTATTCGCCAGTCACCTGGAGCTATTCTGATGTCATTTCACGGACAGCGTTGCGCACGTGTACGTGGCTATTCCGATGGTCTTCCACGGAATTTTCACTTGGCTATGGAAACAGTTACACTTACTTACATCTGCAGGAATCCCAAATCCAATTTGCAGAGAATGGCGTTTTTACCTATTAAGGACATATTCAGCCACAAGAAAAAACTTCACTCACCGACCCCATGACAAGTCCAGCGTGGATAGCTGGACACGGTTTGCGAGCCGAACAAGCATATAATAGAAGAACCGGCCTCTATTAACAATGTGTTTACTCACCTGCATCATTATCATTCGACTCTTCGAATCTTGCATTGACCGGCCCCAACGACTGCTGCCGTATCAGTTCTAAGCCATTCTGCCAACCAACGAAGAATTTTGGCTGTCAACCGACTGCGAATAATAGAATGCAAAATCGGTCTATACGATGCATAACCGAGTTGCACTACTGTTCAACGAAAGCTACGGCAGTGTTCCAGGACGTGGTGGGTTTTCGCCTGGCAAGCGTTCTCCCTATAAATAGCCACAAAGGTTTGCTTAACAACACTGCAACGTGGCGGATGTGACTCGCCACAAAATAAAGTCACAGCTAAGCATTTCACACTGACGCAGTCCTCAGCCTTCTACATCGAACCTGTGCAACTACTTCTGCTATGAAGAATGCTTTGTTGGAGCACAGATCATCCCTATCTCGTAATGGTTATTGGTTGCAACAAAACCTTGTTTAGGCTCCTGTGCTCACGGATCACTACCTGGAGAAATTACCCCCAACTTGTGTTTTGACGGATTTTTGCGCGCCACAGCACCATAATGTCCCTGGGTCTGACTATTACCTGACAGTATGCTTACTCATACGGACAACAGCTTTTCTTTTATACCTTTCATTAAAACGAAATGTTTTAACATTCCACAGAAGCTATGCTTGTATGCATATTTGATCACGCCTTTACAGGTGTGTCTCGTTTTACCGAGAATATACCATTTACTTATTTATTTATTTAACAGTCGGCCAAGTTCGCACATGGGGAACCCTATTGAGGCAAAAGGTTTGTTTCTATGCATGCCTTAAAGTGTATGAGGGGTGGACCGGCGGAAGAAAACGTTAGTGGATAACGGATGTCTGGGAAAATAGGTTACAGAGGAGGGAAGATGAACTCGGTTGTGTGTAACTTTGAGTTGAGAGAGCAGGCACGCGGTCAGTTGTAGTGCAGTTGGTCAAAGACGTCTCACAAGTGGCTAAAGCAGGCTGGACGGCGTCAGTTGCGTCATTTCAAGTAGACGGGTTAGGTAACATAGCGCCGTATTTTGATCCAAGCGCGCCAGGGTAGGTGGTCCACCATTTGCAGTGTGCCCTGAAAATGGGGATGCTGGATAGGTCTGGACGATTCGCAGAATGATCGCATGTGGTGGCCGAGTCACGCATTCGCGGGGTTCCTAAGTTTGCGGAGGTGCGGTTGTTGGGCCACACATAAAGTTAAAATATCTATGTGATTGTTTCTAGGTAAGCTTCGGGCTCGACCAGCAGCAAAACCCGAATTGCGCGGTATGGACTTACGTAGTAATGGGCATAGAGTCTTGAGTAGATACTACGGGCGACGGCTATTCCAGTTTGATGGTCGCATAAGTAGGCTTCGGCCCCTTAATAGTGCGTGGGAGTTTGGTATGTCCGTGTGAACCGACTGGGCGTTTTGTTTATTCGATAACCACAGGGGGTTGTCTTGGCCAGGTTGGAACCTTTGTGTGTTGTACCATTGCTGCTGTTGTTTTGATAGAAATTGAAGAGTCATAACAATGAAACATCGTCGGTGCGGATTGCCAGGTGTTGGAGGCGGATTAGTGGGAGCTTGCGTGGAGCCTTTTATGACTCCGGCGAGTTGAGGGCAAGATGACAAGAAGTAAGTGCTCTTAATTTATGCTGCCTTTTCAGCCACGTCAGAGAGGTTAAATGCACGTTGGCTGTGCCTTGTGTCCATGGTTGCGCTGGTGGCTGTTGTTTTGATGCTATTTATGCCTAATGTTTCCCAGTATGCTCTAGTGCGGCGGGGTCTACCTATTGCACTTGTGATATATCCAAATCCACATTATAAACCATTAAACAGCAGGCGGTAGAAGTTGCGGTTAGATAAGTTTTAGGTGACTGCGCTCCAGTAGGTGGTGATGTGTGCGTTGTTCTTTTGGTTGATGTTGAATCAGGGGATAAACTGAACTACTGCAGAGATGCTTTGTCCAGTTTTATCAAGCTTGGCCCCAGGTTAGGCGGCTGTCTAAGGAGAAATCGGGCGTTAGTAAAACATTTAGCAAAGTCATGGCCACAAAATTTTCTAAGATTAAATTAGACTGACCTTGGAGGTTATGCAAGGCAGTGGCCGCGCAACTGACAGGTGATATTTTGCAAGCATCTAAAAGTTTATGCAGCACTTTATTGAGAGGCAATTCCTCTTATACGTTGACTACAACAGCGTTGTTGGCGCGGCCCATGCGTTCACTGACTTCCTGCGCAATATTGCTCAGTAATACACCAGTGACGAATATCATACAGGTTTTTTACTTGTGGTATTTGGTTAAATGCGCAAAAGGCTGGAGCATGGAAAAGGCCTCCTAATAGACACAACTTGAGTTCTCAACTTGTTCACTTGACTTTCGAAAGAAGAAACCTTTTGCAACGCAGCTGATAGTAGTTCCGAGAGTATAACTTTGCACTGCCGTTTTTGGGGTGGACTAGTCTGGGCTGTCGGAGGCGCTGAGGAGTTCCCCGGCTTCTTAAATTATAGGGGAGGCAAGTGACATATGCCGAACGTATTGTAAATAATAGATATGAACAAGTGTTAAACACATAGGTATATAAGGATAAAATGAAATACGTGCACAAGACAAAAGACAGTAAACTATGTGGTGGACCGAAGTCCAAAAACGGATCATACTAGGTCTAGGTAGGAATTTGTTACTTTATGCTAAACTAATAGAGGCCAAAGCACTACGTACGCAATCCAGGTTATAGAATGATAGCGCGCAACGAAAACGCACCGTCTCAAATTTTCAGCAAAAAGACCATGGAGACAATTGAGACTCCTCTCCATTACCTTGCACAATAACGACATTAAGCACATGGGTCTCCGTGCGGAGAACGCGGATCGCCATTCCTGCAATGTCAACAAGCCCGTGCCCAAGCAAGCGGTCAAGCATAGTTCATCGGCTCCCATTCGGAGACCTCGATTCTCCTTCAGATTGGCATGCCTCAGTGTTTGAACATTGCTTCATATCGGTCAACAGGCAGCACTTGCCCGAACATTAGAGACCCTATCGATCGATATCTGCTGCTTATCGGAGACCCGCCTGCAAGACTCGAGCTCTGTACTCAATTTGCGATCTCCTTCAGATGACACTAGCAGCACTTTCTCATTGCGCCTATCCGGTGACGATGCAGCTTCGAGCACCGGCCAAGCTGGTGTTGGTATTGCCCTGAGTCCCCGGGCTGAAGCTGCTCTGGTTGACTGGATTGTAATCAGTAGCCGGATGTGTGCGGTCCGATTGGCTGGCTCGTTCAAAGCTTCGAAGTCGCGTGGGACCAACAGGTGTCTATTTGTTATCGCTGCCTATGCACCGACAAACTATAGCGATGAATCGGTAAAAGACGACTGCTATCGTCAACTGAACGAGCTCCTTAGCCACAGAAGAAGCTCGGACGCTGTAGTACTGGCTGGGGATCTGAACGCTCAAGTTAAAAATTTTTCCACAGATGAGCTGCATCTGGGTGGCCAACATGGTGTTGGCTCCCGTAATGCTAACGGTGAGCGGTTACTTCATTTGTGTGAGGATGCTGGCTTATTTCTTGAAAGCACTTATTTCCGGCAAAGCACTCGCCGGAGGGTGACTTGGCGCCCACCAGCCTCCAGCCAGCCTTCGACGCAAATCGATGACATTGCGGTAAGTTACCGATGGAGAGGCTGCATCCAGAACTGTCGCTCGATTTGGAGCACAGGTGTGGACACCGACCAAACACTTGTATGTGCCGACCTGCGGAGGCGCATTGGCGGACGCCGACGCCGACGTTGTGAGCGCATTGACACCAGCCAACTGGCGAAGCCAGTTGTTCTGAATTCGTATCAAAGTACCCTGTCATGCGAGTTGGATAAACGCTCACTGGATGCAGTTGAAGCGCACTGGTCTCATATTCACCAGACCTTACTAGCAGCAGGAAAATTCTCATTTGGTATGTCTAATCGTCAACATGGACATTGGGTCTCTTCACAGTCTCTGGAACTTATGGATGCTCGTCGGCATATCCCGGCTGGAAGCGAACACAATGAAACTCGCAAAGAGCTCCGGGCAAGACTATGTGCCAGCCTGAAGAGAGACCGCGAATTCTGGTAGTCTCATCGTGCATCAGAGATGGAAATGGCCACTGCCCTTGGTAACCCTCGTAAGCTGTTCCGTCTGACACGGGAAACGGGCAGCAGGAGACCTGGAGTTAGTGAAACACTTTGTGCCGAGAGTGGACAGCCTATCCACAACTTGTCAAAACGCTTGGAGCTTTGGGTTGAGCATTTTGAAAAGCAATGTAATCGGTCGGAATGGTTAGATTTCTCGTCGGCCGGTAATCGCCCAACTCCCTGGGCTGTCCCTTTGGATCCACCCACTCGCTCAGAAGTCGAACGTGAGATCGAACTGTTGACGTTAACAAATGTCGCAGGACCTGATGATCTTCCTCCAGCCCTCTTCATATTCGGGTGACCTGCTCTTATGGACGAGGTACACGGGTTACTAGTCAAACTGTCGGAGCAGGAAACTGTCCCAACCTATTGGAGCCGCTCCGACATAGTCCCAATTTTCAAAGGAGGCTTACGATCGGAATGCGGTAGCCATAGAGGAAGCAGTCTGATATCCATCGCCTCCAAATTGCTTGCTGCTGGCATCCTTCACAGACTGACTGGCAATCGTGAAAGCCAGATTCGCGAAGAGCAAGCTGGATTTCGTCGAGGTCGTGGCAGCATTGACCACATCTCCACCTTGCGTCAGTTGTTGGATCACCGTCACATATATTGGCGGCCCACCATTGTCGTGTTCCTCGATATCAACGGTGCACTCCATTCGGTGGATAGCCATAAACTTTTGGACTGTCTACTCAGGAAGGGTGAACCTGAGAAATCTGTAAACATTATCCGAGCGTTATATGCGCGTAGCTCGGGCAGAGTGAGGGCTTACGGCAAGTTGTCGTCGCCCTTTAATATCTCCAGCGGTGTGAGACAAGGATGCCCGCTGTCACCTTTCCTCTTTAACTTCGCTGTTGAAGAAGCCATGGAAAGCGCGTTCACAGGACAGGACGTAGAAGGTGTAGAGCTACTCCCAGGCGAAAGACTTCTTGACTTGGAGTAGCTGATGATATTGCCCTGATCTGTGACAGCTCACAAATGTGCCCAGCGGCACTGGACAGATTAACACTGGCTGTCCGTCACATCGGGCTTTGCTTCGCAGCCTCGAAGTGCAAAGCGTTCCTCCAAGCTTGGTATGGACCGCCCCCTACGCTGACCGTACGCGGGGATCAGCTCGAAGTCGTTCAAAAGTTCAACTATCTGGGAAGTTGTATCAGGGCCCTTGTGATTGAGGATGAGATCACGAACCGTGTAACAAAAGTTCGGGGCGCCTTTGCTAACCATCGCCACTTATGGCGCCGGCGTGACATCACTCGTGCCTTGAAGGGTAGAATGCATAATGCAGCAGTATGTTCGACCCTACTGTGCGGTTGTGAAACCTTGCCGCTTAAAACAGCGGACCTCAAGAGGCCAGTTACGTTCGACCACCGGTGCCTTCGCAATTTAGCTCACTTCTAGTGGGAACACCGCGTGAGCAACGTGCTTGTTCGTCGCCTGGTTTATGGCATAGGAAAAGGAAATGAACCGCTCAGCACCGTTATTTCACGTACCAGGCTCCGACGGCTCTGCCACGTGTTACGCTTGCCAGCCCACCGACTCCCGCGACTTGTGTTGTTTGCGCGCCGGGGATGTGGATGGAAGAAGAGGAGGGGTGGCCAGGCGATGACTTGGTCCAGAGGAATGAAGGCCCTCACTTCTGAGCTGGCCTTAGTTGGAACGTCTCAGCTCCCTGGTTGGGGTCCGAAAGACGAGGCACACGTTTGGTTTGACACACTTGCTGATATGGCTAGGAGCCGACCTCAGTGGCGTTAGTGCTGTGAGTTGCTTTTTCCTACCCCATCCCTCTTAGTCTCCCCTGCAACCACGATCTCATTATTTAGCTTTAGATAATTTTGCACAGTAATTTTTTGATGCATAGTAGCCGGCTGTTAGCTTACCGGAACGATGCCCATCCGTTACCGGTAGCTCAGCCGGCTTGCACCAGTTGCATTTTTTCTCTTTTCTGTGTTTTGCGGCACAGTAGCTGAGGCGTTCCCCACCTCCAGCTAACGTGTATTATGATGATGTCATGGGTCTCCACTTGGCAGAATTTGGTTGAGCGCATTCTTTGCGCCTGTGCTTAGCAATCACCAGTTTCCAAGCAATCGGTAGCCGTCCAACTTCAAAGGAATGGTGGATTACCCGGCAAAAGTGATGCAATGTACTCGTTCACAGACAGTAGGAACAGAGAGCGCAACCCATCAGGAACATAAGGGGAGTTCGGATCTACTACTTGAATGGCTTTAGCAAAGAGAGCAGCGCTCATCTCCACCTGCTTTAACGGAAATGGGCGGATTTGTTCCTCGTCAGTGGGTGCCGGCCACTACTTTGAGTAAACAGAGGAATATTGCAGGACAAATTGAATGGCTTCCACAGCCTCATCGTCAGGAAACCGACATGCTCCACGGAATACAGGATAGGAATACCGCTGCGTGCTCTGGTACTTCTTTTCATGCGAGAAAAGTGTGTCTGCTTTCTCGCCATGAATTGAAAAGCGAAACGGGTTCGTACTTACCCCGTTATTCTCGTTTTAGCAGGATGCAGATATTCCTGGTGATTTTGTATCCCAAATAGTCGGACGCGAAGTACGAGAGTTTGAATCGGTCAAACAATTTCCACCTTTTGTTCATTAGACATTTCAGTTTACGGTGAATCCATGGAGAACCTCCGGCAAAGCGCCTTCTCGTGTAGACAGGAACAACCTGCTCAACAAGCGAAAGCGTTTTGGTGCACAGATGCTTCCACTCCTTGTACAAGTCTAAGGGTTCTGGCACATTTAAGCGCACAGCACTGGCGATCGTTTCTAGGCTTTGTGGATAAGCAAGCTAGAGATTTCGGCAGAGGGGAACTTGGTTGCAAAGAGTGCGACACCGCATCCAGATGAAAGAAACTACCCAGTGCTTAACTTTAACACTGGGCTGTAGAACGGCTAGGTCGACGCCATCTGATTGCGCCAGAAAGAGTATAAAGTTAAGCTAATGGGGTTTGTGCTGCAGTTATATGGGTAGGTATCGCAAGCTGTTGGAATAAGTTGCTTTTAACTGCGGAGGTCGATATCCTGTGGAGCATTCCCCTACGCTAAGGTATTTTGGTAGAAGGAAAACGAATGCAGATTGTTTAGGAGCTTCATCTGTTGAATATTTGGAATTTATTTGCTATGACGTCCAAAGGACTGCCTTGTTGTGAAGTAGTTACTTCGCGCTCCAAATTCTTGCGTGCACCAGCTGCGATGGGTGGTCCCACTTAGCATGCTGTGGAGTAGGCGTTGGTTGTCCGAATTCCTTCTGCGCAGCAAATTACCGAGGCTAGATTTCTTTTGCCTTCCATGCGGTGGTACAACGAACAACAGTTAACGTCTTGACGGATTGCCTGCGTTTAGTCCGCTCGCCTGTCCTCCTCAAGCTGAGATTAACATCGCTGCTGCCTCCTTACCAACGCCTTGCCTTACTTCTGTGCTTCTGGTGTAGCTATCCCAACGGGTAAGCGTAGCCGAACACCGTCCACCCCAACTACAGGAATGCTGACGGCAGCTGACCGGAGCCAAGAGTCTAGTAGTAAAACGTACGCTGAGGTAGTGATGGAAAACCTACGAAATGCCGAACTTAAAAGCTAGGCAGTTAGGCTAAACTGCATGTCATCATCTTTTCAGGCGGTTGAAATTTGTTTTTATGAGAGTCCGTCAACTAAGGAAACAGCTCAAGCGTGGTCGGCTTGTTCTGAAGCCGCAAATACATGAGGATGTCCAGTCACCAACTAGCGACCGATGCCTTATTATCGTGAAAGTAGCCGAGTTGATCAATGTCACCCCAGCTGAAATAATAGTAGATACTTAGAAGTTCGTACGTCGGATGACATATTTACTGTTCTACGAAGGAGAACAAGGTAACAACCTTATTTCAGCTTTCCGCCTCGACAAGAAAGAGAAGGACCCTCAGAGGCTCGACCGCTTAAACTTGTATGTCAACATGATACCGAGGCCTGTTAAGTACTTCGACGAGCTTTAGGTAGCAAAGTGAATGGTTTATGTAGTGCGAGATCTTTTCCCAGAGCATAGAGTAAAAAAGCAACAAGCGGTTGATGAACTCAAATCCCGCCTAGACCACGGTGTGACAACTTTATATATGATGGACGTCCTCGTAGTCCTCAAACCTACCAAAATCCGCTGTAAACCACTTCCTGTCATGCGCAGAAGTTAGCGGTGAAGAACGAAGTGCGCGTAATTTCCGCTACTGTGTGCGTTATTAGTAACAAACTCGAGGAACCTAACCATTTTCAGTACATCATCCTGACACCTTGGCTTTCACCGAGACCTGGTTGTCCTCAGATATCCCTGACTCGGAAGTGCAGATACCCGGATATTCTCACTGCCGGGCTGCTCGACAAGGAGGGAGGTCTGTTGACGGGGTGATGCTGTACTTGAACCTAGACATCAAGGCTCATCTAGTTAAGCTATTTGTGATGGAAATGGTGTAGTGACAGGGGATTGTCCTACTTGTTTGCTTAAAATATTATTCAAGGACATGGTGGTGTTCGCCCGGCAAACGGTTACCCTATAAAATACCCCATATATCTGTCTAAAAACACTGCGACGTGGCGGATGTGACTCGAAGCTAAATAAAGTCACGGCTACTTGTCTTTTTGGAGGATCTTACACCCATCACCTAAGTCCTCCAATTCGAAGTCCTCATTTAACATTCCTTCGATGGAGAAGCCGGCGAACAAACCCACAACTTCAGTGTCACATTAACAACCTTATGCAACATGACTACTTGCACATTCTCACCGACAACTACATTCATACACACACATGTGTTACTGGTTAACCTGTAATCCTTTGGTGTACCCACCGGTCATACATGTTTGTATCACCACGATCATGCCTTTACATGCGTGACTCGCACTGCCGAGCATAAACTATTCATAAAAAATAATATCCTTCTGTGGATAGACAACTTAGGAAGCTAACCCGTTCGCAGGATGATTACGTGTGCTTGAGTCTGAAGTACGTGACCAACGAACGCTAAATAGGCCGAAAATATGCTGTGGGGTTCGGTACACTAAGCTGCAGTCTGCTGCTTATGTGCCATTAAGGGATGAAAATTAGGTAACAAGTGACATATGCTTCTATCCAAACTTGCGTAGGTATATGTTGTAGATCTTCATTATAGTGCTCCTCCAAGGTTAAATTGATTTCGTTTAATTATGTTTGGTTTGTTAAGTATGTTTGGTTCTTATCGCTACGGTAATGTGGTTACCGTGCTCTACCCTAACCTAGTCTTATTTGACCAGTATGATTTACTTTGTCTTCTTCCAAACTACCGAGATATACACGGTCTACACACTGTAGACTCAGAGCTAAATTTCCCTCATGTTGACGGCCTTCAGGATTTGTTCACTCTTTAGTAATATAGGC
This sequence comes from Dicrocoelium dendriticum, assembly GCA_944474145.2. Classification (NCBI taxonomy): domain Eukaryota; kingdom Metazoa; phylum Platyhelminthes; class Trematoda; order Plagiorchiida; family Dicrocoeliidae; genus Dicrocoelium; species Dicrocoelium dendriticum. Next base: position 29,096,601 of record OX104071.1, on the reverse strand, counting down.
ACTTCCATCTCTAACCTGTAAATAGCTTGACCCACTCCATTTGTCCTGCAAAATTAGCTGTGTACCTCATTCGCACTGCGTTTACAAACCCAGCCTTTTCTGATCGGTTGCTGCTCACCGAATTTTCTCAGACCACTGTGACATTACCGACCATTGTTCGGAAGACTTAACGCTCGATAACCCTTCACACGAAAACCTCGTTGGCTTCTGCGCACCATAGCAGTAAACCTATCCATCCCGCTCCTGGCGTTTCCTTGCTTCATTCTGATAGCCAAATCTCAGTGCCCTGCCCTAGCTAGTCTCATCTGACCAGTCTGCTTCTGCGACTTCTTCCAGACCACCGGGATGTTAACGGTCTAAGCTCTGTAGGTTCAACGCAATGTCTCCCTCACCTCGACAGCCTTCTTGACATGTTATCGCTATGTTAATATACCCACTTTATCTCTGACGTATTCAGTCCTACTGACTCCACCCGTCTTCCCTAATTAAATATACGACTCAATCTAAATGTGTCGACTAATCTAATCTCGTCTGATTCGTCTCCTTCTCTCCGACGCTTGTGACGTTGCCAGTCATAGCTCGGAGGGCTGAACGCGCTGTACCCATTACCTCTAGGGCCACGTTAACTTTCCCAATTTTGAACTATAATCCTTTTTCTCTCTCGAATCTGTCCACTCCTTATCGCCCGCTGCCTTTATTAGTTCCTCAACCGGAGAGTAAGCTCCCAGTGCTCTGCCTTATTCCCCATTTGCATGCTTTCAGGATGACGAAACATAAACGGTTTAGGCTCTGCTTAACTGACACACAACTTCTATTACATTGAGAGCCTGTCTGACTTGCAGTGGCATACCCCATACACATAGCCTCTTCCATTCCAAACCTGTCCTCCTCTGCTGACTCGTTATTGGTCTTCCCACATTAACTGTACAGCCTACTCTCAATGTGTTGACTAATCCAGTCTCGTCTGATGGTCTCCTGCTCTCCGAATATTCTCATACTACTGGGATATTACCGGCAATTATTCAGAACTGAGCGATTCAAACTCCTTCGCACGCGAGCATAGTTGGCTTCTCCACACTTAAGCAGCAAACATTTTCATTCTGACTGTCGTCTCCTTGCTACGCTCTTTGTTTTCAATTCTTTAATCGGCAGCCAAATCTCAGTGATCTTTCTTAACCTAGCCTCATCTGACTAGTCTGCTTCTCTGTGACCTCTCCCAGTCCACCGGTATGTTAACGGTCTAGACTCTGCTGACTCAAAGCTATTTTTATCACCTCAAGAATCTGCTGAACTTGCTCATCCAATATCAAAACATTCTCTCCTCTCTTTCTTGCCCTTTACTACTGATCCACTCTATTTGCTTTCCATTTTATCCGTACGACTCAATCACAATGCACCGACTAAGCAAATGTCGTCTGGTGGGTCTTCCTTACTTCGAGAGGATTGCCGGACCTAATCACCCCAGTATAATATAGCCTGTTTGATATTTAACCCGTCTATTTCCGCTGACCCTCACCACAGTTGTTCTCATCACACGTGTAAGTCACAATCTCAGTGCGCCGACTAAACCTTTCTCAGTTGAACGGTCTTCCGCCCTCCTACTACTTCCAGCTGGCCTGCCATTTCCGACCAGGGTCTGCCAGCGACTTCGCTCTCTTCCACTTACTTCTAGATTCTTGTTGCTTTTATGTTCCTCTTATTCGTGGCTATCGTTGTTATTGCGCTCCATTTTTCTTCCCACGGCTTGCACACTTTGCGCCGAACCAAGTTATCCTCGTGCGTATGGTCTCCTCCACGCCGACCTCGCTCCTGATTACTGGCGACACTCGAACAATTGCTAAATGGTTCTTGGCTATTACTTCCATTAGTCTGCTCACCTTACCTTTCTTCATATGCCTCTGCTCTTTACCTCATGTTTGCGTTGGCCTATTATTGTGACCGTACATGGGATAACGATTCCCAATGCACAGCAGTTTTGACCCTCTGTGACCCTTTGCTCTAGATCCTGACGGCTTTTAGACTATGGAATTACGAGTGCTCTAGCGTAGTTTCTCTTCGCATTGTTGTCCGCATTTATCCGCTCCTCCCCGATCCTTTGAATTTCCTTCTCCTCTTGGAACGTGGCTTTACGTACTGTTGCTCCCGCATTCTGGCCGCAGTTTCATCCAAGATGCCTCTCGCATTCGGACTACTGTCATCATCATCGGTTTATCTGTTTCTCTCCAACAATCGTATTATTCGCTCAATTTTGTAAACACGATTTATTACACCAGTATCTTGACCCTGCGAGTGCAGCAACTACTTCATACGTAGTAGTTGTGGTCTGAGCCACACCAGCTACGTGCTGCATAGAACGCGCTTGTAAATCAAGTATACTAAAGTAAATTACATAGGTTTTAATGTACCATAGGCACCGTTAAGCGCCACCAGTCTTACGATAGTGCTTCTTGATTCATTGCTGTCTGTCTGTTTGTCTGCCCCCTGTCTTTTGCCAGTTTTCTCCCGAGATTTTCAGCTACCTCGGTCAAAACAAGAAGGGTTATCCACTGGGACTGGCCGACTCATTCACAATAGCCAGCTGGCTTGAACACTTTTTCCTTTCTCCGGGAGATGAAGAACAAACCCATCTTTCCAAATGGAGCGCTTTCCCCATTCTGAAGACATCACTTGCACGGGGTCTAAACAAATGGATTCAGCGCGCCTCGTACTCACAATACTACATTTTACTCACCTGGAATAATATATCTACATGGATCCATTGTTCCACCACGGAAGACAAACAATTCTGGCGTGATTACCTTCACTGCCTCGAACGTTCCGATTCGCCAGTCATCTGGAGCTTTTCCGATGTCACTTTGCAGACAGCTTTGCATTCGTATAAGTGGCTTATCCGATGGCCTTTCATGCCGTTTTCTATTGACCATGGGGACAATTACCCTTGCTAATGTTTAAAGGAATTCTGATTCCACCTTGCGGAATAAGAAACTCATAACGATCCTGCATTGGACAAGGGCATGGCATTTGCGCCTGTTATGGACGTATTCAGCCACAAGGAACAACTGCACTCACCAATTCCAGGACAAGTCCAACGCGGATAGCTGGACACGGTTTGCGAGTCGGACAAGAATATAACAGAAAGAGCCAGCCTCTATTAACAATGTATTTACTTACCTGCACCGTTTATCATTTGACACTGCGACTCTTTTGCATTATTGACCGGTTTCAATGACTACTGTTGGATCCTTACCTAGACAATCGGTCAACCAAATAAGAATTTCGGCTGTCAACCGACTGCGAATAATAGACTGCAAACTCGGTCTGTACGGTGCATAGCCGGCTAGCACTACTGTTCAACGGAAGCAATGGCAGTGTTCCAGGAGGCGCTGGGTTTTCCCTACAAAAAGCCACAGATGTCCGCTTAACAACACTGCAACGTGGCGGTTGTGACTCGCCACGGAATAAAGTCACAGCTGAACATTTCACACTGACGCAGTCCTCAGTATTCTACATACAACCTGTACAAATGACTTTACTTTAATGGAGCACAGACCATTCCGATTTCCTAATGGAGATTGCACAAAAACCTTGGTTGGGCTCCTGTGCTCTTGGATTACTTCATGGCGAAAGTACTCCCAACTTGTACCTTGACACAGCAGTTATGACTGAATTTTGCGCGCCCCAAGGCCCTCTGTTCCTTGGTCCAACCATTACCTGACAAATTGCCCACTCGTATGGACCACATCTTTTCGGTTCCACCTTTCATTAAAAAGAAATGTTGTAATATTCCAAAGAAGCTATGCCTGTGTGCATATATGATCGCGCCTTTACAGGTGTGTATCGTATTACTGAGCATATACCATTTAGTTATTAATTTCTTATAACTAATTTATTCGAATTATAGATATATATTTATGTATTTGTATACTATTTAAGAAATGTTAGTATCAAAGTTTGCTTGGTCAAATTTTGTCCTTCTGTTGTTCTGTCAAAGTTAAATTTACTTTGTTTCTAAATAAGTTCAGCGCTTTTCTTTGCAGTGCTTGTTTTCTTTACCTTAACCTTAACACTTATTCATTGCACCGGTAATGTCATTCCTACTATATATCTACCATTGAACTTCCGGCTGCCGCTTAAAATGCTTGCTTTAAAACGTTTCCCGCCAGTCCGTTTGTTACGGGTTATCCGTTGAGTCATTCAGACGACTGGCATTTGCGCACTTCCGGCTTTTAAGCTAAGAAGTGCGTCGCTGCGCATTGGCTGGGTACTAGTACTTTCCCCTAGATAGAACATTATTACGGTGCCTTCAGTTAGCGGGAACTTACGTTTCGACAATTAGCGGACATCTCGCCCTTATATTCAATTTTTCACGACTTATTTTGGGGCAGGACGAACCTGACCTTATAGCGACCAAACGATTGCGCTATAACGTGCCCTTAATCGAAAAGTTGGTAAACAGCTTATTAATTTTGCTTTTCAGGTCCGTTCAGTACTGCGGTACGTCCATCCATTTTCATTTTTGGTGCATATTTCGGGTTCTATATCCCTTACCTTGTATCAGTTATTCTGCTATGGATACGTGTCACCCAGTTCACAATGGCCAGATTAAAAATGTATACAACGCTACTCTGAGCTTACGCGAAAGCAATCCAAAACATCGAGTTGCTCAGATAGGAGCATTTTTCGAACTTTGTGGAATTAGGACTGCAAGAATAAAATATCACCGAGTCGTTTCCGCCCTTCCTCCGCACGTCGCCGAGAATATTGACGATAGCCTCAAATTTCCGAGGAAATTAAAGCGGTAGTTCTCAAAAGGATAGGGCTTCTAGATCGTCATGTATCATGAAGCTTCTGGGCGAACTGGAGTTGTGTGACCTCAAACAATGGCGGCTATTGCGAAAGACACAAAAAGTAGTTAATCGCAACATGGTGGACGACACAATTCTCAAGGAAATGTGGTTGCGTAAATTGTCATGTGAAATATACAATATCCTTTCCGCAAATGCTGGCGCCTCCCTGACGCCGATGACCGATATCGCGGACCAACATTGGGAACCATATGGCTAGCTTTCGCAAGTTCGACGTACGCCGAATTAAGATATTGCCGAAATTAAAGCGCGGAATACCGCACGCACTAAAAAGTTCACCATTTTCACAACTTCTGGGAGTAGCTGCCGATGTCGATCTTTAACTCCTCAATGGTTATCTTGATCAAACTCACCGCGCGGAATGTCTTCCTACTGCTGGTACCATCAGCGATTTAGCCCGTATGTGAAGACGTGCCGCCACCGTGTTCCTTCAAACGCAACTCGCACAGGAAGCGGGTCGGCCAGCATGCAGGCGCGACGGACGTGGCTGGCCAACCCAGCCACCTTTTCTTCGGCACGATCGATAAACGGGAGTTTGCTGTCTCCTTGACACTGCCGAAGCAGTCAGCGTCTTTGCAAGTGATCCCAAAGCCGCAACCGGAAATGTGACTGGGTCCCTAAGCGCAGCCAAGGGCACCAGCATCCGCGTCTACGGTCAGCGCTCTCACACGCTTAACCGCGACCTGCTACGCTCTTTTCAATGGGTGTTCCTTGTCGTCGAGGTCCAAAATCCCATTAGTGGGATGGATTTTTCATCACTTCGCCCTACTCGTCCATGCCAATCGACAGCGTTCCGCCAACCAGACAACGAAACTTTGCGTCTCTGGAATATCCAGCGATGTAGTTTCGCTCATTCCGGGCTACGCCAATACCAACTCGCCGGCAGGCAAAGCGCAACTTGAGAGTTCCCTGAACTCTTCCGACCTTCATCGTCTCTGACAACGTCAGCTGCATCTGCGCCGCAACACACAGTTACCAAGGATCAGACTGTCTCCGCCAAAGCCCGAAGACTGATTCCGAATAAGATCAAAACCGTTCATGCGGAATTTGAGCATGTGCTCGAACTTGGGATCGTCCGAACATCAAGCAGTCCTTGGACTTCGCCACTTCACATGGCCCCAAAAAAGTCAGAAGTCTGGAGACCATGTGACGACTACCGCGCCATCAACCATGTGACTGTTCCCGATCCTTGTCCTATTCCTCAACCACAGGACATTACAGCCGATCGTTATGCTGCTCGCACGTTCTCAAAAATCGGGTTGGTGCCAACTCTGCATCAGATTCCGGTCGCCGATGAGGACATATCTAGTACCCCAGTTATTACACCATTTGGACCACCCGAGTTTCCACGATTGCTATTCTGTCTGGGAAACGACGCGCAGCCATTTCAACGCACCATCGACTCTGTCGTACGCTGACTGGACTTCGACCACCGGTACATGGACGACATCTGGTTGGCCACCTTTTCGGAAGAGCAACACCAAAAACGTTTAGGACTTGTTCGAACGACTGAAGGCGCACGGCGTCACCGTCAACTCAGATGAGTGCATATTCATGCAGCCGCGCATTGAGTTCCTCGGACACCGACTTGGTTTCGAGTGTACCTGCCCTTTGCGGGACCGATTCCAGGCAATTCGCGACTTTCCTCATCCAAAGACACCAGCCACCATACAGCGCTTCCACGGCATAGTCAGTTACTTTTGCTGATTCCTGTTACGCTGCGCAGAGCTTATGCAACTGCACCTAGGTCTGCTTGAATGCTAGAACAGTGAGGTTGATCCTACGCCTGAAGCACGAAAAGCATTCGAATTTAGCAAAGAATCACTCGATTCTGTCGTCAGGCTGCAGCACTTGGAATCGAACACCCCAAACAGTGTAGCAGTCGACGCCTCGGAAAACGAAATCGGTGCTGTTCTACAGCAGTTTTCCACAAGATAGTTGACAACCGTTAGCGTTTTTCTCCCGAGATCTTCAGACAGCCGAGTCAAAATACAGCACAGTTAGCCGCGAGTTACTCGCCGTATACTCCGCCGTTCGCCATTTTGGTCACCTCCTCGAAGGCAAACATATTACGAGCTTTACCGACCACAAACCACTCGTCTACACCTTCCGGCCCCACGCTCCGAGACTCTCTGCGTGAAGTTCGTCATCTAGTTTCGTGTATCCGTTTTTGACAGACATCCAACACGTTTTGGCATGGCTAACTTTGTGGCGGACTCGCTTCCAAGCTTAAGCTCTCTGACTCCGACCGAACAGTCGCTCGATCTGTCAGCTATAGCCGCGGCTCGGCAAGCCATAAAAGACTAAATGTCATCCTGCGAAAGGTCCACCTTAAGGTACCTAGGCCGCTTCCTTCGTCTACAGGTACAAGTAGCTGCTTCGTCTCTACAGAACATCCACGTCCATTGGTACCAACTCCCATCGCCGAAAAAGTTTCCATACGTTGCGCAGCATCGCGCATCCTGGCTTCCGTGCTTCAGTCAAAATAATTGCCGACAGATATGTCTGGCCCAACCTGCAGCGCGACGTCAGCCTTTAGGCAGGCAACTGTCTGACACGCCAACGACGTGTCGCCACTTCGATGGGACGCTTTTCGTCAGTATCAACTCAATTCGCTCAAGTCCACATAGACGTCGTGGAGCCACATCCGCAGTCCAAAGGCATGGTGAACATTCTGCCCATGGTAGTATCCTCCACCCGCTGGCCTGCAGCTTTTCCAATTCCCGATTTGTCCGCTGAGACCATAACGCGCGCATTAGTCGAGAGCTGGGTCGCTCTACATGGCTGTCCAGTCACTGTCCATACCGACCTTGATCCAAACTTCAAATGGTCGGCTTTCATGGGCTACTCAAAGTCCTCGGATGTAAACGCATCCGGACAACTGCCTACCATCTTCAAGCAAACGTAATCGTGGCGCGCTTCGACGGACAGCTTAAAGCCTCGCTAAGAGTCGCCAATGCACTTAGGTGGACAGAATTTCTGCCACTGGCGCTGCTCGCAATTCGTTCAGTACTGAAAGCCACTCTCGAAACGCTCAGCAACAAACTGGTCTATGGACAACCACACCCATTACCAGGCGACTTCTTCTCTAAAAGCCCGAGCACCACTCGTTACTACGCGCATTACTCTAGGCAGCTAGCCACGAGCATCCGCCGCGATACATCGAGCACATTACGATAAACAACCTCGCGAGTGTTACGTTTACAAATATCTTCACCACAACCCGTTTGTCTTCATCCTCATTGATGGTCTACGCAGACCACTCGAACGACCCTACGAAGGTCGATCCAAAGTCAGACAACGTAAGGATGGCTCCTGCGTCATCGGACGCAACGGAAAGCACGAAACAGTCTTAATCAACCGCTTCAAAATTGCTTAGGTCGAACCAAAGTCGAACGACTCCAGTCCTTCATCCTCCGCTGAATCGAGCCAACCAATTGCGGAGGACAGCAACACTACAACTGGAAAGCATCATCCTGAACACTCCGACTCCGCCTCGTCTAAAATGGGTACTTAATGAGGTCCTCGGGTTTACTGGCCGACATGTTGCTTAGAAGTTTAGCTTAGAATCAGTTGCCCTCCGAAAACCGTAGAAACCAAAGAAGAGCCAAAGGTTTTTGAAAACCCAAAACCATGGCAAAATATATTGAAAACGAAAGTAAACACGGAGGAAACTTGTTAAAACCGATAAAAAGCGTTGTTTTCTTAACATTTCGCTGCCTATTGGGTAATTGCTTTTCCCGCATGTTGCTGTAGCCTCATCTGCATGCTGGACACTCGTTTCTTTCTTTCTTTTCATTTTGCGAACCAGAGAACACCCACTCGCGGTGAAACACAAATGATCGTGCGCTTCGGATGTTCTTACCCTTTTATTTTATCGGCACCTTAAGGGAGGACGTGAGTGGGCGCCCACTGGGGTCCGATCGCCTGGTTCGCTCCCAGCAGCTGCACCAGGTTGCACCGCTTGTTCTCGCAGAAGGCTGGACCGCAACGGACAGCCCTCATTCACGGGTACCTTCGAGAAAGGCCTTTGTAGTAAACTGGAGATTGTCTTGATTGTCTGTGTAAAATCATATTAAAATATAATATCATTTTGTGCATAGATAAGGTAGGAGGTTTACCTGTTCGCACGATGCGCGTGTGTTTGTGTCACCCAGAAGATTCACCTTTGCGAGCTTCCGGCTGTTGCGCCAAGGAAAGCGTTGCTGCGTATCGACTGGTGACTAGACCTTTCTCCTAGCTAGAACCCTTTTTACGCGGCCTTCAGTTAGCGCGATTTTACGTTTCGACAATAAACGTATATCTCGCCCTTATATTCGTCTTGTCACGACTTATACTTTGGGCGTGACGATACTGACATTCTAACGAACGAAGGCGTTGGCTATAATTTTGGCTTTGTAGCTTCTAAGCTTTGGATTCATGATGAATGTAGATCTCTGATAGTTGGTGTTGTCTGCAGAGCTCCATTAGGTACCGGAACCCGTTTGCTGGGTTCCGTTAAAATGCATGGTGGGGATAGGACTGTGCACCAGCTGAATACTGCAGTACCTCAAGTGTCGACTTGGATCTGCTTCATTGTGCTACATCTTCAGACGTTTTCGCGACGGGCCTTTTGGAAACCGTTCTTGAGTGTAACGTAGTTCAACTTGTTACTGTGCCTACACGTATATTTGTTGTACAGACACGCTTTATTATCGACCTTGTGCTACTCCGACACAACCACATATCGCCGACATTACCATTCTTCCGCCTATTGGTCAAAGTAATCACTGTGTGGTTTCATCGCTCTGGACTCGACGCGTCACTCTTCACAACCAGGATGACTTTCGCAATTTTCTAGCTTGCCGATCTATCCCGCTTGCAAGCGGCGGCTAGCGCTGTGGATTGGCCTATCCTTCAACCCTCGTACACGGGTGAGGAGTAGAAACTTTTGTACTCCAAGAAGGTTTTCGCACGTTGAGCGGTTTGTGCTTATTTGCAAACGCAGAATGGTCACCAAGCCCTTCCATGGATAGACCGTGTATTGAAGTGCTTTAAGTCCAAAAGATGTAGGTTATAGGACCGAGTTAAACCCACTCACTGCGCCCCTAACTATTCGGCTTATAACGTGACCAGAAATGACCATACCTGAAAGAAGCGTCAGAACCGGCATTCATATGAGCTCAGTTTGGTTGTGCAACCCAGCACGACAACGAAACCACCTACTCTTGCTTGAAATGACGTACCAAAGCTGGTATTGGCAGTTGCTCGGTATACTGAATGCTCTGTCACCATTACCTCTAGGGCCTCGTTAACTGTCGCATTTCATATCCGTAAACGTAAACTCGCAACTCCGTCCTCTCCTTATCGCGGCCTGTCTTTATTTCTTCTTCATCGGCATAGCGAGCTCTCAGAGCCCTGCCCTATTATCCTCTTTGACTGCTTCCTAACTAGCGAAATGTAGTTTTAGGCTCTGTATCACCATCACACAACTTCTCTCCCATTGCGAGCCTGCCTGACTTGCATACCTTATATTCATTTAGCCTCTTGCATCCCAACCCATCCGTCTCCGCTGACTCTTTATTTACCTTCCCACCTCAACTGTACTACTCACTCTAAGTGTGCCGACTAATCCAGTCTCGTCTGATCGGTCCCCTGCTCTCCGAATTCATTCAGACTGCTGTGACGTTACCGGCATTGAATGAGAAGTGCGAACGCTCTGTCCCCATTACCTCTCGAGCCCCATGGACTTTTCCACACCTTATAAGTAAACCTCTCCCTATCCGGACCGTCTCCTTATGACGTTCTCTACTTTCAAACCTTCTTTAATCGGACTGCCAACTATGTGCCCTGTAATAACCTAGTCTCATCTGACCGGTCTGCTTCTTTGACCCTTTCCAGACCAGCAACATTTAAACGGTCTAGACTCTGTAGACTCAAGCTATATCGCACTTACGTTGACAGCCTGCTAGACTTGTTCACCCTCTATTTATATAGTCACCTCCACCTCTCGACCCACTCGATCTGCCCTCCTAAAATTAGCTGTTGGACTCAATGTCGTTTCGCCGACTAATCCTGTCTCGTCTGATTGGTCTCCTGCTTTCCAATTTCTCTCAGACTCCTGTGACATTACTAGCCATCGTTCAGATGACTGAGCGCCGTTCGTATCCAATCCTTCTTCAATCGGACGAGTGAGTCTCTGTCATCCGTAACTCAGCCTCAGCTGATCAGCCAAATTCTATGGGACTGCTACCAGGCTACCGGGATGTTAGCGGTCTAGGCTCCGTCGATCCAAAGCACTTCCTCCCTCACCTTGATATCCTGCTGAACTTGTTCGCCCTATGTTGATATAACCACTTTTATCTCTGACCAGTCCGATCCGACTGACTCCACTTACCTTCCCAAATGAACCATAGGACTCAATCACAATGCGCCGACCAAGTCCAACCTTGGCAGATCGGTCCTCTTCTCTCCTACTTCTGCGACGCTGCATGCTATGCTCGGTATACTGAATGCTCTGTCACCATTACCTCTAGGGCCTCGTTAACTGTCGCATTTCATATCCGTAAACGTAAACTCGCAACTCCGTCCTCTCCTTATCGCGGCCTGTCTTTATTTCTTCTTCATCGGCATAGCGAGCTCTCAGAGCCCTGCCCTATTATCCTCTTTGACTGCTTCCTAACTAGCGAAATGTAGTTTTAGGCTCTGTATCACCATCACACAGCTTCTCTCCCATTGCGAGCCTGCCTGACTTGCATACCTTATATTCATTTAGCCTCTTGCATCCCAACCCATCCGTCTCCGCTGACTCTTTATTTACCTTCCCACCTCAACTGTACTACTCACTCTAAGTGTGCCGACTAATCCAGTCTCGTCTGATCGGTCCCCTGCTCTCCGAATTCATTCAGACTGCTGTGACGTTACCGGCATTGAATGAGAAGTGCGAACGCTCTGTCCCCATTACCTCTCGAGCCCCATGGACTTTTCCACACCTTATAAGTAAACCTCTCCCTATCCGGACCGTCTCCTTATGACGTTCTCTACTTTCAAACCTTCTCTAATCGGACTGCCAACTATGTGCCCTGTAATAACCTAGTCTCATCTGACCGGTCTGCTTCTTTGACCCTTTCCAGACCAGCATCATTTAAACGGTCTAGACTCTATAGACTCAAGCTATATCGCACTTACGTTGACAGCCTGCTAGACTTGTTCACCCTCTATTTATATAGTCACCTCCACCTCTCGACCCACTCGATCTGCCCTCCTAAAATTAGCTGTTGGACTCAATGTCGTTTCGCCGACTAATCCTGTCTCGTCTGATTGGTCTCCTGCTTTCCAATTTCTCTCAGACTCCTGTGACATTACTAGCCATCGTTCAGATGACTGAGCGCCGTTCGTATCCAATCCTTCTTCAATCGGACGAGTGAGTCTCTGTCATCCGTAACTCAGCCTCAGCTGATCAGCCAAATTCTATGGGACTGCTACCAGGCTACCGGGATGTTAGCGGTCTAGGCTCCGTCGATCCAAAGCACTTCCTCCCTCACCTTGATATCCTGCTGAACTTGTTCGCCCTACGTTGATATAACCACTTCTATCTCTGACCAGTCCAATCCTACTGACTCCACTTACCTTCCCAAATGAACCATAGGACTCAATCACAATGCGCCGACCAAGTCCAACCTCGGCAGCTCGGTCTTCTTCTCTCCTACTTCTGCGACGCTGCCTGCTATGCTCGGAAGACTGAACGCTCCGTACCCATTACCTCTCGAGCCCCGTGGACTTTTCCACACCTTATAAGTAAACCTCTCTCTATCCGGACCGTCTCCTCTCCTTATGGCCCCTCTACTATCATTTCTTCTCTAATCGGACTGCCAACTCTTAGTGCCTTGTAATAACCTAGTCTCATCTGACCGGTGTGCTCCTTTGACCTTTTCCAGACTAGCAAGATATACCGATCTAATCTCTCTAGACTCACAACTATGTCTTGCTTACATTGACAGCCCGCTAGACTTGTTTACCCTTTATTAATATAGGCACTTCCATCAGTAACCTGTACTCTCACATCTTCAATCGGATGACCGACGCTTAGTGCCATGCCCTTCTTTGTCATCATCTGATCAGTGTAATTCTCTGGGACTACTACGAAGCCTCCGGATGTGTCGACTTCTCGAGCCTCGTCGGTTTGGTCTCCGCCTTTAGGGTTCTCTCAGATTACCGGGATATTACCGGTGCTATTTCAGCACTGAACCTTTCATACTTCGCACGAGAGCGTCCTTGGCTCACCACACTTTAGTAGTAAACCTTTTGCATCCTGGCTATCGTCTCTTAATTGCTCTCATGAGTTACTCTTCGCACTGCCGTCCGCATTCTTCCGCTCATAGCTGATTCCTTAAATTTCCTTTTCTTCTTGGAACGTTGCTCTACCTATGTTGCTCCCGCATTCGGTCTCAACCTTGTTGTCCCTAGTTTCACCTAAGATGCCGCTCGCATTCGGTCTGCTGTCATCATCATCGGTTTACCTGTTACTCTCCAATAATCATATTAATCGCTTAACGTTGTCTACACGCTTTGTTATACCCTTCTTTCTACCTAGTAGTTGTAGTCTGAGGCACACCAGCGACGTGATGTAAAGAACGCGCTTGCAAATCATGTATACTAAACAAAATTACATAAATTTTAATGTATCATAGGCACCGTTGCGCGCCACCAGTCTGTGTTTGTGCTTCTTGCTTCGTTGCTGTCTTTCTGTTTGGCTGCCTCTTGTCCGTTGCCCGTTTTCTCTCGAGATTTCCACAGATACATCTGCCAAAACAAGAAGGTTTATCCACTGGGAATAGTCGACCCACTTTCAATAGCCAGCTGGTTTACATGCTTGTTCTTTTCTCCGGGAGATGAAGAACCCACACATCGTTCCAAATGGAGCTCTTTCCGCCATTCTGGAGAAGCTACCACCACGGGGTCTAAACAAATGGGTTTAGCTCGCCTCGTACTCAAAGTAGAACAATTTACTCACCAGGAATAATGTAGTTACATGGATCCACTGTTCCACAACCGGAGACTGACAATTCTGGCGTGATTACATTCACTGCCTCAAACATTCCGATTCTCCAGTCACCTGGAGCTTTTCTGATGTCATTTCACGGACAGCACTGCGCGCGCATAAGCGGCTTTTCCGATGATTTTTCCTGGAGCTCTCACTTGGTTATGGAGACAATTACACTTACATTTGAAGGAAACACTTGTCCACTTCGCGGAGAATAGCATTTATTCCTGTTTTGGACATATTCAGACACAAGAAACAACTGCACTCACCGTCCCTATGACAAGTCCAGCATGGATAGCTGGACACGGGTTGCGAGCCGGACAACATAATAGAAAAAGCCGGCCTCTATTACCAATATGTTTACTCACCCGCATCATTATCATTCGACTCTGGGACTCCTTTACATCATTGACTGGCTTCAACGACTATTGCCGGTTCAGTACTAAGCCATTTGGCCAACCAACGAAAAATTTTGGCTGTCAACCGACTGCGAATAATAGAGTGCAAAATCGGTCTATACGATGCATAGCCGACTAGCACTACAGTACAACGGAAGCTACGACAGTGTTCCAGGACGTGGTGGGTTTTCGCCTGGCAAGCGTTCTCCCTATAAAAAGCCACAAATGTCCGCTTAACAACACTGCAACGTGGCGGATGTGACTCGCCACAAAATAAAGTCACTGCTATACATTTCATACATTTCACACTGACGCAGTCCTCAGCCTCCAACATCGAACCTGTGCAACTGATTTTACTATGAAGAATGCTTTAGTGGAGTACCGATCATCCCGGCTTCGTAATGGTCATTGATTGCACTAAACCTTGTTCGGGCTCCTGTGCTCATGGATCACTACATGTCAAATTTACCCCCCACTTGTATCTTGACGCAACAGTTTTTGCGCGCCACGGCGCCATTATGATCCTTGGTCTGACTATTACCTGACAATATGCTCGCTCTTATGGACTACATCTTTTCGTTTATTCCTTTCATTGTAACGAAATGTTTTAATATTCCAAAGAAGCTGTGCTTGTATGCTTGTATGCATATCTGATCATGCCTTTTAGAGGTGTGTCTCGTTTTACAGAGAATATACTATTTATTTATTTATTTATTTATTGTTCCCTGCGCCAATTGCACTTTGTTGTGCAACCTACCTCACACAATCTAACTCCTCTAACTCTCCTTGCGTTGGAACATACAGTATGCTGCTTATTAACGTGCGATCTATTACACAAAAGATGTACCACATTGGCCCATTTATCCTACTCTTATACCCACAGCTGGTTCTCATCACAGAAACGTGGCAACCCTCAAATGCCTCTGACAGCCTACCACGCATCCCTGGCTACACAACATTCTGTAACGGAAGAGACAACCAGCGGGGTGGCGGTTGCCTTATCTATGTCCGGGACGACTTTGTTGCACCCGATTTCGTACTGTAATCCATAGGTGACCTAGAAGGCTCCAGCTGGATCCAAACGACCGGAGGTCAACTTGACCTCCTTATCGGTTGCGTATACAATCCTCCACACACATCTAGCAAAAAGCTTAATAAACTCACTAAGCTTTTCACTGCAATCTCTCTAATGCCCCCACGTCACAAGATAGTGGGTGGCGATTTCAATTTGCCACTTATCCCCTAGAATGACCAGGTTGCCCCACTCAGATACAGAAGTTTCGTCGACACCGCCCACGCAAATAACTGGACCCAACAAGTTCATGATCACACTAGGCTTTCTAACACCCTGGACTTAAACTTTACGCAAGGTGTCTCCGATGCAGTTGCTGGTATATTAGATAATATACATGGCTGCAACCACAAGGTGGTCAAACTCATGTTTACATTTTCTGCTTCACACTGCGCCATTCTTCCTATGTTAAACAGTTTCGAATGTTAAACCACGTTAGCTGGGACAGCTTTGAGGTATTGGTGCGACCCGCGGACTGGGACAACTTCTTTTTAGCTACTGATGTAGACGCAGCCGCACACGTCCTATATCTAAATCTCTTCAGCTGCCTAGATGTGATCGCCCCACTCACTTGTAGAAGCCGCTTAAAGGCGACAGCGAAATTAGCGAAGGCCCGCGGTGTACTTAGGAAGATCAAAAAGATGCGCCATCGATATTCCAAAACTAAGGAATTCCACATCCTTGTTCGCATGAGCGAAATCCTAACCAACTGGCAAACTGCGCAGGAATCAGCCAAAATTGCTGAAGAAGCTTCTGCCCTTAAATCTAACAATAAAACAAGGCACCCAGTCAACTACCCCGACAAAGAAGCAAGCAAAAAGCTACGCCTGTTGCCTCACTCTGACTTTCGGACAGATCCGTTATTAGGGATCCATCAAAAATATGTGAGATCCTCAATAAATACTACTGCACTTCGTTCACAGACGCTAATGGAACCTCACTTGCCATGCCAGCTAGGCGCACCAATGACTCAATCGACACTATTAAGTTTGACCTACGTTCTATCACTCGAGTAATCAGCAGAGTCAAATGGTCATCACATCCTGGTCCCGATGGTCTCCCCTCTGCGTTGCTGATACTCGGTGGCCAGGACATTCCAGTTCTACTTCTCAACCTATTCACGCTTTCCACGACGAACGGGATTTATCCAACCACATTGAAACATGCCACCGTCATCACCAAGCACAAAAGGGGCAGTCAGCGGAACATAGAGAACTATCGCCCCATCAGCCACACGCCTATAGTTTCAAGAGTAATGGAATGAATAGTCAAAGAAACCATGCTCACCTTCCTGCTTACCCGTAACCTCGTCAATCGACAGCAACATGGATTTCTGCCGTCTAAATCCTGCCAGACCTGCCAATTTGAGTTCCTCAACCATGTACCTCAACAAATTGACAACAAGAGAGCACTAGTCATCATCTTCCTAGACATGACCAAAGCCTTTGACAGAGTACCACATACCGGGCTCTTGATGAAGCTGGAATCACACCGTATCTCTGGCAAACTGCACACTTGGTTCTCATCATATCTTACAGCTCGCTCACAGTCAGTAATGGTTGGGGACGTTATGTCACTTCCAAAACCAGTCAAAAGTGCCGTAATTCAAGGAAGCGTTTTAGGCCCTCTACTTTTCCTGCTCTATATCAATGACGTGTTTCAGTTTTTCAAACATGGGACACCCTAGCTCTTTGCCGACGACATAAAAATTGTCTTCCCAGTTCATCCGTCAAACTTCCACGCCGCCCTCTCCCATATACAATCCGACTTACGAGTACTAACTGCATGTTGCGACACATGGAAGTTGGCATTCACACCAGCAAACTGCAACGTCCTTACATACAGATGCACCATGCCACCCAATACCTTAATGTTATAAGGCACGCCATTAGGGAACTGCCTAACAGTACGCGACTTAGGCGTGTACTACACCTGTTCGCTGAACTTGGCGGAACAAGTAGTCTATTCCGCAGCTAAAACACGCTCTCTCATCGGATACATCCTCAAAACCATGACAATACAGGAATCTAGAACGGTGCTCTATAAAACATGTGCCAGGCCTCTGCTAAAGTACTACTCTATTATATTCGCCGGCCTCAGAAAATGCGACAGAATAGCCCTCGAAAAGGTTCAGCGTACCTTTACAAAACTTCTCCTAAGGCACTCATGTCTCAGCTACCTTGATCGATGCAACACACTTAAGCTCCACCCGTTATGGCTGCGCCGACTGAAAATCAACCTCGCTTTCCTATACTCGCTTATTAGTAATTCCGATGGGAGCCCACTAACCCCTGTCTCAGACTCACATATCACTTCGTACCCCATACGTGATAGACCCCATTCCATTATCTTGCCAAGAACGCGTAGTAGTATTCGTTTCAACTTCTACCTCTACAGATACGCACACGTATGGAATAGGTTACCTCTAACAATAAGGGCATCTATGAATATTAACCAGTTCCGACTCTCTATTAGCATATACCTGTCTGTCACACAAGTTTCCAAACTACTGTATATCAACTGTCCCGAAGATAAGCTTTTTGAAACTGGACCAGACCACTTATAATCGCCACTTCTAACCTGCCCACACTATCCCCTTCCCGACTTCTATTATTCCTACCTGCCTGCGTCCTCCAAGAACCCCTACAGCCTTCCATCACCTGGGCACCAGCCATTGGATACCGAATACCTATGCAATCCCGAAAACCTCCCACACCTGGCTAGCTTGAGACATCCGCCTCTAGCTAATCGCATCAACTTAACTGGCTACTACTTAGATGGTGAAGCCGGCGTGCGTACGACCATAACTACCAGTTGACGTTGCCCGAATATATCCCAATCGCCAAGCTGACACCTTCTCTAGTATACTTGTTGCCCTGTGACTCACGACAAAATTGAATATTCTCTTTTAATCGCGCTTCCATTTACCACATATTCCTACTACTTCTATTACTTGTTTGGCTCTGGATTTCCTCTCCCATTACGGAATGCCTGTATTACTTACTCCGCTGACATGTTGACGCATTCTGTCACACTGTAGATATACGCTAATGATCATGCGTCTTATTAGGATGGCTACATCTGGCCACTGCTAGCTTGTCTTAGTGCCACTATCTGTCCATCGTCTTACATTCAGTTTCTGTTTAGTAGCAGCTAGTGGTCGTACGCTCCAAGCCACTCTTTTATCTCCAACCTCCATCCTTTAGGATTATCTGCGTCAAATAAATCTGCTGTTAGTTGATTTATTTTGGGACACATTAAGTATCCACTAGCAACCAGAAGGCTTCAACCCAATGCCATTGCTAGCAGTCGACACTCTCTTCCTCCCTTGGTACCGTTATCAGTTCTTCGTATTACCTATGTTATCACTTTTCAGCTGCAGCGAATCACTGTAGATAGCATACCTCTTTGAGCTAGGCGCCACTTATTATCTCCCCAACACTTACCCTCTTGAATTTTTTGCATCTCAAACTTTCGATGGTTTGTTGACTTTTACTGCCACTGTAACTATCCGCTAATAACCAGAAAGCTTAATGCGTATTCAGTTGCTGCCCACTGGTTCTCTCATTAGCACCAGTATCCTTCGTTCCTCTTATATTCATCACGTTTTCCTCAGTGACTCGTTGTGGGGTCCATACATCTTTGCGCATACCCAGGGCTGCTGGGAGACATTCCGTGTTTCTCCATCCTGTAATCTTTTAGAATGCTTGCATCACTTACCTTTGATGGCCGCTGATATATCCTGTGACACTGTAGGATTTCACTAGTGACCAACTTGCTTAATGGAGTGGTTACACCTGGCCATTGAAAGTTTTTCAAAGCGCATGATCTGTCGACCTTCTTACTTCAGCACCTCTATTTAGTAGCAACTTGTGGTCGTATGTTCCAATCATCTCTGCGCATATCCAGAGACTGCTATAAGCCACATTCTTTTATCTCCAATCTTCATCCATTGGGACGGTCTCCGTCACACATTTGCTGTCGACGTATGCTGGGACACCTTAGGTTTCCCCTAACCGCCAGTATGCTTCACCCAAATGCCATTGCTAGCCGTCGATACTCTCTCTCTCCCTGGGTACCCTTATCAGTTCTTCTTATTATCTATGTCGCCGCTCTTCAGCTGCATCGAGCCTTTGTAGGCAGCACACCTCTTGGCGCTAGGAGCCATACCTTATCTCTTCAACATTTACTCTATTAAATCGTTTGCATCACATACCTTCGCATGTTTGTTGACCTCCTCTGTTTCTGTAAGTATCCACTAAGAACTAGAAGGCTCAATGCGAATTCAGTTGCTGTTCACGGGTTCTCTATCCTAGCACCATTATCCTTCGTTCCTCTTATCTCCGTAACGTTTTCCTCAGTGATTCGCTGTAGGCTCCATACGTCTTTGCGCATACCCAGGGCTGCTAGGAGACATTCCGTGTTTTTCCATCCTGTAATCTTTTAGAATGTCAGTATCACTTACCTTTGATGGCTTGCTGATGTATTCTGCTGACTCTGTAGGATTCCACTAGTGACCAATCTGCTTCATAGGATGGTTATATCTGACCGCCGAAAGATTTTCATAGCGCCATAATCTGCCGATCATATCAACCTCAACATCTCTATTTAGTAGCAACTTGTGGTCGTAGGCTCCGAGCATCTCCGGAGCTTGCTCGGAGTCACTCTCTTCTAGCTCCAACCTTCATCCTTTGAGACTGTCTGCTTCACACACATTTGCTGTCTGCTGACTTATTCTGAGACACCATAGGTATTCACTAGCAACTAGAATGCTTCAACCCAATGCCATTGCTAGCCGACGATATTCTCTCTCCCTCAGTACCATTATCAGTTCTTCTTATTACCTTGGGCACCCCTGTTTAGCAGGAGCCATCCTTATTAGGCTCCAACTATCTCTGCGCATATCCGGAGCTTTCCAATGGCCACTTTTCTACTCCTCTCTGGGACTGCGTGCGTCACTTACATTTGCAGTCTGTGGACTTATTCTGAGATAGTTTAGGTATCCACAAGCAACTTTAAGGCTTCACCGCAATGCCATTGCCAGCCGTTGATACTCTCTCCCTTAGTGCCATTATCAGTTCTTCCTATAACCTATGTCAACACTTTCAGCTGCAACGAGTCATTGTTGGTAACATTGATCCTTGCGCCAGGAGTCACTCCTTTTCTCTCTAACACTTACTCTCTAGAACTGTTTGCATCACCTCTTTGCTGGTTTGTTGACTTCTTCTGTCACCGTAGGTATCCACTGGTTCTCAGTAAGTTTAACCCGATTGCCTTTGCTGGCCACTGATACTTTCTATCCTAGCGCCACCATTTGCCGCTCTTCTTATCTTCCTCATTACTACAGCAATTCGCCGTATGCTCCATGTCCCTTCTGCGCTGATCTCCAGCTTGCTAGGATACACTCCTTGTCCCTCCATCATACATTCCGATGGACTGTCTATCACTTACCTTTACTGGCCTGTTGATACACTCAGCGACCCTATAGGCATACACTAGTGACCAAGCGTCTGATTGGAATGGCTACATCTGGCCACTAATTTCTCTTAACGTTACTATCTGTCAGTCGTCGTAAATTCGGCATCTCTTTTCAGAAGTAGCTAGTGGCCATAGGCCCCATGCATATGCGATGATCCAGTGCTTGGTAGGAGCCACTCCGTATCTAAGTAACCTTTCTTCCTTTAGAATATCTGCATCCAATCTTTCCGCTGCCCTTCCACCAATTGATCATTAGGTCGCTGTCGCGGCAACCTATGTATTTTCACTTATTCCGCGCTCCCTCTCGGATTACGCTAGCTACGTGCTGTTCATGCACCTGACAATCACTACCAATATTCTAACTCTCTCCTCTCTCTCCCCGCGCAATTATTGGCTCATACTGAACCGATACTTCGTACTTCAGTATGAAAAGGGCTTAGCTAATACTGCTTCGGAAAATCCCAAGAGATTCTTGGCTTGCGTTAAACTACGGTGTAATGCGAACTCGCCCAGTCCACCATTGCTTCGAGGAGATGGGACCCATGCCTATAGCGACTATGACAAGGCATGCGTGCTTGGTAAGCGGTACTCAAGCGTCTTTGTCCGCGAGACAAATACGCCATGTAAAGAGTTAGCTCCAAGAGTCCGTGAGGAGTGTTGTCTGGATGAAATTCCTGTAACGTAGTCCCAAGTTCGCCGTTTGCTTAAAGAGGTGAACCCAAGTAAGGCTTCTGGGCTAGATTCTGTTCATCCAAAATTGTTGCATGAATTTGCAGGAGAACTCAGTGGACCTCTGACTTGTGTGTTTCAGAAGTCACTCAACAGCTGTATCTTGCCTACCGAATGGAAGAAGGCTGTTGTCTGCCCGATTTTCAAGTGCGGTGACAAAGACCTACCGGATAATTACAGGCCTGTCAGCTTGACTAGCGTGGTCGTTAAGTTACTTGAAAAAATTGTACGGTATACAGTGGAGAACCATTTAAACAGGTTTAACCTGCTTAGCGTCGAGCAACATGGTTTTCGCAAAGGATTTTCGTGTCAGACGAACTTGCTGGTAGCTCGTGAGTGCTGGGCTGAAGCCGTAGACAGTGGACATGCGGTGGATGTGGTGTACATTGACTTCGCCAAGGCCTTCGACACTGTCCCCCATTAGCGACTCTCACAAAAGTTGTGGTCGTATGGAATAGCTGGTCGCACTCTCCAGTGGGTGTCAGCTTTTCTGGCTGGACGGGAACAGTGTATTCGTGTGGGAAGCAGTCTTTCGTTTCGACAAGCTGTACTTAGCGGCTTTCCGCAAGGCTCTGTCCTAGGTCCGCTGCTGTTCTCAGTCTATTTGAATGACTTGCCGGAGGAGCTTGAGGTACAATCGCTTTTATTTGCAGACGACCTACAGCTCTGGAATATTGTTGATAGCCCTGGAGGTCCTATGGCTCTTCAACGGGCTCTGGATAGACACTGGGAACGGTCTGTCTTGTGGTTGCTGCCTATAAATCGGGCAAAGTGTTCAGTGCTGCGTATCGGAGCGTCTGATTCCTCCACAAGTTATGTGCTCGATGGGACTGTACTTCCTCACGTGACTCCTCACGTTGATCTAGGTGTCGTCCACTGTTCCCCATTACACTCTGGAGACAACTGGAAGAAGGCGGGAAGTTAAGGGTTCCGAATGTTGTGGTTTATCCGTCGTTCTTTTGGGACCCTAACCGCTGATGTGTTTGTGAAGCTCTTCTCAGCGTTTGTGCGACCCTACCCAGGATATTGCGTCCAGGCCTGTCCACCATGCCTTGTCCGGGACAAAATGGCACTAGAAAGGGTGTTGCGTGTCGGTACTAGGTTAGTCAAGGGATTACGAGGGCAAACGTACCCCGAACGCCTACTTACTTTGGGGATGCAGTCAATGCACTATCAAAGAATTAGAGGGGACCTAATCCTAACCTACCGTATTTTGACTGGGAAGGTTGGCCCTGATTTGTCCATGCTATTTAGTCCTGCTAGATTATCTGGTCTCCGCGGGCATTGTATGAAGCTGGACAAACCGTGGTCCAATCGAGTTAGAGCGGAGACACGGTTATCGCGTCGAGTCATCGAGCGCTGGAACCTGCTTCCAGAAAATGTTGTCAAAGAAGCTAAGGTTAAGGGGTTTAAGCGTCAGCTAGATGCTCTTGGGTGGCAAAACGAAACCTTTCCGTTCACCTGACAAATTCCCATCTTCATACTTTGATTCTATTTACTTTATTTTTCCTCGCCATTGGTATTATTCTCTTCTTTTAACTGATTTCCCCTACTCTCTTCGATTCTTCTTCCTCTCTTACTTACTTCACGTAACTGACATAGCTGGGATAGCTAATGTAAGGAACGTGGGCATTAAATTGGTGGACCAGGGTGTTTTTTGGGTGTTTTTGTTTTAGACCCATCAAGAAGTCGGAGCACCCCTATCAACTCCTTGCTCGGCGACCCGCTCAAGAAGGAACACTTACGGGATTCATCTTATCGTTCCAGTCCCACTTGATCTTGAACTTAAACTTGTACTTTACTTACTGGTGCAACGCTCTTGTCTCTACGCAGGCGTTAGCAATCCACCCATATGGCTAATGATTCTATAGGATATTCAAAAGACAATTTCAGCATAATTACGGTTGCACAGTGTACATGCTTTTGTCTCAAGCCCAAATGTTGTAACACAAGACATCAATAATGTTCAACTCCATGCCTGTTCTTGCGGTCTTCTCTCCGTTGTCCCTCACTTTCCCTTTTCTCCGGGGTCCGGGAATTCTTGGAGATCTGGGATTGGACTGAGGAACAGCTTTGGCCCAAGACGGACGTAACAACCCACAAGGACTTACATGGAGTATTGTAGAACTCCGAAAGGACCGAACTACAAGCACCACAACCCTTGTCCAGTATGGAGAACTGGACATGTTCTCATACTCCCATACCTTATACATCTGAAAAATCCGGACAGCGGAAAAGTTGAACTTTTGCTCACCTGGACATACAACAAGATGAATAATCGCGATGTCCCTCTCCTCCACCGACCTCAAAACTCATGGCGACCCAGGTCAAATTACCTGTCGAACTAACAGAGGAAATTAGAAGCCATTACTCTGCGAAAAACCGAAGGTAAAACCGGTTGTCAGCGGCTTTGCCAGTTCAACATTAATGTTCAAAATGCTTTACGGCAGTGTTGCAGGACGTGGTGGGTTTTCGCCTGGCAAGCGTTCTCCCTATAAAAAGCCACCAATGTCTGTTTAACAACTCTGCGACGTGGCGGATGTGACCCGCCAATGAATAAAGTCACTGCCCACAACTACATACTGGCAAGTCGACTAGACTCACATATCAACTCTTCCCGACACCGTTTCAACTACACACGATTGAACCCGATGTATCGTCGTGATACACATCTGTTTTAAACCTTGATCATGCCTGAGTTGGCGTGTCACCATGAAACTGAGAATAAACTATTTATTTTTTATTTATCAGGCTAATCGATAGAGACGCCGTTCCCGGGTGCCACTGCGTTAATCTCCTCCTCCTCATTGCAACACGTAGAGCAGAGTGTAGCTGACGTTGCCAAAGGCCTTTGTGTATCAACTCCGAACACCTAGCCGGACCCTGGTTGACAGCACCTGCTGTCCCCCTAGACCGTGG
Source organism: Dicrocoelium dendriticum (assembly GCA_944474145.2). Classification (NCBI taxonomy): domain Eukaryota; kingdom Metazoa; phylum Platyhelminthes; class Trematoda; order Plagiorchiida; family Dicrocoeliidae; genus Dicrocoelium; species Dicrocoelium dendriticum. Next base: position 29,072,118 of record OX104071.1, on the reverse strand, counting down.
CCGACAACGTTGCTACTCCCGTCTGTCAGCTATTTCGTCACGCTCTGGAAGCTCGATGACTCCAGTTTGCTTAAAAATTGGGGTCCGCTAAACCTGTATACAGCGGAGCGGAGGGTCAAGATCGTACAAACTATCTACCTATTTGCCTGACATCCGTACTGTGCAAGGTATAGGAAAGGATGCTGGAGCGGAACTTCATCGTTACTTCGAGCCTCTAAACGTGATCGCTTGTGCTCATAATGTCTTCCGGCGAGCAGCTTATGTACCTCGACCCTGTTTGTTGCAAGGGAGAACTGGGCGAGGTCGTTATATGCTTGGAAACGCCTGGACGTGCATTTTGTAAACTTTCTCAAGACGTTTGGCTAGGTCCCTCAGGAAAGGCTCCTTCTTAAACTACGAGGTGCCGGTTTCTTTGGGAATGTCCTTTCTTCTGGTGTAAATTTTTTAGGTGGTCGGACCATGTGAGTCAAGGTAAATGGCAGCCGTTCCGCTCCTGCTTCCATGACTAACGGCGTTCCGCAAAGGCCGGTACTTGGTCCAGAACTGGTCAACATGTTCCTCACTGACCTTAGATCGGAACTTCAGCTGGATTGTCTGATCTATGCCGATGACAGGAAGCTTTGTAAAGAGGTATCCTGTCGCGATGACGCTGACAATTTGCAGGTATTATTGGACCTGTTACACGATAGGTTGGACAAATAACGATCGCCCATAAAGCGTGAAAATGTTCAGTTCTCCCCATAGATATTCCTGAGACATTCGGGATATACGATGTTTGTGTTGAGTTACTCAGAATCACAATTCTTGAGAAAGATTTCGGTGTGCTGATCTCACATGATTTACGGACCACAAAAGTCTCACTACGGAGCGTTGTGTCTGCCAACGTGATGGTTCATGCCACACGAAGAACCTGCTGGCGACGGACCCCAAAAAACTTCAGGATCCTGCTTGCCACTTATTTGTGCCCGATACTTGGATAAGGACCTTTTGCCACCTGTCCTCATGCCAAATTTGTGTGGGACGTGATTGAGAAGGTCCGGCAGGGTGCTGCGGAATCCATCCTGGAATTAAGGGACTTGCCATAACTTCTTCGAATACAGCGGATGCGCCTGTTCTTCCTGGAATTTCGTTGACGTAGCACTGAGCTGATTTTTACTTGGCGAATCCTTTGGGTGAGAAGGACGGAGCTACAACAGTTCTTTCAAGTCAACTCTAACAGATCGACTCGGGGGCACAACTGGAAACTATTTTAACCCCGAAGCCCCAAAGGTCACCCTACTCTCGCTCTTTTAACCCGAATCGTAAATACCTGGAACAACTTACAGAAAACTTGGTCGACGCGCAGACTGAAGAAGGTTTAGGCCCTCACTTGAGGGGTACGCAGGGATCATGCTTCTACCAAGTTGACCGTTAAGGCCCCATGTGGAATATCATTTCATAACGAGCTACGGTTTCCAGCTAATGATCTGGAAGTGAAGGAGCTGACAAAGGACGTTCCTTCTGCTCTCTAACATCCAATGATCTCATGAGGTAACGTCATTAAAAATCGCAATCAATAGTTTATGAATAGTGCGTCTAGGCCTGTCCACCCTGCCTTGTCCGGGACAAAATGGCACCAGAAATGGTGTTGCGTGTCGGTATTAAGCGGGTCGTGGTGTTGCAAAGAAACCTACCCCGAACGCCTACTTAGTTTGTGGACGCATTTAATGCACTATCGAAGGATTAGAGGGGACGTACTCCGAAGCTAACGTATTTTGACTGGGTAGGTTGGCCCTGATTTGTCCTGGCCATTTAGTCCCGTTAGATAACCTGGCCACCGTAGGCATTGTATGAAGCGGGACAAACCGCGGTCCAATCAAGTTTGGGCAGAGACAGGGCTATCGCTTCGAGGCATCGAGCGCTGGAATTTGCTTCCAAAACATGTAGCCAAGGAAGCTACGGTTAAGGGGTTAAGGGTTAAGAGGCGTCAACTAGATGCTCTTGGGTGGCAAAATGAACCCATTCCTTTTTCCTGACTAATTCCCATCATACTTCGATAATATTTTCTGTTCTGTCCCTTACCGGTGGTATTATTCTCTTCCTTTAACTGGTTTCCCTTATTATTTACCTTCGAGTTTTCTTCCTCTCTTACTTTTTTCATGTAACTGGCATAGCAGGGACAGCCAGTGTAAGGAAGCTGGGCATTAAATTTGCGGACCAGGGATTTTTCGGGTGTTTTCGTTTTAGACCAAGCAAGAAGTCGGAGCACCACTAGCAACTCCTGGATCGACGACCAGCTCAAGCAGGAACACTTCCGGTAACTCGATTTGGGGCGTGCCATACAGATCGAGCGTTTTAAGTAAAATATCGCAAAGCCCAGTCTTTGACGAAACACTCCTGAAAAATTTAACTATTGTCAAATTTGCTCTGAGATCAAGTGGTTATGTCTAACTCACAATGTTGGCGTTGTGTGAAAGTGGTGACTAAGATTATCCAATGCATTGCCTGCAAACTCTATGCGTGTGGCCTAAAGCGTTGCTCGCAGCTTAAGGAACCGCTCTTCAAGACCTATGCGGAGCACAAGGGTTTGCTATGGATTTGTCGATATTGCATCGATGCTGCTGCGTTGGCAAGACGACCGCCACATCAACATCCTGAAAGACGTTCTTCCGCTACTGCTGCTAGGCGTGCCAGAAAGCGGCGAAAGACATCTTCCAGCGACGCTCCAAAACTCGCAGCCGCGCCCGCCCCGCCTACTTCTCATTCGCATAACTTGACACATCCAGCCTGTTGAGCCTACGACGAAGTCAAGTGCGGCTGTAGTGAAGGAGAAAGCGAACTTGGTCTCGTGTGGCCAAGGTCCCGTCACGCGTGTCACCAATACTTAGTCTTTGACTAAACCGGAGATTCCATCTTCTCAGTCACAAATGAAGATAATTCTTAACAGAATTTCTGAGCTGGATAAAGTGATAAAGAAAAATCCATCATCTCTTAAGCCACCAATATCAGGGCGCATTCAGCCTTCTCGTGACCGCTGTCTCCTCATCCTGAACGCAGCGGAATTGGACAAGGCTATCTCGGCGGAGCGAATGTTGGCTGAGCAAATACTACTCGATCGGATGATTTCTCTACTGTTTGATGCAGGCAAACCGGGAATAAACATTGTCTCTGCCTTCCGTCCCGGTAACAAGCCAGAAAATTCCTACCAGGGTTGACCCCTCAAGAGTGTATGCAGAAACGAAGAAGGGTGCGCGCGCATCCTTCGACGGACTCCACGTATCATAGTTGAAACTTTCTACGTGTTACGAGACCTCTCTCCTGGGTCCGAATTAAAATGAAGAAGACTGTAGAGGAAATTCGAACACGCCGGGCTAATGGTGAAACCGACCTACTTATCGTGTTTTTGCGTAGTTTGGAAGAGCACAAGAGTGCGCTGGTGGCCGATTCTTATCACCCTCAGACAGAAAAGCATAAAAACGGACTACGCTTGCTATCTGCCAATGTATGCAGTCTAAGGAATAAACTGGATGATATTCAGTTGCTTACTTCGGAGACTCGTCCAGCCCTGATGGCCTTCACCGAAACCTGGCTATTCTCAGATATCACGTACACGGAGGTGTCTATCCCTGGATACCATTACTTCCGGTCCTATCGCCACGGAGTGCTGTCAGGTGGTGGAGTAATTCTCTATTGGAAGACGCCTCCAAGCACATTTAGTTGAAGCTAGCAGTGGCCGGGATGACAATTTTGAAGCCCACTGGTGCCGTGTTCATGACCGATGCAGACCTTTCTTGGTCGATGTCGTCTACAGAGCGACATCGGGTCCCGGAGCGCGCTTGTTGGGCTCGATAAGGATGTATGGTGGGCACAAAGACCGTCTAACCTTGGGGGATTTCAATGTGCCGGATAACGATTGGGGCCTACTTCTTTGTGATCGCCGATCTGATTCCTTCGATGTCACATTGCCTAAAACCGCTCTCGATTGCAGTCGCGTTCAACATGTCTTGACGCCTACTCGTAGTTTCTCAGACCAGACCCCTTACATCCTAGATCTCGTGCTCTCCCTGGCGGATTCAGATAGCACGAACCTAACCGTTCTTCAACCCGTAGGCAAGGGCGATCATTGTGTTATTTAATTCCACTAAACTCGTCGTCTCACGATCCATAGCCACGGTGGTCACCGTCGGAAATTTTGGCGTGCCGACCCACTCAGTCTGAAAACGGCCTCAAGCGCTACGGATTGGGTATCGCTGTACACATTTACCTCGACGACGCGTGGAATCGTGTATTCTCTAAAACGACGTCGTTATTTAACAGGTCGTTCCCTCCGCCCATCAAAAGCCTTCCGCTAGAGGTCCACCTCGGATGGATCGAGAGTTGAGGTCAACTAGGAGTAGAAGGAGCAAATTATGGGACCGCTTTAGGCAGTCTCATTCAGAACTCGACTTCTCTCAGTACAAGACTGTCAGGAATGTTCGTGCAGCGATGAAGTGCCAGAAACGCCAACAATACGAACTATCATTGGCAAAACACTCCAGAATCGCGCCGAAAATGCTCTACTCTTACTTGGAAAGAAGCACCAGAGTTGGTATTGGTATCCTTGCTTTGTGTTTCTGTGATCATCAAGCTTTACTTCACGAGGACGCTGAAAAAACTGGTCACCTGGCTATGTAATACGCTTCTGTTTACTCGAAACAACCACCATTATGTAACAGAGCCTTATCCACCTTTCCATCTTAAATAAATAAATAAATAAACTTTTATTCTCGACAAGACGAGGCACACCTTTACAGGCCTGGTCATGTTTAGCTAACATAGTGTGATCAAAAATGTACAAAAAGTACATGTTTGGCATAACTCTATGTAAGTGTATGGATGTATATACGTATGTAACTGTGTATGAACGTAGCTCGTGTCTTTGAATATGCCGCAGTATTTTGACTGTTTGTTATCCTCAGGAATGTGAGCATAAGCGTTTCATGTCTGCGGGTTGGATCGCACTTTCCGGATATCCAGCGTGTATGGGTGTATATACGTGTGTAATTGTGTACGAGGCGGGAGAGCCTATGGTGCGCTGAGGCTGGTGGTGGCTAGATCCTGACAGATGGTCTACCCACTGCTGCCACTGTCGCGCCATAGTCTCATGTCCTGGGTGCCTCCTCGTGGCGACCGCTGGGTGGGAGTTGGGTTTCTCCCTTCTCCCTGCTAACATCCAGGACACTAATCCGCATGAGTAAGTGAACTGACCATGTGCTAGACCCGCTGCCTTTCGGGTGTTCATTTAATCGAAGGCTTTGGCTGAGGACCCGAGTCGTTCTCCTGCCAGGTGTGGGCGCCCTAACAGTATCCTAGTCCATCCTCTTCGGAGGTTAGGAAGTGGACGATGACCCTCTTCCCGTAAAACCTAGCCATGGGAGACAACAGGTTTACGGGTTATAATCTCACAGCTCGATTGGCGTAGAGCACGAGTGCCACGCGTTGTCTCTGACGGTGGGAGGACGCCTCCGGGTGTTCAGTGGTTTGCTACTGCCCGCCTCAAGCCAGGCAGCCCCGGGTCAAATTGGTGCAAACCCGCCAAATCCCACCTGCGCCTGGCCGTGGTCGCAGGTGCGTATCCAATTACGGTGGCAAAACATATGGTAATTGTTCCAGAACCTCAAAGGCTGCGTGTGGCGGCCGTCAAGCAGGTCCCTATCTGTCTCTGCAATCACATTCCCCAGCTGGATCTGCTCCCCACTTCCTTGTGGGTCAAGCTATTGAGCCAAAGGCTCCGGGTGGAGTCCCTCAAGCAAACCTCCGAAGCACAACGACCACTCGCGTGCGATTGCCCACCAATGCAATCGTATGCCTGCGCGCAAAGCACTCAACATCGGGTGCTGGAACGTGCGAACACTACTGGACCGGAACTCCAGCGAGCGCCCGGAGCGACGCACTGCACTGGTCGCAATGGAGCTGGCGCGCTACAATCTCGATATTGCGACGCTCAGTGAAACTCGGCTCGCTGAGCAAGGTAAGTTACATGAAGCAGGTGCTGGCTACACATTCTGCTGGGTGGGCAACACCGCATCAGCACCACGTGAACATGGGGTCGGATTTGCAATATCCGATCGCCTCCATGGCCAGTTGGTGGGTGAACCAACGGGCATCAGCACGCGACTGATGACTGTTCGCATACGACTCGGAAGAGGCAAGTTTGCTACTTTTATAAGCACGTACGGTCCGACCACGTGTTATCCTGATGACACGCGTGCTCAGTTCCACACTGAGTTATCCTCCGTGATACGGTCTGTGCAGAAGAGCGACCGACTATTTCTGCTGGGTGATTTCAACGCGCGCGTTGGGCGTGATGCATCAGCGTGGACAGATGTTATCGGTTCGCATGGCATTGGATCAGTGAAGGCGAACGGTGACAGGCTGCTCTCACTGTGTGCCACTCACGACCTAACGATCACGAACAATCAGTTTGCACTGAGTGCGAGTGATATAGCAACTTGGAAGCACCCACGGAGTGGTCACGCTCACCTGCTCGACTATGTCATCGTACGTCAGCGTGATATGCGTGAAGTGCGCATGACACGTGTACTGCGTGGAGCTGAGTGTGGCATTGCTCACAAATTGGTTCGGACCAAACTGTACATATATTTTCGTAAATCAATGTATTGCACTTCCGCCGTGAATCCGCGTTAATTTAACATTCTCTCCCTCGGTACTGTGACGAAACGTACTGAGCTGGAGAAGGCGATGGCTGCACGCCTGTGTGGTGATGTGGACTGCAAAGCCACAGCGGGCGACCTGTGGCACAACATTCGCAACCAGGTGACAGCTGCTGCCGAGAAGACCATCGGGCGCGCAAACTGTAACCGGCCTGATTGGTTTGATGACAACAATGTGACGATTGTCGCATTGGAGTCAGAGAAAAATGCAAAATTTGCTGCACATGTTGCCCACCCCAGTGACTTGGGGAAGAGTAGTCAGTTTCGCAAACTTTGACGGCGACTGACCCGAGAGCTCCGTCGCATTAAATATGCATGGTGGACAGAGAAGGCGAAGCAGATGGAATGCTACGGTGGACGCCGCCAGCACAAGGAATTCTTTGACTCCTTGAAGGCGGTGTATGGACCGAGATTGGAGCCGCTGAGGACACTGATCGATGGTAGTTCAGGCGCTACCTGCACCCAGACTGCAGACATAATGCAGATCTGGTGAAAACACTTTGGCTGTCTCTTGAACAACCGTTCAGAGATCGACTGGCCTACATTGAATGGCCTGAAGCAGCACGTTGTGAAGGCGGATCTGGCGGATACGCCGACTCTGGATGAGACGCAGAGAGCACTTGGTCAGCTGCGAAACGGCTCGTGTGCCGGTGCCGACGGGATCCCACCTGAAGTATTGAAACACGGCGGACCCGCGTTGTTGACTGCGCTGCACCACTTGGTGCAACGCTTATGGATTGGGGAGGAGGTGCCTGCTGAGCTGAAGGATGTCTTTGTGCTACCACTGTACAAGGGTAAAGGCAGCAAGCAATGTTGCACGAATTATCGTGGCATCAACTTGCTGAGTTGTGTGGGCATGGTGATTGCCCGAATCTTGCTCAACCGCCACGTCAGTCAGGTTGTGGAACTTAACGTGGCGGAGGAGCAGTGTGGATTCCGTTCGGGTCGCAGCGCTATAGATATGGTGTTTGCGGCTCGTCAGTTGCAAGAGAAGTGCCGAGAACGACACCAGCCATTGTACTCGCTTTTTGTGAATTTAACCAAGGCAACTGATACGGTGAACCGCGAGGCATTGTGGCTGGTGTTGGATAAGTTTGGTTGCCCGCGTAAGTTTGTAAGTTTAATTGAATGTCTGCACAATGGTATGCGAGCGAAGGTGCAGCTGCGTGGAGAGACCTCGGATGACTTTGCAGTCGACTCTGGTGTGAAGCAAGGCTGTGTCTTAGCTCCTGTCCTGTTTAATATAATGGAACAATGGGACAATGGATTTATGCGGGTATAAAAGCTAAAGCTTGACAAATCCCGTAGGGTGATCAGTGCGAAAATCATAGAAGTGTGAAAAATTCAATGGAAACCAATTCAGTAAAATCGTTTAACAACAAGTCACTACAAGCTTGTGGACTCACCGCGTTTGAAGTGTCAAAATAATAATCCACTATAACTCCGGAGGGGATCAGGAGGTATGGAGTATTTGGTTAAAAGAGTCACCACCACTTGAAATTCGCATGGGGCAAAGTGTTTGAGTTTGAAGCGTCAAAATATACCGTATGCAAATAACCAGCAATATTAATAACAGTAATCATAACGTATATTTCTCTAGCCACTAAAAAAATATGCCTACAAAGAGAGGGATCGATTTTACTTGTGCAACATACTCACACCTGCATACTTGTCATTAGTAGGCGTTATGCAGGGAGGCGATAGATACATTTGTAGAGATACTTTGGGCTTTTCAATGTCGTTTCCTATAAGTACACGAACATTCCCAGTTTTTGTTTCCGGTGAACATAGGGGATATCTTGGATGCAGCTGGTTCAGGGGAAGGAACGTGAAAGGTGAAGCAATTGCAGCCATCAATCAAAATAAGCCTGATAGCGTGCAATCGCGCACAATAGAGTAATTTAGCACAAGTTATCTGTAGGTTCACCTATATGTAAAATAAATAAGAAAGCTAGAATTAAAATTTTTTTATATTTTAGCTGCATATGAATCTTCAAAGTCACAGCCGTGTTAACCGAGTTTGTTAAGGCAGTAGGTCAATAGGAGCTAGTTAAGGCACAGGGAAAAGCTTGGACGTTTCTAGATCTAGATATCGGATTGACCTGAGCAAACAAGATCTGCGGCGTGTTACATAGTCGTTAGGAGGCTAAGTGGTCCCTGTTGTTTTCCTTATGGACTACATTTATCTCCCTTTATCGATGACTTCTAAAACACTAGCCGCTAAGAAGAAAGGTTCAGCCGCTAACTCAATGTTACCAACCCGGCGAATTTTAAGGAGCTCTAGTAAAGTTGTGGAGGTAGATCAACTTGCTTCCTCTTCCCTGGTATCGCCAATCTTCTGGATGAACAACTCGGCCACAAATGCGCTATTGTCAAATAACGAACTTTTCAAAGTTTCCAAGAAGGCTGTAGAAGTACGTAAACCTAAGGAAACTCTTGAAATTCACAAAGATCGTTTAGCTTCTACTATCAACAGTCCCACATAAGTATACCAGAGAGTCTTTCGGACAGAAAAGGACATCAAAACCATCAATTAAAAGCTCTGGGTAATAGACGATTTCTGCAACCTGCTGCGTTCCTTCTCCTACTTGTGTATTAGGCCTAATAAGCCCAAACTAGAGTACTTGCACAAGAATTCATACCTCATCTCTGCAGTTACATCAGAAGCTTTTGAACGTACACGTCGTCAGAAAATTGTAGTCGCGTTCAGTGTGCCTGATAAGACTAAAATCAAAACCGTGGAACAGGTCGTGCTTGAAGTCAGCAACTTACGGTCCATACGTTGTATATCCATCCGATTAAAGAAGAACTCGATGAGGCATTGCTGCCCGGTCGTGTTCAAGCTCTCTGACGAAGCAAATGCCAAAAAGATCATTTGATCTCAGTTTTATAGCCGCAAGACCCGGTTTCGGAAGGATAATTCTTAAACACGATGAGACACCACTCCAAAGGGAAGTGATTCGAAGTAGACGACCTCTGGTAGGTCCAAAGTAACACGTCCACGTAACACAATGGAACAATGGAACAATGGATTTATGCGGGTATAAAAGCTAAAGCTTGACAAATCCCGTAGGGTGATCAGTGCGAAAATCATAGAAGTGTGAAAAATTCAATGGAAACCAATTCAGTAAAATCGTTTAACAACGAGTCACTACAAGCTTGTGGACTCACCGAGTTTGAAGTGTCAAAATAATAATCCACTATAACTCCGGAGGGGATCAGGAGGTATGGAGTATTTGGTTAAAAGAGTCACCACCACTTGAAATTCGCATGGGGCAAAGTGTTTGAGTTTGAAGCGTCAAAATATAAATCCGCTGTTGAAATTTGCGTGGGGAAAATTATTTTAAAGTATGGCTTTTGGATCTCTCAAAATTAGACTGTACTATGGGAGATAGTGCAATGAAGTGAGTGCACTATCAACTCGATTTTTGAACTCGATCAGGTTGGGTGCACTGACTACAGCTTCTGGGAGAGCATTCCAGGCTTGGCAAACACGCACGGAAAAGAAATTCCGTCGACAATCCAAACGGCTGTACTGCACTGCCAGCTTCAGGTGATGGCCTCTCAGGTTATTGTTGTTACTGAGCTCCAGCAGATGGCGGCAGGTATGATTGGGGTCTGTAACAATCTGATAAGCCAAAATCAAATCGATATTGACCACTAAATATCCCGAGCAATCTCAGTCTGTCTTCATAGCGTAACTGGCCTAAACCTTTCACGTTCTTCGTTGCGCGTCGTTGAGGTTTCTCTAAATTAGAGAGGTCTTTCCTCAGCCACGGCTGCCAGACTTGTATTGCATACTCCACGTGTAGTCGTATGTATGCACCTAGAAGTTGGTGAAAAACGGATGGATCCAAGCGTCCAAATGTGCGCCGGAGAAGGCCCAAATTTCGAATGCTCACGTTCGATGCTTTCTTTGCCTTGGCTGAACAACCAAGGTCGGACTGAATCAAGACTACTAAATCCTTTTCCTCAGCAGTTCTGTAAAGCACATGGTCACCCAGTTTACAGAAAAATGCTGATTGGTGACGTAAGTGTAATACGTTGCACTTTTCTGTGTTGAGGGGGAGTTGGTTCTGAACTGACCACGCATACACCTTATTCAGATCCTCTTAAAGTATTGCGGAGTCGTCTGGTGTATTGATCGCTCTCCAGACCTTGATGTCGTCGGCATAGAGTAGGCAGTTGGAAAGAATGAGGGCCGCTATGTCGTCAATATACATCAAAAACAATCGTGGCCCCAGTACCGATCCTTGTGGTACACCACATTCGACTTGGATTGGGTGGGACAGGGACCCACGCACTTTTACCTCTAAGCTCCGGTGGAGAAGAAAGCTTGTGATCCATCCTAGGAGCGGATCACCAATGCCGAAGCTCTGAAGTTTGCAGATCAAGATTCCATGGTCTAGTCGATTGAAGGCCTTTTAGAAATCTAGGTAGACCACGTCCACTCCTGCACCGCTGTCAATTAATTTGGTCCAACTCGATCTTGCTAGCAGCAGATTTGTGGTGCGCGATCGATTCCGTCGAAAACCGTGCTGTTCATGTGCAAGGAAGGCAGACTCTTCTAGATAGGCTGTTAATACGTCAGCAACAATAGCTTCAATAACCTTTGAAAGGGCCGGGAGAAGGGTTACAAGACGGTAGTTGGCTGGATCAGAACGGCTACCGCCCTTGTGAATTGGGGTTATTATCCCACATTTCCACATCTCGGGTACATACATCTGCTCGAAGCAGCGTTGGAAGAATCGCGCCAGAGGCTCGGCTAAACCTTCTCCCATTACCGCAAGGGACTTAGGGTGAATTTTGTCGATTCCAGGAGAGCTATGCTTACGCATACACAACAACTTCTTTAATACATCCCCGCCGTGAAAGTTATGTGAGTAAGTTTTGGTTGTAAAACAGCTGCTGACAAAGGAACAGATGACCAAGGAATGCATTGAAAGTTCGAAGCATATTGCAGCCGCAAGGCGTTCGCCGCATCCTCTGTAGTCAGCGTCATGCCATCTGGCGTTTGAAGAGGAGGGGTTCCCCTTTTCACCTTGCGCAGGTTGTTTACATGTTGGTAGAGCAGCTTATGATTCGAAAACATGCGCTCCGTCAGATGCTGCTGGTATGTCAGTTTATCCTCACGAACGAGTTGAGTGCAATGATTACGTTGAATTGCATAGGCCATCCAGCTCTCCGTGCTCGGGTGTTCCTTATAGATATGCCAGGCCGAGTTCCTCACTGCCATACATTTCCGTGTCCTACTTCGCACAAATGAAACAGTCTTCTTCGAGTGGACAACCTTAGTTTCCGATGCCTCTTCCACGAGAGTGCTAAATTGGTTGACGAAATGTGGCCATGCGACTATCGGTACTTCGTCTGTCAGAAAGTTCCAGTTGGCTGTCTCTGCAAGTCGAGCCAGCTCATCGTACCGTATGGTAACTCGGCTTTCCCGTGTAGTATCCGCAGGGTATTCTGCGTAGCATATATAATCGAAGAGTAAAACTGCACGATCGCTGCAACCCAAAGGAGCGTTGATGATTACTTTCTCGACCATGAGTTCTTCGTTAATAAATATCCGCTCCAGGATGGACGGCCTTTCTGCTGCTCTGAATCTGGTGGAATTGTCGATATGGCCATAAAGCGGAAAACTGGAGACAAGGTCTTTTAGATCCGCTTTGAACTGTTCCGTAGGTGTTGCTTGGGCATCCAGAGCGTGGATAATGAAGTCACCAGCGATAAGAATATGGCTGTATCTCCTGTTGATCACAAGCCTCAGCGCAGACGCCAGATTGAAGTCCAGCTCGGGTGTCGAGGATGGAGGTCGATAAACGACCGCCACCAGACAGACGTCCTTGCCCGTTAAACGCAGCCGACACCAAAGAGTATCCTGCACGTTACTGTACACGTCTTCTATGGGCTCACATTGGAGGTCACTGCGGTAGTACAGAGCCACCCCGCCCCTTTACTGGATCGATCGCGCCGAACGACGGACATGCCTGGTAGCTCGACCTCCGTGTCTGTGATATCCGGGCGCAACCACGTCTGCGTTATAGCGACGGGGTCACACGATTTGGACCTTTGACGTAGTCGCAGTTCGGGTAGTTTGTTAAGTAGACTTTGAGCGTTAGTGTACATACAGGACAGCTGCTTGAGCACCAACAGAGCTTGTGGGGGATTACACGAAGTTGGATTTAAGCCCGCCGATGAAAGGCCGGAACCTGATCGTTTTTTGCGCAGTTTATCGATGGACATTTTGCACGGGCCTGCAGCCTGCCTAACGTCGTTCCTGCACACGCAGAACGCTCTTCAATAGCGTCGTTTTCAGTGGTTGGTAATGTTGATGCAGTGTCTTCGGCTCCGTTTATTTTATCACATTGAGCCACAGATGGTGTTTCATCCTCCGGTGGCTTCGATTCAATAAATGGTACCTTAAATCGTAGTTCCGATGGCAGTGCGTTGTGCATTTTATGCCAGTTACGCATTAAGTTCGCCGCCATCTGCTGGGACTGAACCACAAGTTTCAGTATCATTGGACCATTATCTTTGTAATGAGGTGAAACGGGCAGTCTAGAAATCGACTGAAGGATGACGTCGCCTGCAGATAGAGTTTCGCGGATGTACCGCCATTCTTCCAGATCGTGAGCATGAGCCTCCTCGTCCCTAGCTGTTGGTAGCTTGGGCACACCATGAACTAAAATGGTTTTTCGCCAGCTGGCCGTGTTGCGATCGTCTAAATTGTTTTTTCTCGCTGACGTTCGCTCCATGGAACATCCGGAAAGATGCGGATCTTACTTTCTTTACCTCGGAGGTGATATGCCGATAAGAGCACCACCTCTACATCGTCAGTGGATGCCAGTGTTATGCGCATAATTCTGGGCTCACCATAGTGAACGGAGTTTGGATGTCTCGTCACACGCGTGATGTTAGTCGGCTTGACCCTAGCACCTATGCGATCGCAAATGAGAATCCACTGGTTCGGATCGTCCTGTTGCTTACCTCTCAGAGAAATTGCTTTGGATTCAGGAACGTTAGTGCAAACGAGTGTTAGAGCACCGTAGTTCCTCCTGGTGTTCGGTACTGCGGGAGACGTCGTGATGGATGGACTAAAACAAGTCTCTGAATTTCGTGCTTGGTCTTTTACACATGTCGCAGATATTGTGCTTAAAGTCTTGTTTACAGTGTCTCTAGCAATAGTCGCTGCGTAAGTTGAATGGCTTTTAGAGATACTCAGACTTTGTTTGTCAGTCGGAAGTCTGGTTCTTACCGAGGCTTTGGATAAGGGCGGAATGGCTGAGGAACTGAGGATGTTTTGTTCGTACGTAATGCCTGATTGGTTCGGGGTTCCCAAGATATTCGCCGCTGTGATTTCGCGAGAACGTCTGGCTCTTTTCTTCGGTTTAGTGGCGGTGAGTAAATAAATAAATAAATAAATTGTGTATTCTCGACTAAGCGAGGCACGCCTGCGCAGGCATGATCGTGTTAAGAGTACAAAATGTGGTCAGTTAATGTACAATGGAACAATGGGATTGTTGCATATGTTTATATATGAATGTATGTAAGTTTGCATGTAGGCGTGTTTAGCTTTGTTTATGGGATTGGTAAATGTCTCTTGTCATTTTGCTTGAATGTGTTTGAAGGTGTCGTCAGTGCTTGCTATCTGTGGACTTGAAGAGATTGTTCGGATAAGCAATGGGTGACTTTAGTTAGTGGCGAGTCACAACCGCCACGTCACAGTGTGGAGATACAAACCTTGCCTCTAAGGAAATAATTCTTTCATTTAGGCGTAATTCTGCTTCTGCAATCCGACGGTCGTAATCTTTCGACAAAGCAATTATGCATTTTACTATGGGAACCGTTGTGCAATTAAGACAGAACGAAACAGACTCGTACAGATTGTTGTGCTTGTTAGCCTCAGTAATCGGACTATTATTAACGGAACACAACGCACAATGCTGGTCCGATTCCACTGTCTGGGCAAGTGACTCATCTCCACTTGTAACTTCTCCCCTTGTTACATTGGTCATGGTCGACTGCAGCGAAGTGGCACGGCCCGGTTCACGGGCTAGTATGGTGTCGTGCGTGGTAGGTGTACTTCTCCGTCTTGTCCGCTTGTGGTCGGAGGACACGTTGATCGACTTACGCGTGATGGGCCTGTGCGTCATGCGGTCACGTTTGAATATGCCGAGCAGGACGCGCTTGGGTCGTCTGAGTGATTGAATTGATCTGGCCGAAATGCAATGGCGATCGTGAAGTTTGCTGGGCGCTTGAGTGCGCAAGTTAAAAATGAATTTCTTCTGTAACTGTTATGCACAGTGGTGCTGTGAAGCGACTGAAGGCTTGTTAGCAAGCGGAAAGATTTCTCTATAGAATGATGTGAAAATCCGAAGGGTTGTACAAAATCCACGAAAAGCTGCAGACTGGAGAGGTTTTGCATGTGAAATCCCCCGGCAAACTCCGCGAATAACACAGACACAAACTAGAGGTTGAAGCGATGGGAATAATCCGGGTGGAATGGATCCACCGTGTAGAGAACATGATTCCGAGTGGAATGAATGCACGCTAGGTGCTATGCAGTGAAATGGTGATGAATAGTTCACAAAAAGGCGAGAGCCGCGAGGATACGTGACAGCACTTCGGTGCTTTTGATGCGGCTTGTGCTTACGGTGTTCGTGTGGAGCACCATATTGATGGTGGGTTGCTGAACATCCGTCGTTTCGGTGCGAGAACTCTAGTCTGTGAGACAACTATCCGGATGTTGCTGTTTGCTGACGACTGTGCGTTGTTTTCACACAGCACAGATGAGTTGCAGCACATGACTAGTGCTCTGGCTTCGACAGCGGCCAAATTCGGGCTCACCATCAACACAAGCAAAACTGTCTGTCTCTTTCAGCCTTCACTGGAGGTGCAATCTTCAATATTGCCGCGAATCAGCATTGGTGCTGAAGTATTGGAAACCACCTCCCGCTTCTGCTACCTTGGGAGTGTGATGTGGACTGATCAGCAGCTACACGTTGAGCTGCGTATTCGCGTGTGGAAGACAGCGGCTGCATTCGGGAAGCTTGAGTACCGAGTGTGGAACAACCAACAGCTTACCGTTGGCACGAAGCTGATGGTGTATAAATCCATGGTACTGTCCGTTCTTCTATACGGCAGTGAAACGTGGACGATGTACCGTCGGGATGTGCGATATCTCGAGCGGTTCCATCAGCAGTGTCTGCGACGAATTTTGCGGATCGGTTGGGGCACCAGATTTGCAGACACGGAAGGGTTGCGCCGAAGTGGGATGTATGCAGTGGATGGCATACTTTTACTGCGACACCTGAGGTGGATCGGTCATGTGAGCCTTATGGATTCGATGCGGATACCGAAACCACTCTTATACCGTCAGCTGAGTATTGGGAAGCGGCACGTGGGGAAACCAAAGTTACGTTACCAGGACATCATTAAAGTGAGAATCACACGTTCTAACCCTGATTGCAGATCATGGGAATCGAAGGCGGTTGATCGTGGTGCATGGCGCGATCTCCTCACGAAGGCAGTTGCTGAAGTGTGGGAGAAAGACATCATGCATACAGAGAAGAAGCGGCAAGTGCGGAAGCAGCAAGCACCGATGAATTGTACTCCATCGACATCGAGCGCATGGTGCTGTAGAACATGCGGTCGCGGGTGCCTTAATCAGGCAGGCCTAGTGAGCCATGAGAGAGGTCACTCGGGACCACTGCCGAAGCGACGACGGGTCCCGCAGTGAACGTAGGCAGCACCGGCGCAGCGTTTGTAGGCACGCTGAATCCGAGTTACTGATCGCGTGCTTGCATGCTAAGTCTCTTTATTTCAGGTGGTGGGTTTTCGGTTCTCTCCTAATGCCTCTCTTTCTCATATAAATGTCTAGTGGGCCATGAGCTGGGCCCTTTGGGGCCACTACAGAAGCGACGATGGGTCCAGCAGAGAGTTATGGCGAGCCGGCGCAGCGTTTGTAGGCACGCTGAATTCGATTTACTAACCGCGTGCTTGCATGCTAAGTCTCTTTATTTCAGGTGGTGGGTTTTCAATTTTGCCTAAATGCTTTTCTTTCTCGTATAAATATCTCCCTGTACTCTATTCCATTAACTTGCACACCTCGCCTAAACCAATTGTATTCGATTTCATAACCTTTTTGTGTTCGTGGCATTCCGGAAACTATACTTTCTGACCTCGTGCACTTGGCTAGCATCTGTTTGTAAACAATTTATTACATATTCTATTTAATTAAGGTTTATGTCACCGTTTCCATATGCATTAATCGAGTTTTCCCTTTTCTCTCTCCCTTTCTCTCTCAAGTGATTGGCTGTTGTTTGATATCCCTGGTGTGGCTGCGCTTGCTGTGCATGTTGACAAGGTGCCTACCTGTCTATTACCCACTCTCTCGTCCATACTGGCTCCAGGATACAGTTGGTCGTTGCTGGAGGGTACGGGGTGCACGGTCCTTGTGGCCATGCTAGGCTCGAAGAGTGGTTCCATGCAGTTAATGTGGAGCGGACTGCGGTCCAGCCACCGTCTTGTGTGCGCTTGATTTCCCAAATACAGTGTGCTTGTGTTTGCCTTTGAAGGAGTGTGAGCCGGCTCCGTTGATGAAACG
This sequence comes from Dicrocoelium dendriticum, assembly GCA_944474145.2. Lineage (NCBI taxonomy): Eukaryota > Metazoa > Platyhelminthes > Trematoda > Plagiorchiida > Dicrocoeliidae > Dicrocoelium > Dicrocoelium dendriticum. The sequence goes on along the minus strand of OX104071.1, from coordinate 29,054,820 downwards.
TGGCTCCCATCCACATGCCTCCCGGTCTTATTCCCTCGGGTTTACACTGGATACGGGGTGTGTGGATGGAGCTGTGGGTGGTGCAGCGCAAGCCACCCATGATCCCTCTGTAGGCGCAGGCGTCCTGTGGCTTGCCACAGTGACAAGCAAATCCGAAAGCGGATGCCGCCAACCAATTGTGTACGAATGTAGCTTGTGTCTTTGAATGTACGGCAGCATTTTTGACGGTTATTCTCAGGCATGTGAGCATAAGCGCTTGATATCTGTGGGTTGGTAGCAATTTCCGGATATCCGCTAGCCAGTGACTTTAGTTTGTGGCGAGTCACATCCGCCAAGTCGCAGTGTTGTTAAACAGACATTTGTTGCTTTTTATGGGGAGAACACTTGCCAGGCGAAAACCCACCACGTCCTGGAACACTGCCGTCGAACTATTTGCTGGAACGGGTTAAACCCGAACCACCCAGCGGGCACCACGAGGAGGTTGTTCTACTAGCCAGCCCAAGTAGATATTACCACTAATTCTGTGATGAAATTTCTTCTTCAGTTAGGTCCGTATAGCTCACCCGGCCCTGATGTATTGCGTACTTTGTTCCTCAGGACTTTGGCGGAGTACATAGCTTCACCCATATGTCAAGTCGTTCGTCACTTACTAGAAGCTGGCCGTCTTCCTTTAGCTTGGAAAGTGGGTATCGTCATCCCCATTTACAAAGGAGGAAGTCAACGTGATCCGGCCAATTGTCGTCCAATCTGCCTGGCGTCAATAGTGTGTAAAGTTATGGAACGGATCCTAAAACATGCAGTTACTCTTCATCTTGGGGAACAGAATGTTATTTCTTATGCCCAGCACGGGTTCAGGAAAACACGCTCCTGTGCCTCGAATTTGCTCGTTGCTAAGGAGACTTAAGCAAGGTCGCTAGACTCCGGCAAACGCTTGGACGTTGTGTTTGTTGACTTCAGCAAAGCTTTTGACGAAGTCCCACAGGAATGCCTGCTGTTTAAACTCCAAGGAATCGGTATTTCTGGGAACCTGCTGTCTTGGACCTCCTACTTCCTAAACGAACGGTCTATGTAAGTGAAGGTGAATGACACATTTTCTGCTACTGTTCTCCTGACGAGTGGGGTCCCACAGGGCTCTGGCCGCGGTCCCGTATTTACAATATCTTCATCAACGACTTACCATCCACTCTTCAGAAGGATTTTCTAACCTATGCTGATGACCTAAAGCTATGGATGGAAGTATCCAGACTTGAAGACGCTTACAGATTCCAAACTACGCTCGATCTACTCCATGACTGGTCGGTTAGGTGGCATTTGCCCGTAAATCTTGAAAAATGCTTTGTCATCCCCGTTGGCTCATCAAACCCATTTGGAAATTACCACATTGGTGGTTCCTTGCTCAGAAGCGTAATCCAAGAGAGGGACCTCGGAGTGATAGTGTAATCAGACCTCAAATCTATTCAAGACAATCAGAAGAGGGGCTCCGCTGCCTAGAGAATGTTCCATTCTATACGTAGTGGATTGTCTCTCCTGACCCCGGGACACTTCCGACTCCTCTTTGGCTAGCATGTACGCCCGATGCTCGAATACGGGTTACCTGCTGCCTACCCTCTCACGTAATCCCAATGTGATATGATAGAGATGGTTCAACGGCGTGGAGCCAAATCCCTCACTGAGTTGAAAGAATTGTGGTATCCACCCCGGCTTCAAAGATAGAATTTGTTCTCTCCATGTTACCTTCGTCACCGAGGTGATTTGATATTCACTCGACGTATTTTTAGCGGAGAACTGGGTTGCGAAATACTGGACTACTTTCAAATCAGCACCGAGATTTCGACGCGAGGCCACTGCGTGAAACTTTTCAAACCGAGGAATCTCTGTGTGCGGCTCACTTTGGCCTTATCAACTCGCGTGGGGAATGATTGGAACCGGCAGCCGGCTCCTATGGTTGATGCCAAAGCAGAGGAACGGTTCAAACAACTGTTGGATTCTCACCTGAGCGCGCTGGGATTCTGCTGCCTCTAAGACAGCTACATCGGTCCTCCGCGGAACCTTTGCCGCAATGACCCACGCCATCTCCGCAATGAGCGGGAAGTGAAGGAGCTGACAAAGGATCTTCCTTTTGCTCTCTATCATCCAATGATTCATTCAATCGTTCCAGTCCCACTCGAACTTGAACTTGAACACAATTACCTTGGGAGGACATTGAACGAAATATCCGTCAGCATAAGCTTGCCAAACTGAGAGACGTGCAGTAGGCAGTTTTAAAAATATGTAGGGAGCAAATGTCAACGGCCGAATTAAAAGTCTGCATTGGCTTAAACGGAAACTGACAGGTTGCTGCTAAATACATCCTAAGTTAAACTTGCAATACCTCATCATTGAGCCTACTTAATTTTTAAAGTTTTGTTTGCGCAAACTATAGTTCTTTTAGCTAACCAGAAACGTAACCTTGACCCTCGTATCTTCTATCATTTCACGAGGTAGCGCGCGTTTTGCTGTTGAAACGTGGGTCTCTGGGGAAGGGCTAATTTTTGTCATGGCGGGAAAGAGTTTCACTACCGTTGTCCTCGGTAACATCCAAGTTTGTTTGAGTGGCTGCAGAGTTTATTCTTAATTTTGGTGGTATTAAGGTGCGGGAAAATAGAAAATAATGTTATATGGATTTGCTTCGTGAAAACGGTTATTATAAATTAAAGTGATGCCTGCAGGCATGGTTGAAGTTCACGGCATAATGGAAATCAGGCAAACTCCAAATAAAAGTGTAGTGTTAACGGCTGTTTTATGGAGCTTGAACCTGCTTCCAGAAAATGTTGTCAAAGAAGCTACGGTTAAGGGGTTTAAGCGTCAACTAGATGCTCTTGGGTGGCAAAACGAAACCTTTCCGTTCACCTGACAAATTCCCATCTTCATACTTCGCTTCTATTTTCTTTACTTTTCCTCGCCGTTGGTATTATTCTCTTCTTTTAACTGATTTCCCCTACTCTCTTCGATTCTTCTTCCTCTCTTACTTACTTCACGTAACTGACATAGCTGGGACAGCTAATGTAAGGAACGTGGGCATTAAATTGGTGGACCAGGGTGTTTTTTGGGTGTTTTCGTTTTAGACCCATCAAGAAGTCGGAGCACCCCTATCAACTCCTTGATCGACGACCCGCTCAAGAAGGAACACTTACGGGATTCATCTTATCGTTCCAGTCCCACTTGAACTTCACGCTTACTGGTAGTTTTTGCCGTTGTTCCTCTTTTTAATCCTGTTTCACCCTCTATTTTACTTTTTTCGTTCGTTTTACAGTTGTATACGTGTTTTTAAATCCTACTCTGTTTTCCACTTTGAACATTGTCCTCTCGCTAAAAGCCGAAGCGGATGAAATCGTTGGGTCCTCCTTTGATGGGTCCAATGCAGTTTGCGGCAACCTTGCCTGTTCAAGATCAGTTATGGATTCATCTGCTGGTATGCAGTGTGATGTTTTCTCCCGCTGGTATGACAAAATTTATACCGGCCTGCGAGCGAATAAGTACAATATGTACTCATCCAGTGAAAACTTTCTTTTTAGATGTGCTGAATGCTGCGCTCAAGAAGCGAAGCGCCTGGCTATCATCTGTGCTGAATTCAAAGCACTGGCACCCTGGTTCGCAGTTGCTGAGAAAGCGTTAGCCGTGCCTGCCTCTCTTGCTCCGCTCAACACCAAAGTGGATTTGATCATGAAATACCTGAGTATTGCGAATGAGGAGTTTGTAACGAACCGTCCGCCTGCTGACAATCCATCCGTTGATGGGTCATTCATCCTACCGGACGCTCCAGTTTACATTGAGATAACTGACTCATATGCCTCGGACGGCATTGTTGACTCTCCACAAATAGAATGCGAGTCACGGGCTCCTGAGCCATTAAAGAATAATCGAAAGAGGGCAAGGAAAGTGCGCAAACCCTCTGTCCCCAAACCGGGAGGTAAGAAATCTCTCAAGGTGCAACCGTCTGAGCTGGAAACACCATCTGGTGATGAAATTCCCTAAGTTTTATCAAAGGCTGTGCAGGCAGGGGTGAAAAACACCAGATGTCCCCATCGCTTGCTAATCAAACTGCGGTGCTTACTCCAAACACCCCACCCTGTCTTCCGAGGATACAGGTCATGGAGGCGGGCGTGGACGTTGAACCACGGGCTTCGCCTGTAGGACGAAAGAAAAATCGGAACAGAACTGCCCGTACTCTTCATACTAGTTTGAAAAGCTTCAAGAATGCCGAGTCAAACAAGCTGGAGTATAAGAAGTACGCTGCAGTTGCTTCAGCGTCGTCTGCTAACGTGCGCCTTGTCTCCTTGCCTGCGGCTAAGCCGGCTGCTATCCATCTAAATTCCAAAATTCGTGTGTTAAATACACCCCGTCGAGGTGATTCTTTCATGGATAGCAGCGTGATTTTCCGTAATACAGTGGAGTCCACTGCCGCACTTCCTGCGGAACGTACGTTGCACGTTCTACAGTGGTTTAAGATGTGCGTAACGAAGCTTCTTTCGCCTGGGTTTCTCAGTTAACGCCCCCGACTTTCGACCGCGCTTACTTTGTGTAGTCCTATCCACACCGGAGGAACGCAGCTCGCTGTTGTGGTTTGCCTTTAAACGGAAGGGTACCAATGTTAGCATTCAGCCAGAACTCCCATTAGCAAATAGGCTGAAGCTAAAACAGGTCGCCTGGCCACAAAACCAGGCGAACGACCAGTGAACAAGGTCTCCGGTTAGTGGGTTTTCAGGTGGTCAGCCGGCAGTCTTTTTCCGCTATACCAGTGTCAGTCCTGGTAGCGCAAAACCTAGGGCTGGACATTACGAGTACCTTCAGATAATGCTAAGTAATGTGCGCAGCCTAAGGAATAAGATGTGCGTGAGAGGTCTGCTTGTAGATGGGTCTCATCCCGATATACTAGCATTCACTGAAACGTGGCTATCTCAGGACATCACGGACGGTGAAGTACATCTGTCTGGCTACGCACTAGATGTGATCGCTTCGTTGGCCGACAAGGCGGGGGCGTTGCGATTTGTTAGTTGTAGACTTGACGTTTTGCTTACCTACATGTTTCAGTCGGCAGATAAAACTGTCGAAGCTCTGTCGGTAGTGATTAGCACTTCCTCAGCTCAACTTACAGTTGTGCTTGTGTATAGAAGTCCTGGGAGTGCGTCCAAAGAGGTGCTTGACTTTATTCGCTCCCAGTCTGCGTACAGGTGTTTGATACTGGGCGATTTCAATCTACCGGAAGTCTGCTGGGCAGACCTTGCAACTCGGCGGAAGGTACTTTCGATGCAGATCTACTTGAGCTTACGCTACAAGTACCGTTGCATCAGTTCGTGGACCTCCCCACTAGGTACATGGATGCCCAAGTACCGTCTATTTTAGATCTAGTTTTTGCCAAGCCACTAGACTTCATAGGTGACATCACTTACAGCTCTCCCTTAGCTGCTAGTGATCATGCCAGTTTATCATTCAGGTGTACTCTGACCAGACGTCGACAGGGCATTGCTAAGCCATATCCAAACATATGGCGTGCTAACTATCAGGCACTGCCTATCAAGGCTTCTGGCTTGCGTTGCGAAATCTCGCTGGTCGATACAGTTCAGGCGGCCTGGGAAAATTTAAGTCTTATCTCACGGAAATGTCTGCTCCCTACATCCCGCTTGCGAGAAGAAAGGAGACACGAGCGCGGCCGCCGTGGATAGATACCACTGGTAAGTACCTGTTCCAGAAGCGTTCTAGGTGCTGGAGGACCTACCGTGCGGCTCTATCAACTAGGGCATATGATAGATACTCTGAGGCTAGAAATAGTTGTGAACAACCCTTAAGGTAAGCCCGGCTGTTGTGGGAAAAGGAATTGGCTGAAGGAGCTACGGAAAATCCGAAGTTATTCGCCTATATTAAGAGACGCTGTGGTACAAATTTGGTCATTCCAACTTTGATGCGGGCCGATGGAACTCATGCGTATGCGGACTCAAATAAAGCTCGTGTACTTGGTGAGCAGTATGCAGGGGCTTTTGTTGAGGATTCTTATTTAGCTGAGTTTACTGGTGGAAACGCAAGTCCTTAGGCTGCTGCAAGAACTGAACCCTTCTAAAGCAGCTGGACCTGATTCAATTCACCCGAAGCTTCTGCATGAGTTTGCGATAGAACCAAGTAAACCGCTGACGATGATGTTTCAGAAGTCACTTGACAGCTGTACATTACCTTCTGAATGGAAGGAGACTGTCATCTGTCCTGTCTTCAAAATGGCGACAGGAGTCTGCCAGCCAATTATAGGCCAGTCAGTCTGGCTAGCGTCGTGGTCAAACTGCTTGAAAAGCTGGTGTGAGATTCGTTGGATGGTCACCTGAATAGATTTAATCTACTCAGTAGTGCACAACACGGGTTCCGGAAGTAGTTTTCGTGTCTGACGAATTTGTTGATTGCTCGTGAAGCTTAGACCGAGACAGTGGACAATGGATGTGCTTTCCGTCAACTTCTCGAAAGCATTTGACAAGGTACCCTACTTGAGGCTATCAAAAAAGCTGAGCTGCTACGGCGTATCTGGCTGTGCCCTTCACTGGGTATCTGCATTCTTGCAGGGAAGCGAGCACTGTGTACGTGTGGGTCGCAGCTTATTCTTTAGGCAAGCAGTCCTTAGCGGTGTCCCACAGGGCTCGGTCCTCGAACTGATGCCGTTCTCCGTCTATGTAAACGATCTCCCTGGAGAGATTGGGGTATCATCCCTATTTTTTGCCGATGACCTTAAGCTATGGAATGTTGTAAATGTCCCTGGGGGTTCTGTGGCCATACAGCATGCCCTGGACAGACTCTGGGACTGGGCTACTTTGTGGCTACTGCCCATAAATCAGGATAAGTGTTCCGTCCTTCGTATAGGAGCAACTTTCCCACCTTCAAGCTACGTGCTCGGTGGAGTCGAACTTCCGCTTGTCTCCAATTAGGTAGACTTAGGCGTCGTCCATTCCTCTTCTTTGCATTCTAGTGACAATTAGAAGAAGGCCGCAAGTAGGGGTTTCAGAATGTTGTGGCTTATACGCCGTTCTTTCGAGGTTTTAACAGCCGACATATTTGTAAAGCTGTTCTCAGCTTTCGTTTGGCCCCATCTGGATTACTGCGCCCAGACTTGCTCGCCCTGCCTTGTTCAGGACAAAATGGAGTTCGAGGGTGTTTTGATAGTAGGTACCAAATTGGTCTAGGGGTTACGGAGCAATCGTACCCCGAGCATCTGCTTAGCTTGGGTATGTATTCAACGCACTACCGACGGCTTCGAGGGAACCTAATCCTTACTTACCGCATTTTGTCAGGGAAGGTTGGATCAGACTTGAGCTAGGTTGCCTTGTCTTCGTGGCAGTTTGCCAATAGACTCTCCATACGTTGTTCGTCGATATTCCTTCTTACTAGGTGGTTGTCCAGCCGCCTACGTTCCTAATGAGAAGACAGATTGAGAGGTGACTTAATATAGACGTTCAAAATCATGAAAGGTATCAGTGGTCTCAAGCCTTTCAGTCTGTGTGAGCCAGCTGCGTCAGACAACTTGCAGAGCCATTGCATGAAATTGAAGCAGCATAATACTAGGCTGGAGTTAAGAGCCAGGTTCTTTGCAAACCGAGTTGTGCCTGTTTGGAATGAAATTCCTTCTCATTTACATTTCGAGCATTATGCGCGTTTCACTGAACTCGCTATGGGTAGGCAGAGAAATGTGCTCATTTACAACCGTGAGGAACCGGTAATACGAGAGGCTAAGACCAGGTGTGCCTTGGCTAGAAGGCGTGTTCAGGACATACTTCGCATTGTCGGTATATCACCGCTCGTTGGCATCAAAAGGATCCATAGTGTTGGTAGTTGGAAGACTGTAAGTGTGCTGCACGCGAGGGGCCTTACAAAGCCGATTTTGGTAGCGTTTAAAAATCCGTTTTCTCGTGACGTACTCAACCGAGCGGGTCTATTGAGTGACCGAACAAATGTCCGATATCAGGTGGCACCCGATACGTTCGCTTCCAGAACCAAAACCAACCCATTCTTGACTCTAAATAATACTAATTTCGGTTCTCTTTTGTCAGCTAACAGCGGCCTCAGTCAAAGAAATCCGGTTGCATCTTCTCTAACGGAAATTATTATAAGTGGAGCTCCTGGTCGTCTTCCCCAAACGATTGTTGTTACCTGCTTCCATCTCGCCTTTCCACAGAGCGCAACTGGATCACAGCTTAATATTCGGGAGGTTGCTACAAAAATACCGCTCTTGCATGACTCCATTGTTTCGTCATTGATGAATTTGGTCCCTGCAGAAATTCAGGTTGCAAGTGAGCTATCGACAACGACTGCAGCGGCTGTTTCAGTGGCAACGGAAACGAGTTCTCCAGCAGCCGTGATTAGTTCAGGAGCCGAGCTTAAAGGAATGCCTTCTGACAACTCGTCCAGGCGTGAAAAATCACCTCAGCTAGCTGCAACGGCGGGATCTGTGTTCCATAGGGCCAGGTTTGCCCGCCGTAGAATTAAAAGACGTGTTGTGACCGGGGTCACCGAAGCCACTAGCGCAGGCGACGTCAGTAGTACTCTGCCTCCGTGAGCTCATGTAATATTCCCAGTCAAACTTAATGAAAATGTGGCAAAATTCTAGGTACCCCTTTGGGTTCTACGCCCGAGGGGAACTTTAAAAGTGCGGCTGACAGCGCAGAACACATGCGGCAAACGCCGCTGCATGTTTGGAACACAAATTCTTTTAGCGTGAGGAACAAGTGGGGGAGCTGGCGATGAGTTGTAGATCTACCGATGTTATTGCGATCATAGAGACCTGGCTCTCGCCAAATGACTCAGTAAATCATTACCTGTTGGTCTACTTCGTCGGGTATAGAATAGGCCGTCTTGGGTATCCAAATGGGGGTGGAATACTTTCACTTATAAGGTGTCACTACAGTCACTAGGAAGCTCCGTTTACCATGTGCTCGCAAAATGTTTAAATTACTTGTTTTCTGAGGGTGCAGGGTAAAGTTGAATTAATTGTTTGTGTCTGTCGCAGTCCGTCCACAACGTGAGGAGAGGACAAGGAGCTTAGTGATCTACTAAAATGAACTGCGCCTTCTGCTCCAAGTTTTGTGATTGTAAGCGACCTGAATCTACCACATGCCGACTGAAAGCATGCTCTCAATAGGGCGGACTCCTTGGAGTATAACTTGGTACAGAGGGTACACGAAAACGCCCTTGTGCAGCACGTCAGTTTTCCAACAAGAAGTCGTGGCGAGAGCATCCCCTCTTCCTTAGATGTTGTGGTCACTAAGTATGGTTGCTTGCCAGCCATAAATGTTGAGCCTTCTATAAATAAGAGCGACCCTTTCGTTCTTTCCTCCATTTGCTTACCGAGGCTCTCGGCTGAATCCTGACTGATGCGGAAACTAAGCCGGATTAATACGTTTCTGAGGGATAGAGCCGCACTCATTATCTGGGTTCTTGAACAAGAGGAAGCAACGCTGGAACAGAGGTGGCACGTGCTCCAAAGTGGCCTCACGCAGTTGCTGGAGGAGTTCACTCCCCCTGTGCAGGCGCCATTCAGATAAGCCTCGCTGGTGGTACCGACGTATTGTTCGGGTATTGAAACGTCGGATTATTCATTGGAAAAGCTATCATGAGTCTGGTGGTTTCCGCAGGTAGCTTGAGTATAAAAAAAGTAGAAATTTGGCGGTCAAACTACAGAGACAAGCCAAATACTCCTATCAGTTTAGGCTGGCGCCAAGCGCAAAATAGTACCCAAAGCATTATTACAGCTATGTTCATGTTAAAGCTTCTTTAAGGGAAATAGTTGGCAATTTAATCACAGAAGATGAGCAACCGACTACTGGAGACCTTGATAAGGTGCAAGAGTTGTGTGTTTTCCAGAGAGTTCATCGAGCGGACAGTGGTTTTTCAATACCGTTGTCTTCGCATCGCGTGAGTGCAAAATGGACGAAATCATCATAACTGCTTCAGATGTCTTCTCTGTATTGAAGGACTTAAACCCATACAAATCACCTGGCCCCGATAATGTGCATCCCGCTATTGTTAAGCTGATTGCCGACATACTTTAGTTTCCTATTCTTGCATTGTACAACCTGTCTCTTCGTGAGTGGAGGATACCACAGGATTGGAAAGAAGCGATTGTAGTGGCGTTTCATAAGGGTGGTACTAAATCTTCATCCAGTAACTACCGACCTGTTTGTCTGACTAGCGTTCTTCTCATGTGTCTAGAGAAGATCATCAGGACTCGAATCTGTGAACATCTTGCTGCTAATAACTTGATCGGAGCAAAACAGCATGACTTCGTCAAGAAAAAGTCATGTCTTACCAACCTGCTGTTTCTCCTTGATGAAATAACTCGATGATGGCATACCAGTAGAAGTATATTACCTTGACTTCACTAAAGCATTTGACTCGGTGAATCACCGTTTCGTGTTAGAAAAAATGTCCTGGTTTGGAATCCCACCTCAACTGTTTGCCTACATTCCTTTATGGCAGGACATTCCGTGTCAGGGTTGGTGACGTTATTTCAACGGCAGGCACTGCTGACAGTGGAGTTCCCCAGGAATCATTACTCGATCCGTTGCTATTTCTCATGTTTATAAATGACTTGGTCCCTCTACTTGAAGATCCCTCCTATATGTTTGCTGACGATTTGAAGCTTATTAGCAGGGGAGATGGGGTTTCGTTATCTAGAGATTTTGCTACCGTTCTTAATTGGTCACATTTGTGGGATTTACCACTGAACATCAGCAAATGTCAAATCCTAACCCCGCGTGATGAAGAGTTTACAGTGCATATATCCAATTGGTCCCTAACACTGCAGTATGTCACCGAGGCACGTGGTCTAGGTGTCATCGTGACGAGTGACTTTAAGCCCTCGGCGCAGTGCACGCATGCGGCTAATAAAGCGCGACAGGAGTTATTTCGTCTCAGGAGAGTTCTGAGTTGTACCAAACCAGAGGTCTTTCTTCCCTTGTACAAAGCTGTGATCAGGCCCCATCTGGGATAATGTGTTCAGGCATGGGCACCCTACCTGCAGAAAGATATTATTTGTATTGAGAATGTGCAAAGACTGGCCACACGAATGATAGAAGGCCAGCGCGGGTTACCGTATGAAGATCGGTTAGCTAACTTGGGTTTGTTCTCAATGAGAAGACGCAGATTGAGAGGTGACTTAATAGAGACGTTCAAAATCATGAAGGTCTCAGTGGTCTCAGGCCAACCGATCTGTCTTAACCAACTACGTCAGACAACTTGCGGGGTCATTGCATGAATTTGAAGCAGCAGAGATCTAGACTGAAATTAAGAGCCAGTTTGTTTACAAACCGGGTTGTGCCTGTTTAGAATAAACTTTCGTCCGCTCTGTTAGCATGCGAAACTGTGGAGAAATTTAAACGTAGCCTAGACAAACATTGGTTGGCACTGTTTCCCGAGCTTCAGTGACTGCCCCTAATCTCATTACTTCATGATAGTGTGTTGTTCGTCTTGCACTTGCCTGCTTTTTTCACTATTATAGTATTAACAATATTCTACCAAATCGCAGTGCTGGGGGCTCTTTTTTGCTTACTGGCACACGAAACGGGACACTCGTTAAGCGGTGGCTTGTTTCGTCCCTGGATCCTGTCCTGCTTTCCATAGCGGGTCTTCCGGTCTATTGCGATCTCCATCTGGTGACGAATACGGAGGAACCTACCACCCTGAGCAGGATGGATATTACCTATTTGGCGACCCTGCCAGGATCTTGTTCATAATTCCGTAAGTAATAGAAAAGTCAACTGATGTGCCTGCTAAAGTTGCAGAAGCGGAGCTGTCTTCTATTCTGACAAAGTTGTCAGGTATCTTGGAGAACCTAGCTTGTCGACCTATAGTTGTCCAAAATCTTCCCGCATTTCCCCCTCCGAAACAATTTTCTGTTGGCATGCACTACCGCAGATGGGGGAGGCAAGCTTTGGCGTACATCCTGAATTTCCCAGAGTCCATGCGAGGAAACATATTGCTGGGATTACTGGAAGATGAAGATTTCGACATTGTGGCCGATAGCAAAATATTGGAGAAAGAAATTAACGCATCTATCTTTGAGGAGCTCGCGTGGCTCTTGAACTTTCCACTGCTTCCTACGGAATGGCGCCAAGCATTCCACTCTCGTTAGCAAAAACCGGACGAGAGCCTGAGAGCTTTCTTTCAAGGTCTTAAACGCCTTGCTGTGCGCGCATTTGCGGATGAACATTGGGGAGTGCAAGAGAAACGTATTCCGGAACAGTTGACAGAGGGAGTGTATACGCCGTCTTAAATGCGAGTTCTTGTTACACCCACGACAACAATTAGACGATGCTCTGGAATTAGGGGGAGAAACGAGCGCGTGGATGCGGCTATGGGTGCGTCATTGAGCAGCGCTGAACGGAAGGAGTCTCTCATCAACCGCCATGCTGTCGAACTGACAGAAACCCGCAACAAACTGATACGCGCTGCAGGAATCTGGGGGAAACTGCGAACCTTCGTGAGCACAAACAACGGACTGGGTCTAGAAAGTGCTCCTTCACTGTACCAGCCGTGTCCAGCGCGCATTGTGTAGCTGTTCCCCTCGTGTTTGGGTTTATGTAGAACAAACGTGTCAAAATGCTGGTTGATACGGGAGCTACATGCTCCCTAATTCAAAAACGTATCTTCCCAGCTGATGCAAGCATCTTCCTGGACAGTTCGGTGAACCTGGTAGCAGCCAACAAGACCGCCATTAAACCCTTAGGTTGGACTACAGCCACAATAAAGTTAGGAGGAATATCCGCCGCACATCGTTGTTTTATTGTGAATTACCTTTCTTGGGAAGTAGTTAGAAGTCGTTTTCCTTTCCCGTTTTAAAGCTAAACTTAATTTGACCAGCAAAACCTGGGTAATCAACAATCAACTACTGTCATTCCTTTTTGCCTACAGTCCGGTGATGGCTTGCACGGTAGAAGAGACGCCTGTACAACGATTCATTCGAGATATTTCTTCAGTGCTACCGATTTTTACCGGAAGTGAATTGAAAGACATTTTAGTAAAATACCAACACGCCTTTGCTTGGTCAGAGGACGATATCGGGCGGTGCAACTTTTTACAACACCGCATCGACATTGACAACATAACACCGACTCGACAACCAGCTAGACGGGTGCCCCTTCAATTTCAGGAAGAATTAAAACATTACTGAAGACATTTTGCGACGCGATACCATTCGACCGTCAAAATCGACTTGGGCATTGCCCATCGTTCTTGTCAAAAAGAAAACCGGTGAACTACGGCTTTTTGTAGATTATCGAAGTTAAATTCTGTGGCTCAAAAGGACTCTTTTCCGTTACCGGGAATGGATGATACAATAGACGCCCTGAGTGGCTCACCTTTGTTTACTACCTTGGACCTGGCTTGAGGTTGTTGGCAGGTGGAGCTACACCAGGACGACAGGTGTAATTCTGCGTTTATTGTCCCGTCCGATCTTTACGAATTCCAGACCATGTCGTTTGGATTAACAAATGCGCCCGCAACTTTTCAGCGCCTAATGCACACAGCTTTGGCAGAGTTGATACCGAGACACACTAGTTTACATAGACGATATCATTGTGCACGGCAGGACTGCAGAAGAACACAGAACCTCATATCCGTATTGGACCGCCTATTGCAGCTGGGATTCAAACGTAAGCCCTCGAAGTATCAGTTCCTAGGGGAAGAACTAGTCTATTTAGGTCACATCGTGTCTGGAGAAGGAGTGCGCTGCGTCCCGGCAAAGGTCGATGGGGTTCGCTTATTGCCGGATCCAAAACACGCTGACGGAGTACTTAGCTTCCTCGGCCTTGCCTCTTACCATCAGCGTTTCGTCCGACAGTTTTCCAATATCGCTTGTCTGTTGAGTGATCTTCTGAAGATTGATCAAGCTTTCATTTGCTGGAGTGCACAATAAGAAGTTTTTGAGACGCTCCAAACTTCACTGTGTGAACGGCCAATTTTCACCTTCCCTGATACGCGTCCATCCGCTGGCCCTTTTCATTTTGGTCACGGATACCAGTGACACTGGCATTGGAGCTCTACCCTCCCAACGCACGGCGGAAGGAATGGAACCGGTTATCACCTATGCGAGCAGAACTCTCTCACAAAGAGAGCGCAATTAGTGCACAATGCGAAAGGAAATGCTGGCACTTGTGTTTTTCATCAAGCACTTGAGACACTATTTCCTCGGCCATAAGTTCACTGTGCCTACTGACTACTAATCATAGACCTGACTCCAAAACTTTCGAAACCCAGAGGAACAGATTGCCTTTTGACCGGAGCATATGCAGGAATACGACATTGAATGTCAGCACCGTCCGGGCACAAAGCATGAGAATGCCGACGACTTATTCCAAAGGCCTGTCAGAGATCACTTACCATGTCCATCTTGCACTGCTGCTTGCGTAGCTGCCGTCATCTTGGACGCCCCGGAGACAGAGGAATGGATTCGGTTGCAGTCGATGGACCTGATGCTGAGCCTTTTGGATAACCGCATCGTCCGGGGTGAGCTGGCAGGCGCCAGTTGGGAAACCAAATGCCCATGGTCTCTAAGGCCGCAATTACGCGTGACCGATGGTGTCATGTATTTCCAAAACGGACCGGCTTATTTGCTAAGAATTGTTGTGTCAGCTTCCGCAACGCAGGAAGTGATGCGAAAGATCCACGAGGAATTAGGACACGCAGGTAAGAATAAGATGGAGGCGGCAATTCGACGTCGGTTCTGGTGGCACATCTAAGGCGCGATGTCGCTATATAATGCCATCTGTGCGCTAAATGTCAAAGAATCGAAAAACCCCTCTACCCTTCATCGTGGTCTACTGCAGCCAATGACGGCCGGCTTTCCGAATGAGATCGTAAGTATAGATATTGTTGGTCCGATGTCGAAGACTCCTAGACGCTTACTGGTTAAGATGGACTACTTCACCAAATAGTGTGAAGCAGTCCCTCTTCAAAATATAGACGCATGGAGTGTGGCAGTAGCGTTCTATATAAACATAACTATATATGTATATATATACATATATGTATATGGCGTTTTATTAATCTGGCCCGGAGCTAGGAACGGTTGCACTCTGTTGCCGACGTCCACCGGTACGCCGAATTGCTAACTGTCTGATGGTGCACATTGCTTTACTGGCAGGGGTGAGATGAGACACAGAGGCGCGACATGTGTGCCTACGATCGCAGGGCACACCGAGCCGTTCGGCTGTGAGAGGTGAACGTTAACAAACACCACAGCCTCAATCGACCTATCATGCGTGGATCGCATGGCAAGACCAATGGAACGCACGTCGTTCGGCTGTGAGAACTGGACGTTAGCCAGATACCACAGCTGCAATGAATGCGTCATGCCTCGACCGCATGACAAGACCTAGGGAACGCACGCCGTGAGAACTGTGACGTTAGCCAGACACCACAGACGCACTGAACGTGTCATGCTTCAATCGATCGGTAGTCGGCCTTCACGCAAGTGAAAAGCCAGCAAATGGGTTTCCTGCGAAGTGATTAGTGGGTCGCTGTGCTAGCAAAGGAGAAAAACAGCCTGGCCGTATGTGATGACCGGTCGATGGGCGACGTATTGCCATCGCTACAAAAGCTGTTATCGCCTCACGACTAGCTATCAACAAACCCGTAAACTGTTATTGGGCTGCTTTCGCTGCTAAAGGGTATCATACTGTCAGGAGCACATTGTAAGGTTACAGTGTTGCTCGATTTACCGTCTTGATCTCGTGTGTTACAGTTGAAAATTCACCCTTCATGGGCGCATAAAAAAGAAATTCTTGACTTGACTTGATGTGACAACGCTCTTAGATTTCACTCTGCCCGATGCAATGGTAGCACAATTAGACAGCATACCAATTTAATACTGAATAGAACGATTGCCCTCACGGTCAGACAATTTTGCTAGTTGTACAAATTGATCAGGCCTTCGATGGTGTGTCCCATGTACAATCGAGAATATGCATTTATTCATTTCTTTAATTATTTTTTATGGCATATGTGAAATGCCTGTAAATCTCAACAAATTAGCTGTTCGAAAGGCCCTACGTCGTTTTGGCTACACTGGAGCATTCGCTAAATGGTGTCGGCAAGCACTTTCTGCAATGTCTCGAACGAAATCTGCACATTCGACGCAATCTGTCCGCCTACCTGCACGAAACATTCGGTCGACGTTGCATCGGTCACAGATGACCGATAGAATGGCCTGCGCGATTACCGGATTTGAATCCCATGCACTTCTTCCTTTGGGGATACTTGAAGCGCAGAATTTGAAACCCGACAACATGGATGAACTGAAAGAGAACATTGTGAACGAAGGTAGCAGATTTCGTTCGAGACATTGAAGAAAGTCTTCACTAACACCATACAGCGTATGCTCCTCTGTAACCAAAACGACGGAGGGCACTTCGAACAGCTAATTCGTTGAGATTTACAGACATTTCACATATTCCATATAAGTAAAGATTGTACATGGGACACACCATCAAAGGTCTGATCAATTTGTACAACTAGCAAAATTGTCTGACCGTGAGGGCAATCGTTCTATTCAGTATTAAATTGGTATGCTGTCTAATTGTGCTACCATTGCATCGGGCAGAGTGAAATCTAAGAGCGTTGTCACATCAAGTCAAGTCAAGAATTTCTTTTTTATGCGCCCATGAAGGGTGAATTTTCAACTGTAACACACACGCGATCGAAACGATAATTCGAACAACACTGTAACCTTACAGTGTGCTTCTGACAGTATGGTTCCCTTTAGCAGCGAAAGCAGCCTAATAAAAGCTTACGGGTTTGTTGGAAGCCAGTCATGAGGCGATAACAGCTTTTGTGGCGAGGGCAACACAGCGCCAATCGACCGGTCATCACATACGGCCAGGCTGTTTTTCTCCTTTGCTAGCACAGCGACCCACTAATCACTTCGCAGGAAACCCATTTGCTGGCTTTTCACTTGCGTGAAGGCCGACTACCGATCGATTGAAGCATGACATGTTTAGTGAGGCTATCTGGTGTTTGTTAACGTTCACCTCTCACAGCCGTACGGCTCGGTGTGCCCTGCGATCGTAGGCACACATGTCGCGCCTCTGTGTCTCATCTCTCCCCTGCCGGTAAAGCAATTTGCGCCATCAGACAGTTAGCAATTCAGCGTACCGGTGGACGTCAACACCTGAGTACAGCCGCTCCTAGCCCCGGACCAGATTATTAACACCATTTACTTATATCAAGCGACGTCTGTCCATCAGCGACAAGGAAGAAGTGGTGCTCCAGCTTTTCGACGAGTGAAAAACAAATCCACTACTGAGTATTGGCAGAAATTAAAGCGTCTGATGCGCATCCATTGCGAATTTAGACCAGCATCAGAGGATGAGGCAAGTAGTTTTGACAGAGAAGCCTGATACTTGGCTAAAATCTCAGGATGCTGCAGATTTTCGACGTTCGGTCGGTAGTGCGTACGTCTGGATGATCCTGCGAAACGCATGCAAATTTTGGCGCGAACCAGTGCGTGATCGGCGTCCAGACAATTGCACCAGTACGGTCGGTCATCTGTAGCTTATTGCTATGTGGTCAAGCTGGGACTATTCTTGTGTTTGAGAAGGCGGACGCCAGGTAGCAGTGTCTTTTCGTATGACGAATACTGCGCCTGCCCTCGGATTTTCTGCTGCCGACATCACACCATGAAACCCTAACCGTTTCGGAGCATGTACTTCGGTTAGTCATGTCTGTTACGAGCACACCAGATGGCACAAGCGCACCTTCAAACCTCGCAGCATCAATAGAAGACTTACTTTGACCGGGAAGTTTTCGGGAGTCCTTTCAAGTCTGGTGATACGGTCTGGCTCAAAGCAACAGTAACACCACCAGGCGTCCCTTCGAAGCTCCGTCGAAACTGGGAAGGACCGTTTATTTGTGGAAGTAGTGTTGTATATAACTTATCAAATCATGAGGCCGGGGTACCCTGTTTCCTCAACGGTTGTACACTTCAACAGGTTGAAGCCAGCTAGGTGAGTCGCAGGCGCTGAGGACAACACCAGTTAGAAGGGGGAGCAATGTAACGCGACGCGCCGTGTTGTTTTAACACCCTCTCGGAACCGGCACTTTTTTCTCTCCTCGTGATCTTGACTGCGGACGCGTGCTCTTGCGCTCGGTCGCATTTAGCTATTCGATTACTTTTCGGTGTCTGCTTGCCAACAGACTCTCAATACGTTATTCGTCGACATTCGTTCTTACTAGGTTGTTGTCCAGTTTTCTACATTCTCTCTGTTTTCCATTGCAGGTCTTCCGGTCTATTGCGACCTCCATCTGTTGACGAATACGAAGGAACCTACCACTCTGCGCAGGACGGATATTACAACACCGTGTTCGCGATGGCTCCTCCCGACTACAAAGTTGGTAGGTTGATACCCTCTACTATATGACATTATTGCGTTTAGCTGATATTTCGCTCGCCGATTGGGGTCGTAAGGCAATCGACATTGCGGAAAACGAAATGCCTGGGCTTATGATGTTGCGCAAAATGTACGGGGGTTCGAAACCTCTCAAGGGTGCTAGAATCGCGGGCTGTTTGCATATGACCATTCAGACAGCTGTGCTGATCGAAACTCTCTTGGAACTCGGCGCATCTGTTCGCTGGTCTTCGTGCAACATATTTAGCACCCAAGACCACGCCGCAGCGGCTATGGCCAAAGCAGGTATTCCTGTTTTTGCTTGGAAAGGAGAAACAGATGAAGAGTATGTTTGGTGCATAGAGCAAGTAAGTTATTACGCGGCATCATTTTATCTTTCTAGACCCTTGTCTTCTCAGATGGGCAGCCTCTTAATCTAATTCTTGATGACGGGGGAGACCTTACGAATTTGGTTCATACAAAATTTCCGCACTACCTTGCTGGTGTTAAAGGAATTTCTGAGGAGACGACCACTGGTGTACATAACTTGTACAGAATGTTTCGCAACAACAAACTTCTTTGTCCTGCGATTAATGTTAATGACTCCGTAACAAAGGTAACGTCCGATCCTACCTTACAGCTTTTTCAGAGTAAATTTGACAACTTATATGGCTGTCGGGAGTCACTTGTTGATGGCTTAAAGCGTGCGACTGACATTATGCTTGCCGGAAAAGTCGCCCTTGTTGCTGGCTATGGAGATGTCGGTAAAGGTTGTTGTCAGTCTCTCCGGGCCTATGGCGCTCGAGTTTTGGTCTCCGAGATTGATCCTATCAACGCTTTACAGGTGAACACTGGTTGTTGTTATCGATTATCACGTCCGCCACTCTTTTATACCGCACAGCTGTCTTTTAATAGCCCAAGCACTTTCAAACTATCTATTGACCATGTTCTCCAAAGCCGAGGTTAAAAGGCAGCAGTCACTAAATGTCTTCATTTGCAACCAATTGACTTGAAAACCCTTGGATTGATTAGCTTGCTGTGTGCAGTCCATCCAGCACCTTGTCCATTAATAGGTTGTTTCCTACACGCGTGCTCATCTGATTCCTATATTGCATTTCTCACGGACTAATAATATGCTGGCCCACCGACGCCTTCCGGAAAGAACATCCCTGGGATTTATATCTACTGTTTTAACTTGCTAACTTACTGCCTTCTGGCTAGGTACGATTGTTGTTATAGCCCGCTTGTCTGATAGACCTTTGGCTTCTCAACTTTTAGAGATGTTGTGTCATCCTCATCATTATTGTACACGTTAGCTGCAGGTGGAAAACACCTCAGCTGTTTTGCCGCAATACAAAACTAAACAAACATACAACGTAGTCACGCCGACTGAGTCACCAATAACAGATGGACACCGTTCCGGAGAGCAAACAGCCGGGTATAGTACCGCAAAACAGCTATCTTATGCCTAATAATTGAGACCGTGGTTGGAGAGGGAGGCTAAGCGGTAGCTGGAGGAACAAAGGAACTCACAACACAAACGCCTTTGAGGTCGGCTCCTAGTCATGTCAGCAAGTGTATCCAGATGTTGGATGTATTAGATTGCTGATGACATTATGACAATAGCTGCTTTCTCTGTGCCTGTAGGTTGTATCCTGCTTCTTAGGATGATGCAGACCTCCGTTTTTTGCTTTTCAGTGATTGCAATTTATTTCAAGCTAAACACCCATATCTCATTCGTTTGTCAATTTAACACTATAGCTGTAATTATTGGGTGTCTTTAAAACATACGGTAAAAGATTACGAGTTGCCGAATGACAGTATCTTGTTTTCAATTTACCCTCTGCTAATCTTTTTTATTAGCTTATGGATAACATGTTTTACTTCGCTTTTCGTCTCCAAAATTTTGCCTTATTTGTTACTCGGATGGTGTCTTCGTTTCGACTTATGCAGCTGCACACATTTGCAGAAGAACCATGAGTAACTTTGCCGGCATTTCTTGTAGCCCATCAACACATCCTGCTTGCGTTGTAGCTCGCGAGGAATACTGAGGTACTGCGGTCGTATCTCAGCAACTTGTTTTAAAGCCAATCGATCTGCATGCCATACCTGCTTATGATAATGTTTCGACCTTTACCTGACTCATGATTGGACCACCTTTTGAGCGTCCGTCTCAAGGATACTGGACCATAACGTGGTGCGACTGTTTTCGTACCTCGTTGACCCCTTGAGCTATACACTGGGCGGTGCTTCCGGATCCTTTGAGAGCTACTCCCACCTGGTTGGCCACTGGTTAGAGATCAGATGAACTCTTGGTCCTCCAAGTTGGGTTTGCAATGGGATGGCACCCATTTCTGTACAACTGAATCATTGCGTTATCTGCGAAGCATTGCTGGTGTCGGATGGCACCCGCGTGTCCGCAACGCTGCTGTGCATAGGCGAGTACTAGGTAGTGATAAACCTGCTAGCTCCCCAGAACAACAGATAGCACTGAATAAGTTGCGTTGGCTCGGGCACGTGCTACGTATGTCTGGTCACCGCTTACCTAGAAGGGCCTCGTTTACTCTGCCAGGTGTTATTATTATTATTATCTCAGCAGTCTATCGACTAGACAAAGAGCCAACAGAAAACCATGGAGATCAGCGGATAAGGAAGAGTCCTCGCTTCATAATCATCGTGGCATGGTAGTTGAAGGTGAGCGACACATTTCAGCTAATATGCCGCAGGAATAATGGAACATTTTGACAAAAAGTGGGACAAAACATTTTTAGTTTGTTTTTCCCACGCCGATTTTTCTCTTTTTTGTCATTTTCAATGTTTGTAGTATTAACATGTGAATCAATACAATAATGTACACAATTCTTCCACTGATTCCCTGCTGCGGGCCATGTCTTCAAGAGTGCTAAGTCATTGGCACTCCTCATCTTGGGTCCCCATCCTGTAAGACGTACGGATCCAACAGCGGCTAGACACGATGTTAGCGATTTCATGTGCTGCCGCTAAATGAAAGGCTGACCACCACGCAGTCGCCTCCAGCCAGGTCCTTGACGAGCGAATAGAGCGCGACGCGGTAGACGCTCAGTGCCATGCGTAGGACGTGACCGAGCCATCTTAACTGGCGCAACAAAACCAGTTTGTCGAAGGGAATACGTCATTACTACCAATTTGATGTTGCCACCAAACACGAGCGATCCTCCTTAAGCAACCGTTGTCGAAGACAGAAAGACGACGCATGTCTTCCACGCGAATCGGCCAGGACTCGCACCCATACAACAATACTGAGCGAACTGATGCGCTGTAAACGCGGTCCTTTAGTGAGAATGGGACGTCGCGACGACGTCACAAGTGCCTCAGGTTGACAAATGCTGATCGAGCTTTAGAGATACGAAGTCATCCTCATACACGTTAGCTAGAGGCGGGGAACACCTCAGCTGCTGCGCCGCAAGAAGAGAAACTTCTTTGTTGATACTGTTGTCAGCAGAAACATAGCTCCCAAGATAGACGAAATTATCTACCTGTTCAAGTTGTGCACCTTCGAGAGTGAGCACGGGAGCAGGTGAAAGCCAATCCTTGAACACTACTTTACACTTCGATGGGGCGAAGCTCATGACATACTTAGATGCTTCAACCGCCAAACGATACAGAATGAGTTGCATGCCCTGAGGATCGTCACCAAGTAAGGCGATATCATCAGCATAATCTAAGTCGGTCGTGCGCTCACCCGGTAGAAGCTCTAGGCCAAAATGTTGGAAACCTTTTAGAGCATTCGACAGAACGTCTTCGATTGCGAAGTTGAAGAGGAATGGGGACATAGGGCAGCCCTGTCGCACACCGCTATTGACAGCGAATTGCGAAGAAAGCTTGCCATAGACCCTCACTCTGCCGGATGTATGAAGGTAAATTGCTCGTAAGATGGCGGTATATTTCTCTGACACCCCGTTCTTTAGCAAGCAACACCATAAAGCAGGTCGATCAACGGAGTCAAAAGCGGAACGTATGTAGGGGAATGCAACGATAGTGGGCCAGTGATGAATGTGGCGATGTTCGAGAAGCTGGCGGAGCGTGAGGATTTGATCCACGCATCCGCGGCCAGGACGGAAACCAGCTTGTTCTTCACGGTAGTATGATTCACGTACTGGGGATAGTCTGCGAAGCAGAATGGATGTCAATAGCTTAGAGGAAACCGAAATAAGACTAATCCCGCAATGATTTGCACATGAAGTGCGAGCGCCTTTCTTGAAAATTGGGACAATAACTGATTCGCCCCAAGAGGAAGGCACTTTCTCTTCATGCCGAATTTTTTGCGAACAGCGTGGTCAGCTGGTCAATGATCGCCACACCACTGTACTTGAATAGCTCCGGAGGAAGTTCGTCTAAGCCGACAGGTTTGAAACGCTTCAAGCGTCGAATCTCGAGGCATACTTCCGCTTCGCTGCGTAGATTCAATGGGACGAGCCAGGGTGGACAACGAGGTGTACTGCATGTACTGATGGATGGTAGAGGCCAGTTGAACTGCAACTGAAAGTGCTCGGCCCAGCGGTCCATACGCCTCTGTTGGTTGGTGATCGGAAACTCATCCACCTCACAAATAACCTCACTGACACCAGGCTTCCTGAGGCCAGTGAACCGAATGAGTTGGAAAAGCCTGCGAGTGTTGCCAGAGAGGACAGCGGTCTCCATCTCTAAAGCACGCTCAGATCACTATGTCTCGCGATCCTTGCGTAGGTTTTGTTTGAGCAGCCGGTTAGCAGAACGGCACCGCTCGTTTCAGTCTGATTCCGCTGGGATATCTTTGTGACGTTCGAACAGCTCCAGAGAACGAGCAGATACCCAAGTCTTCAAGGGGCGTCGTGCTAGGCCGCAGCATGACTGTCCGAAAATGGTCATCGCTTCCGTATACAAGTCCAGTGTTTTTCCACTTCTTGCGGTGGATTGCAACTGAGTGCATATGCCATTGAAGACTGATAGCTCGCCGGAGCTGAGAAATCGGTTAATCTGTTTACATAAATCTTGCGGTGCTTCGTGTTTCTGGATCCTCCAAAACACATAGAGATTTTCGCGCAGATTAGAGCATGATCTGAGTCAACGAAAGTGGACTAAAAGGACCTGCAGTCCAGTACGCTGCCGCGCCATCTGAAGCTAATTGCAATATGATCAATTTGAGACCACGGTTGTGTTGGCGAAGGGGGACGCCACGTTGCAGAGCGCTTCTTCGTATGCCTGAAGTTGGTGCTCGAAAGAAATAGACGGTTGTCTTCGCACAATGTGAGAAGTCTCTCCGTTATCAGAGCGGTTCGCATCGAGCGCGTGATGACCACCAAGTTGGCGTTCGTATGTTAACAAGCGGCCCACCCGTGCATTAAAATCCCCAGCAAGGATAACGACATCCGACTTTTTAGCATTAGTCAAGAGCTGTTGTAGATCCCGGTAGCATTCGTCCTTGACCGAGTCGCCACTGCAGTCATTTGGAGCGTACACGGAGATCACAAACAAGTTGTGTCTCACTTCGCGGTGCATGTTGATTCTACATGAACCCCCGAAGCCGAACTGCACATAGTCGGCTGTTAATCGGGAACCAGTCCAGTAGTGCCGCCTCTGCCTTGCCACTTAGTGCTATACCTACACCAGCCAAACCCGCTGAGGCTGCTTCTGGATCTCCAGAAAGACGCTGGTGATATCTGGCTTCGTGATCAGTGGGGGATGTCAATGTAACCACAGTGCTGGGATTTTGCAATCGGATTTTGGAATAGCAGCAGACATCAAGGTATAGGGCATCTAGGGTGCGCGTTAGACCGACTTGCTGTCCATTCTGCATGAGTGTCCGAACGTTGAAGCACGCCAGACGGAACGAGGATCGGGGACGAAGGAGAGCGATAGGTTGTACTGCTTGGTCTGCGATGCAACCGGAATTGCAGCCAGATTGTTAAACCCATGAATCGGGTAACGGAAAGTGCGGATTGTTAGCAAACGAACAATTGGCATGTGATGAAGTCGCGTGAATATGAGAAGCAGAAACAGTAGTTGATGAGCACGTTGTAGTACACTCCATGGACTGCCAGGTGTAGGGTGGCACAGAGCTCGAGGTGGACAGAAGCTAACTTGGCAGCGGGAAATGAAGTTACTGACGCCCAAAACTGGGTACCGTTGGTCCGTCTCTTTTTCCGGGCTGAAATCCACGTGACACATCTTGTGCTTGGCTCGACCCTTTCCAGGACATGCTCGCAACCGACACCAGTGACGCGTCTGCTGCCGTCTCCTAATCGGATTGCCTGTTTAGGTGTGTTTGGTGCTGAGTTGTCTGCGGGGTAATGGCTGATTATGACACGGATCAGTGAAAGCCGCAAGGTAGCTGTCTCGCCGATGCCGCCTTTTATTTGCACGATAGCCAGCTGTTTGCGACGGTATCTTGTCTACACATGGTGTAGGCGCCTTGGCCCTGAATGTTTGCTTAGGGCATTGCGGTTTTCAGGTAAGTCCCCCTTCTCTCCCTCTTATTATTCTTTATATCATAGGTCATCATGGTTGTATGGCAGCGAAGCATTAGTTCAAACGGCTGATGTACTGCTGTTGTTGGTGGTTGGACCTTGCGGACAAGCTATTAAGTCGAAGGCTTTGGTTGACCATCCTAATCATCATCATGTGTGTCTGGGCGCCTTGGCAGTATCTCAGCCTACATACATCTATGACAATTCTCCCAAACTCTAACTACATCCTGCATCGGCCGTTGCGCATATTATCAAGGGTCGCCTTATCTACTGCATTCAGCGGGGCGGATTAGCGAAAACATGCTACTGTTGGCGCCTCCTTTCTTTTCCACCGGCTTCTTTTACTCTCCTCCTGACTTCATTAATAATATTCCTTCCATGATTCCCAGCTTGAATGACAGCAACCGAATTGCCACTGGTGTAGAACCATCTGTAGCCGTCTTCCCGCAAAACCCACCGGATGCCTATCGGCAACCACCCCTTATAATGCCACGCTATCCCGTTTCCACGGTGGCCTTCAACGTTCGCACTCTAAGACAAATAGGTCAACTGGCAGCGCTCGCATGCATGTTGGGCACATTAGGTATTGACATATGTTGTGTGTCCGACACTAGGGTCATTAACCCTCACTAGGTTGTTGAATTAACTGCGCTATTGGTTACACGCATCCGGGGACACTGATGCGGCACTCACGGGTCAATCTGGGATAGGTAACACACTCAGCTTCAAGGCTGAGCCTTCGTTGCTTGATTGGATTCCGGTGAACTACCGTTTGTGCGAATCCCGTTTGACGACATCAACTAAGGTATATTCACGAAGTAGTACAGCACGCTGTTTGTTTGTGCTTTCCCCTTATACTCTCACCGACTGCAGTTCTGATGCTACCAAGGCATTCTATCATGAACTGAACGCGTTACTACGCAGTGGTACTAGTTCAAATATCATAGTACGTGTAGGTGATATGAAACCACAAGTAGGTTTGAACTCTTCAGAAGCTCTGCTAGGTCGTAACTTTGGGCTTAACTCCGAACGGATGGATAACGGCGAGCGTCTTTTGCAACTGTCTGCCGAGCACCACTTGTTTCTTAGTAGCACTGCTTTTAGACGCAGTGGGCGCCGAAGTGCCACTTGTCGTCCTCCTGTAGCTGATCAGCGATGTACCCAAATTGATCACGTTGCCATAATTTACAGATGGTATGGTTCCATCTTGGATTAGCGATCGTTCTGGAATACCTGCATCGACTCTAATCATGCCTTAGTACGCTGTCGTTTCTCCATGAACTTTACCGGGAGGCGTACCAAGCGTCTCCTCCGATTGGCAACTGAGAGATTGTCTCAGCCCTCTGTCAGGCAAGCCTATCAAGACGCACTGAGTATTGAACTTTCGCTATCTTGTCTTAATGACACTGTTTCAATGGAATAGGATATCTGCTTGTGGTACTAACAATCATCACCCCACCACTCACTGAATATCCATGGGGTCGATGAACCTGTTTGAATCCAGAAAAAAACTCCCAGCTGTCTCTGAGCACAATGTGAGTAGGTGTATTCTTGGGCGTGAAATAATACGGGGCTTGCGTGCTGATAAGGAAGCCTGGTGTACCAGTTGGGCTCAATAAATGGATGAGGCCGGAGCGGCAGGAAATTACCGCAAGCTCTTCTAGTTGATCCGCATCACGGCTCCCAGAAACCAAGCGTCAGTGAGACAACAAGAGACTGCGCGGGTGCACTGATACACAATATGAAATGCCGTGTGGCTGGTTTGGCGGAACACTTTCAATATCTGGTTAGTTGGTCCTCTGCTCCCGGACCTCCTACTCAGCTGATGCAGGATGTGCCATGATCAGTTAGTTTAGAGGCTCTATCGGAGGCTGAGGTCCGAAACGCGATCACACCCCTCTATCGGTTTCATGCTGCTGACGCGGATCCCTTCCACCTGCGCTGTTTAAGGATGGAAGTGAGGTCCGCTGCAAAGTACTGACCTCCCTATTCGAACATGTCTGAATAGAAGAGAATGTCCCAGCTAACTGGAGTGAATCGGTTATGGTGACCATATGCAAGAAGGGCATTCTCAGCGATTGTGTTAACCACAGGGAAATTACCTTAACGCCCACTTGTGACAAAAGTACTGGCCTTACTTCTCGTTCGTCACCTCACTATGGAACAGGAATCCCGAATAAGGGAAGAGCATGCAGGTTTCCGTCCAGGACACGGCTGTGATGACCATATACATTGCCGCAGGTTCTGGAACGGCGTCACGCCTACCGCAGACTGACAGAAGCTGTGTTCCTCGATATCAAAGGTGTCTGATTCAGTCGATCAATGAATTATATTCGAAATACTTGCGTGGAAAGGTGTTCCCACGAAATATGTGAGCATTTTACGTGCTGTATACTTGCAAACTACAGTCCGCGTCAGAGTCTATGGTGACCTGTCGGGTATCTTCCCGACAACAAATCGCGTTCGTTAGAGTTCTTCGAGTTCCTCATTTTTGTTCAATTTCGTCGTAGACTCCATCATGGAGTGTTCTCTTACAGAGCCTCCTGATGCTGGCGTTGAGTTCTGCCTGGTAAAAGCTTAGTTGATCTTGATTATGCGGACGATATCGTCCTGCTGTCTAGCAATATTGAGGCGGCACAACCAGCTCTGAATGGCCTCTCTAGAATGATCTCATTATTTGGTATGCGCTTCGCGACTTCAACGTGCAAAGTGTTGCTGCAGGACCACCAACCAATTGATGACATCTTGACCCTTGATAACGAGGATCTCGAGGTAGTTGCTCGGTTCACGTACCTTGGAAGCTTCATCAGCAACGACTGGCGCATAGCAACCTAAGTCAGTCCGCACGTTTCATAAGCTGGAACTGCCTATTTGAACGTGCGGCATCGTTGGCGACAGAAAGAAGTTTCCTTCCGTCTTTACAAGGCCACAATGAGGGCCGTCCTGCTCTATGGCCCCTTCGGTCTGAAGATCTGAGGCGCCTTCAGATCTTCGATCATTGTCGTCCGCGGAACATTGCTGTTGTCGGGTGGTACCAGCGTGTCCACAACGATGATGCACGTAGGCGAGAACCGAGCAATGATAACCAGGCTAGTACTTTAGAACAACAGATAACACTGAGTAAATTGCGTTGGATTGGGCACGTATTACGAATGCCTGGTCACCGCTTACCTTGGAGTCTTGTTTTGCTTGCCAGACGTAGGTTAGCGTACGGCTCGAGGTTGACAAAAGTTGACTCGGCAGTGTGAAATGAAGTCACTAACGATCAAACTCGGCGCCCTCGGTCTGTCTCGCCTTTCAGGCCAGTCTACGTGACTCGCCTTATGCTTGGCTCGAGACGTTACAGGACATGGCTAGAAGTCGTCACCAGTGGCGCGTCTGTCGCTGTCTCCTAATCGGACTGCTTGTTTGAAGTGTGTTTGGTGCTGAGTTATCTGTGGGGTAATGGCTGATTATGACACGGGGCAGTGAAAGTCGCAGGTAAGCTCTCTCGCTGATGCCGCCTTATTTTTACACGATCCCACTGATTTCCATGGCTTTGTTGGCTCTATATCTAGTTACTAGACTATTGAGATTACATCCCCTGCTTTTGTGACGGTAAGTTTTTATTACAAGATGTGGTCGCTTTGACCCTGAATATGTACTTTGGGCATTAAGATTTTCAAGTAAGTTTTCCTTCTCTACCTGTTATTATTCTTTATTCCATAGGTCATCATGGTGGTATGGCAGCGAAGCATCAGTCCACGTAGCTGGTGTACTTCTGTTGTTTGTGATGTTGATGATGATGACGACTTACACTCTATGTCGTTCTTCCTTAACCAGTTTTCTTCGGGTCGAGTGGCTGTCCGATCGTCGGTCTTTGCGCATTTAACTCCAGGCAGCAAGTCTCGTTTTTTTTTCTTGAGCTTTAAAGCGAGTGAGTAGCAGTCGACCCGAGCGATTGTGAGCTGATCTCGATCGATATCACCCCTGTATATCCTATGTTACACTGCCAACTCAACTTTTGAATCCATTGCCATCGCTTCCACGATCGAGGCTGTTTTTTTCTGGTTTGCTTTCGTGAAACTTGTTGCCACCTATTTACGATCAACTCAAGTCAACAATGTGCTTTATGTATCCACAAAAGGCGAATATTCAGCTACGACACACCATTGATATGGATAATTAGGGAAATAGACTATTACAAGATGGGTATAAACCACTAGGGATAATATCGCTTGAAGTAATTTACCCATCAGGTCTTGATTGACTAAATGAGCAATGAATAATGAGCACTTAACATATGTGACAAATAAAAGGCAACTCACATACCGTCGACCCGTGTGCAGACGTACGTACTTTTGTGCGTGTATCTGGTCGGGGAGTTTGGTACAATTTCAGACAACGCTCTGTGATTGGTATTTTTTGATGCAAATTTGTTGCAAGAATTCTTATGGTTGGATACAGTAGTGTCAACAAGTTCAGGCCTTGAAAAACCACTATATTGACATAGTAGCTTCACTGACCTGACAGTCACTTCGATGTTTTTATTCAAAAGACGGGGTAAAATCACTGGAGAGCAATAAGTCCAGTAGGGTGACACGCAGTGGCAAAACCTAGGATCGAACACCGGGCTACGGACGAAGTTCTGGGACTCTTAACAATGTGAAAATCTCCTAGTTTGGATGACTATATCGTTTACGGGAAGCGATCGCGTAAAACTACAGCTCAACCTCACTCTCAGGTATTTCACAGACGTGATAGACTTCACCCCTTCACCGTCGATATGACGTTTTTTGCGCTGCGTAAGAATTTTCTGGTATTAGTCTCCTGTAAACAACAAAATGTTCAACGATAGGCAGTGGGCTTTGGAGAAAACTGTGAAGTTGTCTGCGGAGGGTTGTATTCTGACCGATGAATCTATTTTTAGATCATGGACACCCAGCATAAGATCATCTACTTGCTTCCGCAAGATATCTTTTGAGGGATGGGGATTGAGTTCACACAAGTAGAAAATAAATGTGCGGACAGAATCGCTCCCTGAAATACACCAAAATTCGTCATAAGTGATAAAAGGTTCTTCCCCACAAACTTGGTAAAATGGATCAACTTTTTGAAATAGCTCAGTGGATGAACAACATAAGGTTGAACTCCATAGCCGAACAGATCGCGCAACAACAGTTCACGGTTAACACAGTCGAAATCGTCGCTACCGTCCAGAAAACTGATGTGACTGGATTTGTTTTTACTATCCATTGATGAAAGCACATAATTTGAGAGGTAAGCTATCGCGCATCTTAGGTAGATCTCGAACTGCGATCTATCTTCGTAAACTGTCACAGAGGCGAAACGGCTGCAAACCGATCCCCGGGCGAAAAGATACGAACTCAATCAGGCTCGAAGGGTGTGCAAGCCGACTCAATTCGGAAGGGGAGGTGACAGCTGGGCGAGAAAGCTGAGTGCCAACGCTCACGCATTCGCCACCTATTGTGTGTGGGAAAGTTCCTGCGAGCGTGTTAGCAGGACCCAGCCGAGAGCTGATGAAATCGCGCGTCAGACATCACGCGCGTTGCCGTGCGTTGCGTAGGCGGACAAAGACTGTAGTGCCCGAGCAACACGATGAACTGGACAGATGGAGCGGACAAGTATGTGTGGAGCGTGGGCGTACAGTCAAATCCGCATTGTGATACCGACAAATAAGTATGCGCTTTCCTTGCCCTAATAGATCTCTGGTCTGCTGAGTACTCTTCTATCTTCCTTCCGGTCGGGTTTGCCAAGGGGTTAAACAGAGCACGCGTAAGGGCGCAGACTTAGCAGCAGGCGTAAATCAGTCCAGTCAAGAGCGGGCACAGCGTTATAACATAAACGTCTTGTGACTGTTCCTTTGTTTTGCCTATTTTCGGCTTGACTGCCACACTTTTTGTGCGAATTTTAAACAGCCTTGCCTCATGATTTGTCAACCCATGAGTTGGACACTTCTGGCAAGATATTCTATTCCCTTTCTCGAATTATGCGCCGCTATGCCATATTGGTCATCCTTTTTCCATTTTCTATAAAACTATTCAGGCTGCTATGGAGGGATTCGAGGTGACAACCGTAGATGAAGCTGTGAAGACGGCGCGTATCTTCGTGAGCGCCACCGGCTGTCGGGACATACTTACCGGTGCCCATTTCGAGCACATGATGGAGGATTCGATTGTCTGCAACATCGGCCATTTTGACACCGAGGTGGATGTCAAGTGGTTGAACACGAACTGTGCGAAGAAAGAACAGATCAAACCCCAGGTACATTACAATGTAAACTTGCATTGCATATCAGCCAATTAATTGAACGATCATTTGTCTTGACGACCTACGCTCTTTGGGAGAGCGCCGCAAAATCTTTCTCAGTTGTTCCATATTGTATGTGGGTTTAATCTGAACCTGGGCTTCTAGGACATCTACCATGTAATTCAACAATCAACAGTTCTAGGATGCGTAGATACAAGCGGTATCGTAGTATTCCTCATCCGCGAGCGACTCGTCGTCGCTTGTCAGCAAGGCATTTGTACGACGTACCGGCGCACTTATGTAGCCTCTGTCTACTTTGGGACTGATTCTAGCGACTTGTTCATTTTGAGATCCGCAATCAACCCCGGTTTTCAGCTTACTCTTATGTTCCACTTCTCTAGTTGTATCAGCTGTTTTATATGAACTTATTTTGTATACAGCTGCTTCCAGAGCAGTTCCGGACCAGTTAAATGGTGTTAGTATGTGCCTTCGTTGGAACCCATCATCACTCATCTATCTCTGTTAGATTGTATCCTCATCCTCACCTATACTACTCTGGGCTGATCCCTTCAGAATCATTCGTGTCACAAAGGCGGTCCACGAGATCTGATGTCCAACCGTCGGCCGATAAACCGTACTTCCGTCGTCGCTTAGGCCTTGGGGCGAATCCTCAAAAATTGGGTGACTCAGTTTCTGACAAGACGAAACTTACTCAGCAGTTCCCAACACTGGTACACTACAAAACATTCATGCTTCAAATGCCAATTACAGCTCCTTGATCATGTTACAGCAACAGCTGTTGGTGTCGTGGTCATCATAGCCACCCTTCTAAACATGCAGAAAGCCTTTGTCTACGAAACACACAAGCCTTTATTGGCCGCGCTTGAATCCTGTGGCATCAGTAATCCTCTGTTGAACTGGTTGGACTCATACCTGAACAACGGAACAAATGAGTACGGATAGGCCAACATAGGAAATGTCGGGAATGTATTGGGTCCATTACTTTTCTCGTTTATATAAACGACTACATTAGACATTACATTACATTCGAACGACATCAATGTTCTCATTTCTACGTGACCATCTGGAATTATGCGTTAAAAGCATCCGCGAAGATCTATTATGTCTAAACAAATGGAGAGAAAGCGCGTCAATGAGGTTTTCCGCAGACCAATCTCAGATACTCAGCCAAAGATGCAGTATACCATAGGGACCCATCACTCTTACTGCTACCCACATCCCAACTCCATATTCCGTTCGGGGCCTTGGAATTTGATATTCTAGCAGCTTCAACTACTCCGAACACGTTCTACACCAATTAACGAATGTGAAACAACTAACAGATTACATCACTAGGTCATTTCCACTATCCCAAACACGGTTGGAATCATAAAACTCATAGTGCGACCCACTTTAGAGTACTGCACCATCATACATGACCACTTACGTAAGGCAGACAGAATTGCTTTGGAAAACTTCCAGCGCTCATTAATGCTTGTCTATTGGAACGATGTTCTTACCTCCAACAGCCCAGTCTAGCTTCAACACTATATAGTGCATTCCCCCTGGATATCCCAGCTATACTCACCATTCATGGGGCTAGTCTCATTAGTATGTTTACAACCCGGTTCACTTTCTTGTAGTCTGTTTAACTTGATCGTGTATTCCTCTCTCCTCTGATGTATTAATGTTCCGCTTGGTTTAAATGAGTGCGGTCAGTATTCGCCGTAATACACATTGGCTGCCTTGCCTTGCGTTCTCTGGGTTTTTGCTGGTGTGCTAGACAGACGCATTGTTCTATTGCGTCGCCGGAAACAATTTTCACCTAGTTCTTTATTCCTGCGACCGACATCATTGCTTCTGGAGCAGTGCGCATTACACTATAACATAATCGCGAGTCTTTTTAACCAGCGCCCGGCCCGTAGCCTTAAGGATCACAAGCCTGCTTTGTAATCTCTGCGCGCGGGTTCTAGCCTGCGTAGGGGCAGGGAGACCCTCGCTGTATGCTTAGCCCACGTGCGACTGGTGGTGGTTGCGCGGCAGCGAAGCGTCGGTGCTGCGTACCGGCCTACTGTTGATGCCTTAACTAATGCAGCTGTCGCCTTACATAATTGTTCAACCTATCCCACTCGTAATGCGAAATGTCTACTATTCAAGCAGAATATTCGCTGAAATTTCTTTACAGTGATGTTCGCCCATCTGTGGAAAAAACCACCGTTGCGATTAAGGACCAGCGAGAACCTGTCTATATTTGAATCAGATTTAAAATCTTTATCTTCCATGCCACATGTCGTCAACCTTTTCTGCCTTCAGCAATCTACGAATACACTCATGGAGCCGGCCTGGTAAACATATGACAAAACTAGTTTTTCATTGATGTTACTTATCACGTATTTCACAAAACATTGCCTCACTGATCCATATTGATTGCAACTTCATAAATAAAATGCTGATGAAACTCGCCGTATAAATGTTCCTTCCACAAAAGGGTACGTATCCCGCCCATAAAGAAATACGCCTAATTACCTATTTATACTGGGGCCTATATTTTTGTTCGAATGAACTGCCTCCAAGTTTTTCGTTTGTGAACCACGTTCTGTTTCATAATTTTTCCCTTTTTCGTCAACTTCATTGTTGTCCATAATTTCGCGGTTTCGGCACAACTGCAGTATATCCACGATCAATTTGGTAGCTTCCTACTTGGGCACCTTATCATCAACTGTTCCGACATCCTGTGTTTAATCCGACCAATGCACTTGATGTCACCACTGGCCAGCCTCGTGCATTGTTGTGCTTTATAGCCATCTGATTAGCCCCCTATTTTCAGCCTTTTCTTCGTCTTTTCCTCAAACTTTACTATTCGCTTTCTTCCTACCGTCAAATCACTAGCCGTAAAATTTGGTACCCTTATCTCGTTAGCATGTTGCTTACTCATCCTGCTCTCTGTGGTTTTCTTCGGTCAACCCGGGGCTGCAACTCTTGTCTGCAGCTGACCTAACTGGGTGTACTCCTAAATTCACTGGGCCACGTCTATGCAGGATCAGATCTTTTCTCCGACTATACGGATAGTTGCAGTCCGTTTCCAGCACTTCACTTGGTGAGAGCTTTTTGACTATGCGACAGTACTTTCGATGCTCCTTCTTGTCAATGCCACTGCTGGTCCTTATTCTAGTGCCATCGGAAGACACTATACCTTTTCTTAGCCAACGGAATCCATAGCGTTTTAAAATTCCTCCTTAAGGAAATCGTGTTCCTTCATTGATCTCTCAAGATGGTCCTTAACGCTGTTAAGTTGCATTCAACCAGCTCAAAAGCTCCTACAAAATACGTGATGTTTGTTGAGCGATCAATCTCAACTAAGCAGATACAGTCGGACCTGTCTAAAACAACCACTCAACGGATCGACAAAAAGTGCTCGCCTTGGACAAGTGATCGCCATAGACAAGTTCATGCATAAGGACATTACTTATAGGAGAAAAGTTGGGTATGTTTTTGGCTGGTCGCCATAGCGGGTTAGACTGTATCACAACAGACAGTAGGATGCTATTGACTGATTTGGGTTGGCCACTTAATAGACCGAAGCATTTAGGGTCGTTCGTGCTCTCTGGATTTAACCTGAAAGCGTGAAGGACCATGTTGAGAGATCTAGGGAGGAACATGATTTCCTTAAGGAGGAATTTGAAAATGCTATGGATTCAATTAGTTGGGAAAAGGTATAATCATCAATTCGCATGATCTTGCTATAGGTGCCCACTTTCTTATTATTTTCGTCTACCATTATAACAGATGAAGGCCCGTTAACGTCCCCTCAACCATTCTCGAATACATTTCACTTTTATGACAGTGGTAACACCATCAACGCGGCTTCGAGTAATGTTATGAAGTATCACTTGTTTACTCCTCCATGACTCGTGGTAAATCTACCAGGGAGATGTCGCGTTCACACCAATTTCTTCGTTCATCGTTTAGCAGTCTGATCCTGTTAGACATCTCAGAGACAACAGTGATCTGTGAGCCCATTCACTGTACTAGTTTGGGTGTTTAAGACTCGGCTCCAAAGCTCAATATCCGGGTCGTGTCGAATATCTTCGTTCTTCCAAATGACCTATTGTCCTCCTCCTTCATTATCATCACCATTGTTCAACGCGTTAGCTAAAGATCAAACATATTTTGACTATTTTGCCGCGTTACAGAAAAGTTGCATAGAAATAGAAAGGAATGAAAAGTACACAAACACTATGCTTTATTTCATGTCATACATTAGTAATGCTATTGCAAAAACTCACAACGCAGACGTCATTAAGATCGACTCTTAGTCATGTCATCAATTGTCTCCAACCTCTCTCGGCCGCTGCCCAGGAGTTGAGAGCGCCAACCGAAGCCAAGTTCAATGTGGTTACCTTCATTCGTCTTGATACTTTACTCGATACCGATCTTTAGTCGGGTTGTCAGTAGTACCTTGGCACCGTAGACGCTGGCGAAAGCTAAGTTGCGCCTAACCGTTCCTAATGACCCCTACGACAATACCCAGTTACCGCATCACTGCACTCACCCATAGTTAAATCATGCTGGGGGCCGCCCAAAGGTGGTGCTGTAATCTGAGTTTACACGTACTAGCGCTTAAGCACTTTTTCTGGAGTGATCAATATTACCGCCGGCGACGAGCCTGATCCGTTTCGGCGTGTTAGCTTAAACGGCGTAAGCGGATCTGTGTGCTTGTCATCCATCCATCTGCCGCCAATGAATTCTAAGTGTCCCCATGTTAAGCCTATCCACACCTATTTAAACGGCTAATTTTCACGCGACCACAATTTCAGCGGCCCCTCAGTATAATCCAGTTGAAAACAAGCACAAGTCTGCCTGTTTTGGTGTCACTGAATGCGAGTATCTTTTCATCCATACCAGCTGTCCTAATTGAACTTTTTCACTGTTTCTGGGTCCTGCACAAGCTATTTTAGCCTATTTTAGTGATGAATTTCAAGACGTCTCTCGTCGTTTGTTTGTGATTTGCGCTTCTGAAATCGAATCTGGCTTCCAAACCGACGCATATAATCAAGCTGTCAGAAGGCATCACATGCCTCACCTCGCGCTGTTCATCTTCCAGGCGCAAAGCATTGCTGTTCTTGGGATTATGAAAAACTTCAAGACTTTGGTCAAATGGTCGCACCACTGACGAAGTTACCTCTCATCTCATTAAAATTTTGTGAATCTTCCAAGTCCCTGCTATAATGTTTCGAAATACTGGTAGCTCGGGTTGACAAATCAATTGTTCATTTGTTCTCCGAGCTTGGCGGTTTCGTCGTAAACGTTTCACCACCATGCGAGGTGGCATCCTCAGTGCAGCGAGATGCGACGTGCAATCTTACTGAATCCTCCATCCGTGATCGACCTGCAGGTTACTTTTGAAAGTAACAGTGTCGATTTACGTCCCGTGACCTCTACCCAATTTCCCCAAGGCTAAAATCGGCGCCCGAGTTGCCTTAAACTGCGTGACAAAATGTTCTTTATTTCTTTCTGTCGCAGTGGTTCGTATATTGAATCAATCGTAATCCGTGTTCCAGCCTGCGTAGGAACCGGTCGACCTTCGCAGTATGCTTAGCCCACGTGCGACTGGTGGTGGTTGCGCAGCAGCGAAGCGTCCCTACTGTGTAGCGGCATACTGCTGATGCCTTATCATGAGTTCTATGGTCTTTGATTGGCTCACCCTGCGCTGTGCTACAGCTTATCATCAACCTCCGGGTTTGTCCATCGCGTTCGAGGCCAACGTACACCCATATGTTTGTCTCCTAGTACTTAGCGGCTAAACATGAAAGGTGTCCTCTCGAAGCCGAAATGCTTGTGGCCAAATTATCTCGCCCGGAAAGCGCATCATCGTTTAAACTGCCAATGCACCCTTCCTGTTTCTAGCTGTTTTTAACTGCTTACCGTCGATAACCTACTGATTGCTTACGTAAAGGCAAAGCGATTTTTTATTGCTCGTGGTTAGCCGAATTTTAGTTATAATTTGAGGGCTTTCATCCCAGTAGTTTGCTACATAGCATAGCTTAGTCCGGGAAAGCACCAGACGCGTTTCGCACTATTGTGGCTCTTCAGTGGTACGCATTCCCTCGTTCCCCTAATGGAGATCGAACCCATGAACGCTAGAGGCAGATGCCAACTAGCCAGCAGCTTAAGCTAACTAGCTAGCCGGCTTGCCACTGTCCTACTATCTCCCAATTAGCTTGCAAATTATATAGCCCAGCCAACATCCCCCATGGCTCCGTGACTTAAGCTGCTGGCTAGTTGACATCTGCCTCTAGCCTTCATGGGTTCGATCCGCATTGGGGGACCGAGGGAATACGCACCACTGAGGAACCGCAATAGAGCGAAACGCCTCTGGTGCTTTTCTGCAATAGGCTTGTCTTATGTAGCTTGTAAACTATTGGGATGAAAGCCTTAAAGAGATTTTTATTAATGATCCACTTCTCAACGTATATTGGCAAATCTTAGCATCAATTCTGCTATTCGATATCCTCCATTTTGTCCCCTGTCGTTTTGGATTCCTTTGCCCTTAAAATACGAGTACGATTTGACTCTTATTGTCAGATTGCTCGCCGCATGCCATATTAGATTTATATTTTATAGCGGTATTTCAGATAACACCAACCTGCCTGACTGCGTTTACAGCCTGCTGGTGCTGCCTGCTCCAATGACCTCACCGTTCACTTGTTTTGTGACTCCACGTTCCCCGCGATCGCTTTTACCCTTGTATACTAACTGCTGTATACCTGCTCTGCCGCACTTGAATAGTGGGAGATGCTGAGTTGCAGTGATTTGGCGCTACTACTGTCAGAACACTACGTCTTCCAACTGCGTACATGCGCCCGATAAAGCCGATACCGACGTCATCTCACATGGTGACGTAATCAGTTTTTCAGTTCAGCCATTGTATCTTTACAGTTGATTGCGTGTGGGCAACCAGTTAATTTCCTGAACTTTCTCAGGCGCTCCTGCTTTTTCCATATATCCCTGCACTCTGTTGCCTTTTTAACCAGATTTCCACTCACATGTTGTTCTACTCCCTTCCAGGTCGATCGTTACACACTGAAGAACGGAAGACACATCATTGTGCTTGCCGAGGGCCGACTTGTGAATCTCGGTTGTGCTCACGGACATCCAAGCTTCGTGATGTCGAACTCTTTCACGAATCAGGTGTTGGCTCAAATTGAGTTATGGACTAATCCCCAGGCGTACGGTGCTGGTGTTCACTTTCTACCGAAAAAGGTACGTACTATTTTTGTTCTATCCTTTTGCCAGCTCTAATTTTATCAACCAAATGCCCAGGTTTTTCTACCAGTGTTACACTGCGTCGAGAAGACTTATTATGTCCAGGTGTTACTGCGCTGCACGACTTGGCAGAGCCCAATCTAGCCAGTATAAGTGGCGGATGGTTCCACCTATTTTAGTCGGCACTGGTCGCATTTTCCACATACCTGTTATCAGTTGCGCCTTATGATGGTAGGTTGGTGGTTTGGGCAGACGAGACCGATGCTGTCAGTGGACAAAAAGCCAGCAACGGTCACCACATGTAAAATATGGCTATAATAATAATGTGTCAGCTATACGTCGTAACGGCGCTTCGCTGCCGCGCGACCACCAGCAGTCGCGCGTGGGCTGAGTATACTGTGAGAACTCCCGCCTCTACGCGGATTCGAACCAGTGACCTTATGACTGCAAGTCAGGCCACCGGCCGACGTACTTACATAGGCTAGATGGACAGTCCATACTTGGTTTGGCCTAGAATGAGTGAAACCAAAGGTGACTCCGGACTGCGAAGGTGTGGATCGGACAGAACAGCAAGCGTAACTCACTGAATCCAGGCGGACTATGTTACACGGGAGACAAAGGCTAATCAATAAATTGAGACACAATGAGATGGCGATTCGAATGAAAACTCTCTGACAGTAACAACTTTTTGCTTGATGCCCAGGCTTCGTTTTACTTCTAGCATGGCTGCTCAACACCGTTCCTTTACTTTTGTTTTTACATTGATCGAATGACGCGTTTGACTCTCCTGTCGCATTGTCTCTACTTCCGTTCCCTTTCCATCCTACGGTTCCGGTACTTAGTTTGATTCATAACTGTCGTCATACAATGCCATTTCGATGAACTTCACCAGTTCAATCAGTTTTACACTTAAAATATCTTTTATCTATCCACCGAGTGACTACATTGCGACACAGCTTCAGTGCGTCTATGTTTACTTTGGGCTAAATCGCGGTATTTTCAGCCACTGTGGTCAACCAAAGTCCCCCAAAGCCCATAAATGGACCACAATGCTGGCTAAGCGGAGCTTGATATGCTAGTGACGACCTGAGCCACCACCCACGAGACTACGAGCCCTGTTTTTGTGCCAGGCTACATATCACTTAACAGTCATCGGACTAAGCGTTGGGTGCGAGCAGCACCCGATTCGCTCTTACCCTGTGTTCTTTTGCGCATATAATCGTTGGTTCACTTTTAATTATCACAACTTCATTGTTGGGAGTTGTTTGTTTCCCTTACTTTGCTCATGAAGTGGGGTTTGTGCTCATAATGACGATTATTCCCATCGAATACCATACTTGTAGGCGATCTATGACTTCTTAGCAATTGCCCACTCATTGTCTCCAGCTCATATCTTTCCAGCACTAGTCCTGCAGCATACATTTCGGGCGTTGCCACTTTTCATTCACTGGTGGCTTCATTATACCCTCAGAAATTGGCCTGAGATCCAAGTTTGTCCACCATCGTTCCCTGTTCTTAACAGAAAACAAGGGCCATGTGAAAACTGTCAAAGCATCTTTATATTGCGACCACCGTGGAACCTCTTGCATCCGTCATTCCGCGGCTGCTCCATGAGCATTCGAAAAATGGAATCCATGTTGGCTGCGTTCCGTCCCGTTTCTACACCCTTGTCTATTGGAACAAGACAGACAGCCTCTCATGATCGTTTTCTTTGTCTTAATAACTCTTTTTTCAATCATTCGTGCTTATTCGTCACGCTGTCCGTCTTCGAACGATGTACTGTGGAAATTCTATGCTGTTCTGTGATTTAAAGCAATTAGCTTCCCTCAACAATTTGAAAAGCACAGTGCGAAGACGAAGCTCGACAGATGTATACATTTCGTATCATCCCTTCTGTGTCGAAAACGGTAGCTGAAAATAAAATGCAATTGGCAATTGACACAGACTTGCAAACAAAAGTAAAGAAAATCTGAAATCACATCCCTACTTCCAAGACAACCTGAAGCTGAACGATATTGGCTTTTGAACATAAGGCTGCGGTTTATTGTAACAGCCTCGGCGAAGCAG
Source organism: Dicrocoelium dendriticum (assembly GCA_944474145.2). NCBI lineage: Eukaryota > Metazoa > Platyhelminthes > Trematoda > Plagiorchiida > Dicrocoeliidae > Dicrocoelium > Dicrocoelium dendriticum. The sequence goes on along the minus strand of OX104071.1, from coordinate 29,014,364 downwards.
GGGAAATTATACTTGGTATACCGCGGTGAAACTTTGTGTGACGTGCTGACCTTTATCCGGGGACCTGCCGCGTATAAGTGCCTGCCGATCAAAGATGCTGGTGTCCTGCATGAACGCGTAGCCTAACCTCTGGGCATGCTTGTTCCGCCGTCTTGTATTGGATCGTTCTCCTTCATCAGAGAACTCAAGATCTTATAGGTCCTACCTATGTAACTAGTTCTGCACAATGGAAGATGATTGATTGGCTGAGTTTCTTTCAGTGGAGGCAGCGGCAGCTTGGGGGTTCGGCCGATAATGTCAATTTTCACAGCACAGAAGGTGCTCTGCGTGGCAGAGATCAGTCGCTTGGTAGTCCTGAGTGTATCAGTGTCACCCTTAAAGGGGCTCCGAGAATATGTGCTTTGTAAACACGGTGAGCACTGGGTTTCTCTTTCGGATGATTTGACTGTGCTCCTCGATGAACCAGCGACGGTAGCCATTTTCAGCTAGTGTACTTGTTATCAGTTCCATTTTGTCGACCTGACAGTCGAATGTATTCTCCTGGCACGACTGAATAAGGTCTTAACAAGCATCCACTTGTATCGCATTGATGTGACGCTGGTGAACTGTAGGTACTGGCTAGATCACTTTGCATGCATCTACCGAGCTTCGTGGTCTGAAATTATGCACTCACGCGTCGCTGAGCTTTGTGTGAGTCATTGGAAAGCTCTCAGGCTCACTGTAACTAGTGTAATGCACCAGGGCTGTCGTACATCTCCCTGCAGCTTTGTGATTGAAAATATCACGAGTTTGTCCCTCCTACCTCTCTACAAGTGGAGCTTTTTCCTGAAGTCCGATTGACTTGCTTTGAGTAGATCGGCGATAAGGCTGTCTAGGCGTCTGGCCCAACTGCTATGCAAATGCTTCTTACTAGATTGTTACCATGCTTCGCTACACTTTGGCGTGTGTTCGACGCCTTCCCATTTCATGGTATGGTTGCAAGACTTGGCCGAGACGCCACAACTAGCTAAAACAGTCTTGTCAGTCGAATCACAGAAGTGACTGATTATGCGGATCCTTATGGATTGTGGAACTTTTTAAGCCAGTCTTCCATGGCGGCAGCCTGATGTTAGCTTGCCTGTTACAGATAGAGTTAGCAATCCTTCGGTGAGACCAATTTTACTGTCTGACTGAGAGACGTGGCCAATGTATGCAAACGACGTTAATAGACTACTCATCTTTGACTAGTCCTATTTACGCGGTTTAACTGGCACCTGGGTAATGAAATGTAATGTGCCAGCTGTACACCGTAACGGCGCTTTGCTGCCGTGCGATCACCACCAGTCGCACGCGGGCTGGATATACCGCGAGCACGCCCGCCCCTACGCGGATTCGAACCCACGCCGCAAGATTACGAGACAAATTCGTTACCTCTAGGCTACGGGCCGACATAACTGGCACCTAGCGAAGCGTCGATTGAGCTATGCAGTGATCCATCAGTTGACGCCTGGCGACAAGTCTTCCACTGTTAAACTATTTCTTATCTCGAACTTACACTGTCTTCATTTGCTAACTTGCATTCCTCTGATGCGCGTCGTGTTCGCAAATACTATAATCGTTTGGTTGGAGCTACTTCGAAGGTCAAGTGATGGCGTAACGAAAGGGCACGATGAAACGGATGGAAGACAACCTTGCTTAGAGTGGTTCGTATCATTTTCCTCAATGAGGCACACTGGATCAACAACGGCCAACTACAGTTAGGAGCTCTTTATGATATAGCACAGTCACAAGATTCGGTACACTCTAGCATTAAACCCACGCACTTTAAGTGTTGTCAGTTCCATCTCGAAGTTCCACCTTTTCGTTCTTTTTGTCTTCCACCTTTCCCTCTTCATTCTTCCCTGTTGTTTGTTGCTATTCCATCCCCATCCTTCTACACGTTAGCTGGAGATGAGAAACACGTCCGCTAGTGTGCCGTAGTACAATTCAGCTGGGTGGTGTAAAAAGAATGGGAAAACGCATCAAAATAATGGCCAAAATAGTATCATGGTTTTGGGTGTTTCCCGGGGTTTTCGATATGTCAGCCGGAGCGTATACGCCGTATACACCCCGACCTCAATGGCGTTTGTGTGGTGAGTTTCTTCGTCCCTACCCTCCCAATTAGCTTCCTTTTCCAACTACGATCTCATTTATTAGGCATATGACTTCTTCGCGGCACAACAACCGCCGGTTAGCTCTCCGGAACGGTGATTATGCGTTACTGGTAACTCAGCCGACGTTCCTCTGTTTCGTTTTTTTCTTTTTTGTATTGCGGCACAATAACCGAGGCCTCTTCCACCTGCAGCTAATACGTATGATGATGTCTAGTGATGTATACACCTGCGCCACCGAGTTTTCATAACGGTTAATGCCTGATTTACTTCGAGTGCAATATATCTCTACCTGATGAGATCAAAAACAAGTTCGAAAGCGATCTTGAAGCGCTTTTTTTTCAGACGGTCAATACCCAATAGCCATCAGCTTCCTCTGCGGCCCTAGTGATTGAATTGACTATGATTCACTTTAATACGAATCGCGTTACACCTTGAGGTTGCGCTTCGCGATCTCCATCACACAACGAGTACTTCGAACTGTTCCGTCCAATCAATGATATGCTTTGAATGGACCATCGGATCGTGGTTGGAGGGAAGGTATAAAGAATCCGCAATACAAACGCCATTGATTTCGGCTTTTGGCCATGTCAATAAATGTTACCGGACAAACGGATTCATCATCTTTCGGACCTCAACCAGGTAGTGGGGAACCACCTGCTGAGGCCAAGTTTAAAGTGAGAGCCTCTTGGCCAAGTCATCTGTTGGCTGCTTCTCGTCCATCAACCCCATGGTCGCGCAGCAATGCATGCCGTGGGAGTCAGTATGCTCTCTTGCGTAACACTTGCCCCATCCATCATATTTGGCTATTTCAGTGGCAACCTGGCCTATAACCATTGTATCTATCCCACATCGGGATTCGGCTCATGGACAACCGGTTGGATTTATCTAATATCTTAGTTTATTGTCGTTTGCCAGGATGGAATGTGTAACTGCCTCTCGTTGTAGTTTGGTGTTCTTCGTCTTTTAACCCACTACTTTGTTTTGTTACGCTATTTTCGCGCATAGTATTCTATATTCATTGGCAGTTCCGCACCTACAATCGAGTAATAAAGACACCACTTAATTCTGTTATCTCTAGTGGAAGCTGACATTAACCTAATGTCAACTACAGATCCCCATTTTGCGCGATCTGTTTCTCGCTGTTGCTTGGTAACACGACTTAGTGTGCTATTATTTCTCTTAAGTGAAATTCTTCACGTTCTTGGTCGATTATGTTAAGGCAGCTATTTGCAATTTGTTCTTCCCCTCCTTCAATTTCTCCTACTTATCGAAGGGGTCTAGTAAAACTTACACGGTGTAATAATCCGAATTAGTCTGGAATACACTTTATGCTTCCGTTCGAGGGATTGTGATTGTTGATTTTTATTGACTGCCAGTTAATCCTGTTTTATTTACAACACCTCAAGCCACATTGTTTAGCGTCTGTTGGCTTTTATTTTCATTACACGTTCCTTTGTCCCCTTTCTATTCTCTCTACCTTAGTTGGATGAGCAAGTTGCCGCTGCGCACCTGGAACATTTGGGTGTGAAGCTAACCAAGCTAACTCCCGTTCAAGCCGAATACTTAGGTGTTCCGATAGACGGACCTTTCAAGGCGGACCATTATCGCTACTAGGTTGTGTTTCTCCTCTTGCCATCACCACTGTTGGTGTGAATCGGCTAGATATGTCTTTGTATAAACATCCACGCTCCCGCCGTTTGCTCTGCCTTGTTGCATCGCAATTACCCATCATGCTTTTTGTAAAATGATTTCACTCCGTCGTGATGTTCACACTCGGTTCGATCACATCACGAGCTCTCTGTGCACAGGTATCGATTTGCGCTCCACCTTTTATCCGATGCTATTATCCTTGTATTTTAATTAGTACCGTATTTTCAAGTGCGTTAGAGACACAAGTCCGCTCTTATGCTTGATCAGCACCGAGATTGATGCCTATATTAGCATTTGCTCTTTATTGTATTTCGGATCCCTCTGCTTGCCGATCGATTTCTGCCTCTGTGTGTATTCTCTGTACGTGACCTGCAGTTGATTATTTTTGTCAATACACATTTCTTAATACCCTACGGCCTCCTTCGAATTTAGCAAAGCTACTTGTGGTACACAACTTTCTCTGAGCACTCCTGTGATTTATCTTTTTCGTCGTTCGTGCTCTGTGCCTGCGTCCTTCATCGATGCCCGATTGTATTCGGGATGCCATTTAAAATGTACCACAGTACCTCCGTTACGCTCTTCATTTAAGCTGCTCTCCTTCATGTAATTTGAGTAAGTGCTACTCTTCTAAAACATCCTTGTCTCCTTTCTGGAAAGTGCGCACGCCTCTTGAGTACCAGTTTTTCAACCACATCCGATACGTCATCCATCTCACAAAATTGTCATGTGGGCATGTTTACTAACTTTTGCTTCCTAGTGCTCGCCACTTGATCACCTTTATCGCATTCCTGGTCTCGAACTATGCATCAACAGCACATGTGGAAAGTAATGTTTTGTCTAAGCCTATCTCCACACAGAGATGTTTTCGCTACCGCCAAATGGAAGTCGGTCAATGATTGCATAACCCCTACATTATAACCGGTTATCATTGTTCTTCTAGGGTCCAAATGGGAATGCAACTGTTCAAACGATATGGAATGTTTAGAAATAATGGTGAATAGTCAAAACACAGCAGTATCACAATTACGTGTGCATTTGAGTTTTGTTCTGCCAAGTTGTCTGCTGTAGAGTTTGGGGTTTTATGGCTCTTGGTATCATCCAAACACCAGAGGTGTGATCAAACAGTATCATGAGATATTGAGGGGTTTTCGCTTATCCAACTTTCTTCCCAAACTCGACACTGCTGCGATGAGATTCGGCGGGACATGAAGAAATAGGGAAACGGGAACGTTGTCGGTGTTGTTCACATCTGTGATGTTTATATTTGGTCTTAATAGACAGCATGGTGAAGGACGATTCGTGATACAGTTGTAGACAATTAAGGTCACACAATATGCCATCACAACAATACAGGTTATTTTCACGTAACAGGCTTCAACCGGATTGGAGTTTTGCTTTTCAAACCTAGCTTTGCTTCCTCGCTCTCATACGATGCAAACGAGTTTAAATGAATGAACTAAGGAAACGGACCGTTTCACCGACATCAAACCGCCATGTGCCTTATGAATAGTCGAGCAAGTACTGCAACGCATGTGCCCATTTGTAACACATCAAGTCACTATTGGACGACCGTTTTCAGACATTGGTGGATACGACCTACAGAGATTAACAGTATGATCGTTAAGGTGGAGGGTGATAGCATTCCATCCTTCGTTTCACTGACACAGCTGCTACTATATTTTCGTATCAAGTGTATCAATATAGCAAAGGGACATATGAATGAAAGCCTTCAGAAATTTGGATCACATGCGCCTGTGCATGTGGCGATGATCACTGACGGCAAGACAAAGACTACCATGTACTTAGCATCGCCATTACTATTATCTATCATTGGGAAGCGTGATCCAACGTAATGGGCTACTTTATTATCAAAACTATGTCAAGCACGGAAAGTTGTGTCTGAATGCGGAGAAGAATGTATCAGAAATATAACGAAAGCGATCCCCGGAAGTTAACCGACCACTGGTTGGTTCGGCGGAGCTGTACGCCACCGGGCGCCTCCTCAGGTTTCGGATCGGGGAATACCTTCCTTCCGAAGGTAACTAAATAAGTCTCGGCTGTTCGCAGGCGAGATGAATAAGCAGTCGCGGACTATCGGCGGCAGCGTCCTAGAGCTTGGAGGGTTCTGGGCTGGTCACCTGGTTCGTCATTAAATACCATAAGTGGTCGTAAGAGGCTGTGTCAAAGCCAATGTGACCGGCTATAGGGTCACTGACCACTTACTTCTGGTCACAGAAGTGAGTACTTAGCGGAGCACGGATGAACAACCTCATTGGCCACCGGCTTCTGTGAAGGCCACACGGCTGTCGACCTGGCTTCGCGGCGAGTTCGGTAGTCCAGGGAATCCTGGCCTCGCTGCTTTACTCAGGCTCTTTTGGCGCCCTGAGCTGTTTGCCTCCACTCGGAAGCCGTTTTATCCGGCTCCCAACGGTTCGCGGTATACGTCAATCGCCCCACCGCCTTGCGTGTTAGGTCATTCCTGACCCAAAGCTCCGGGTGGTGTCCCCTGAGTCAACCCTCTTCCTCGGTCTGGGAAACCGGGAAGCACCATACCCACACAACCTATGAATCCATGTCTCAACAATTCTTCTCTCGCTCTATCTGCTTTCGCTATCTCAAACTGCTCTCCTCAGCCGTGGTGCCCTCGGGTGAACCTACTAAACCACGTTTTGCCGCACCACCGTTTAATCAGTCTATTCTACTTCTGTTCAACCCTCCTTCTTAGCCCTCCCCCTCCGTTTTCAAGTTCACAACACCGTGCCGCCTTGGGCGAACGTTCCCGCCATACGGATCAGGAGCCTAGATCCGAGGGTTCCCCAAGTCGTGTTGGCATGGCATTTCTAGTCCGTTCCCTATTCAAGCTGGCAACTTTCAATATTTGGGCGCTGATGCAGATTGGATCACAGACAGCCCCTGCTCGCACTCTACAAACTACGGCCATTGATGCCTGCTGTCTCAGCGAGACCCGTTTACTGGACTCGAGCACGACGCTACGATTAGTTTCACCGTCTGCGAATTCCACTGGAATCTTCACTTTGCGCCTATCTAGAGACTCAACTGCATAAGGCGCTGGTTATGCTGGCGTGGGGATTGCTTTGAGCACAGCTGCTGAGGCCGCGCTACTAGACTGGATCCCTGTCAACAGTCAATTACGCACGATCCGACTTGAAGCCTCAGTGCGACTGTCCAGGCGCGAAGCCATCAGACGCTGTCTGTCTGCAGCGTACCGTCCAACTAACTATAGCCCGGAGTCAGTCAAGGACGAGTTCTATGGTTATTTGGCCGACCGTAAAAATCGCCTTGCTAGCATCGTGGTGCTCGCCGAGAATTTGAACGCGCAGGTCGGTAGACTTAAAGTTGATGAACCTGAACTCGATGGTCAACACGGCCATGGCACTCGCAGAACAGACAACCGTGATCGCCTACTTCAGCTTTGTGCCGATCACAGTCTTGTTCTGTCGAGCACTAGCTTTCGGGGATAATGACGCCAACGCGCCACCTGTAGACCTCCATCACCTGGCCAACCGTGGATACGAATTGACCACATTACCATTAACTCTCGCTGGCGGGGCTGCATACGGGGTTGAAAATCAAAATGGAATACCTACCTCACTTCCAGTCGCGCACTAGTGTGTGCCAAGGTCGCCATACGTTTCGGTGGCTCCCAGCAGCGTCGCCAGAAACGGCTTGACGTGGCTAAGCTTTCTTCCCGAACGTTCTCCGCGCATTTCAGGGTATCTTGGCCTCAAGGCTGAAGACTGCCCCATGCACAGACATGGAAACCCACTGGACACATCCGCATCGCAATGTACAACTCTGCAACCTTGGTCTGTTGCTTCACCAGTAGTCCTGTCAACCACTGGATCTCTGCACGATCCCTCCAACTTCTCGAAGCTCGTCGAACTATTGCTGCTAGCGTTAACTAGCATTCACTACGCAAGACTACTAACGCTGAGCTCAAATGGCTTATCCGCGAAGATCGCGAGACTTCGGGAAATTTCCGTAAGCTTTTCCTCCTGATTCAATCTGCTGGCGGCAAAGGCCTACTGTAAGCGAACTTTTATACGAAATCAGTGGCGAGTAAATTCACTGTCAAAACGCGGGCTCTGGCGTTGGTCCGAACATTTTGAACAGCAGTTTAATTTGATAGCAGCACTGATGAGCTCCCATTCTTTAGTCCAGAGCGCTCCTTCGCGTGCAGTCGCTTCACCCCCATCTGAGGTTGCCCATGAGCTTCGCTTCTTAAAGCGCTACAAAGCACCAGACCCAGATGAACTCCCTCCGGCTCTTTTCAAAGATGGAAGCTTATCACTTGCTTAGGAGTTAACTTCTCTCCTCCAAGAGACCTGGTTTACTGAAGTTATCACATCTGGTTGGAACCTATCGGATATGGTTCCCCTTCTTCATAAAGGGTACCCGAACTGACTGCGCCAATCACAGACGGATTGGTCTCATCTGTGCTTCCTCCAAGGTGCTCGCAGCTCTGCTTTTGTGGAGGCTCAGCCTAGTACGCGAACAGAGCATACGTGAAGAGCAAGCTGGGTCCCGCTCAGTTCAAAGTTGCATCGATCAGATATTTACACTCCGCGAATTACTTGAGCGTCGTCAAACATTTGTTCGGCCAACAATCGTTATCTTAGGTGTACAGGCCGCGTTTGACTCAGTTGACCGAGCTGCTCTCTAGGGTTGTCTACTGAGAAGGGGAGTGCGCGAGAAGTATGTCACTTATTTCAAGCCATCTACTTTCGGGCCGAGTGTGGGTGAGTGGATGACTTCCCCCCTTTAGTATCACTAGTGGCGTGGGACAGGGTTGCCCAGGATTTCCCTTATTCGATTTCGCCGTTTACGAAATCCTGGAGGGTACTCTGGAGGACTGCGAACCCAGTGGTGTTGAGCTGCTTTCAGGGACCGATTTCGGAATTTGGAATATGCAGACGACATCGACGTAATCTGCGATTCCCCACAGGCGGCCCAAAATGTCCTGTGTAGGCTGAAGTTGTCTGTCGCAGTTTGGAAAGACCTTCGCACCATCGAAGTGCAAGGTCTTTCTACAGGACTAGCTAGGTTCTGCTCCTATCCTTATACTTTCAGGTCATTCATTGGAAGTGGTGGACAAGTTCGTTTACCTCGGAAGCTGCCTCAGCGCTAATGGCTTAACAGATGGGGTTCCTTTGCGCCTCTCCAAGTCCCAGGTTGCTTTTGCCAATCTCTGGTGTTGAGGTGATCTGAGTCTAACTCTGAGGGGTCGAGTTTACAATGCTACAGTGAGAGCAGTTCTGCTCTATGGCTGCGAGATTTGGCCTTTTTACGCAAATGATGTTGAGAACGTGTCTGTTTTCGATTACCTCTACTTTCGGAGCATTGCTGGTGTACGATGACGACATTACACTAGTAGTGAAGATATTCGACGGAGGATTTTCAGATCAGACAGACTTTGCCGGCCACTGAGCCGCATCATTTCTCTGCGCAGACTCCAGTTGCTCAGGCATGTTCTTCGTATGCCTACTCATCTTTTACCTCGCCGTGCTTTCTTCGCGCGTGTAGAGGTCAACTGGAAGTGTAAGTATGGTGGCCAACGTATGACTTGGCTCAGGAGCGTGAAGGAGCTAACGTCAAAGTTATGCATGCTCGGGTGCTGTCGACTACATGGTTGGGATGTGAAGGATCCGGAACACACATGGCTGGAAACACTTTCGGATATGGCAGAAAACCGTGCGCATTGGCGGACTTGTTGTGACTCTTATTCCATGCACACCGTTTTTTCCTCTCCTTTCGTTTTTTCATTGTATTACCCATACGTTTTGGCACTATACCAATTGTACCTTTGGTCGTGTTGAAACGATATATATATATATATATATATATATATATATATATATATATATATATATATATATATATATATAGAGAGAGAGAGAGAGAGAATATAATAACGTAAGACCATGATGAGGGATGGAGTATTTCGGTGTTATTCTCTCCCAACACTGCACTTCACGTCGCATTTCGTCTTTCTTTGGATTCAGCACGTAGAGATTGTCTGCTGCAAGTTATCCTATTCGTTCGATCTTAAGTGTATCATCAGCAACTAGGCCCGGTTCCAATCTTCACTTCTCTCGTTTCACTATTTCCTCCATGGTTTTTCGGGCTCCTACTTTGTTTGGCATGCTGCTTTCATGCTATGCTTCGAGGTCAGACCCGTCGCTTCCGCCGAAACATTGGGCTGCACGCAATTGCGCAGAATCTACGTAGATGCTCCGGGTCATCCATCGATTACACACCGACTTGCGCTTCATATTTCTTACGGTAGTGTGATTAGCTAGGCTCAAGACAACGTTACTTTAGCTGAGCACAGGACAAGGCAATATGTATGTTCACGATAGAACGTTGCCGTTCTACAAATTATCAACATTATGAGGGCTACAGTGCGCAACTACGATGCCGTCCACTAGGTGTCGTCCGGCCTTAGTTCGGTTGTATAGCTGGGCACTACTATTAATAGTAACTGTCACGCTAGAAGAAATACCTAAGGGTTAAGCTTCAATGTCGTCCCATTTGTGGACGTATCCATCGAAGCAGTATAAGGGCTCTGTGCACCTACCGCAACGAGATCGAACCTTAGCTTGGTCCGATGGTTTGCGTACCTTCGTGACCCCTTTATCTAACTTGGGTTATCATCAACAGCAGTACATCAGCCATTTGAACGGATGCTTCGCTGCCATACAACCACGAGGACCTATGAAATAAAGAATAAAAAGAGGAAGGGGGACTTACCTGAAAACCTTAATGCCCTAAGCAAACATTCAGGGTCAAGGCGCCTACACCTTGTGTAGACAACATACCGTCACAAACAGTTGGCTATCGTGCAAACTTAAGGTGCAAAGATAAGATAACCTGGGTGGCACTTTTCAATTGCCTTCAGAGCCACTCATACCAGACAGGTCAATGGTTAGGGATCAGACTAACTCAGTCTCGCAATCCAATCCTCTACGGAAGTTGGGGAGAGGTTGATGGCCCTCTTCCTTTAAAACCTAGCCATGGGAGACAATAGGTCTACGGTTTATAACCTCGCAATTCGATCGGCGTAGAGTACGAGCGCCACGCGTTGTCTCTGACGGTGGGAGGACACCTCTCCGTGCTCATTGGTGTGCTACCGCTCGTCCCAAGCAATGTATCCCCTGGTCAAAATTGATGCAAACCCGCCAATTCCCACCTGTACTGGGCCGTGGTCGTAGGTGCGTAACATGATTGGCGGCATCCGGTTTCGGATTTGCCTGTCACTGTGGCAAGCCACAGGAGGCCTGCGCCTACAGAGGGACCATGAATGGCTCGCGCTGCACCACCCACAGCTCCAACCACACACCCCATATCCAGTGTAAACCCGAAGGAATAAGACCGGGAGGCATGTGGATGGGAACCACGTTTCATCAACGGAGCCGGCCCACACTCCTTCACAGGCAAACACAAGCACACTGTATTTGGGGAATCAAGCGCACACAAGGCGGTGGCTGGACCGTAGTCCGCTCCACACTGAGTGCATGGAATCGCTCTTTGAGCCTAGCACGGCCACAACGACCGTGCACCCCGTCCCCTCCAACAACGACCAACTGTATCCTGGAGCCAGTATGAACGATGTAGTGGGTAATAGACAGGTAGGCACCTTGTCAACATACACATCAAGCGCAACCATAGCCGGGATATCAAACAACAGCCAATCACTTGAAACGACAAAATAAAATAAAATAAATCCAAGAATGCATACAGATACGGTGGCATAACTCTTCGCTAAATTCCCATATGAAGTAAGTTGGTTAGCAACAAATCCGTGATAAGTAAGAAATGTCCACAAGTTACTTAAAATGCAACGAACGCAACAAAATTACCGAAGATAAGCGCAAATAACGTAAACAACGTGGCCAGCTAATAGAAGACTATTCAGATAGGCAAAACAAACCAAATAAACTGGAATGAAATTTATGCAGCTTAAAGAGAACTAGTTTAAGTGTAAGTTGGTTTAGCCCAACTGCGGTGAAGAAGCATCAAGAATGCAACATCAGCCTCAGCATGGGGCAAGGTGCGTAACATAATACTGTTGTAATACACGTGTGCAATGTTCTACATCTTCAATGACTGTGTATGACAAGCCTCGATTAGATCCCATGCAGTCTCTGAAATCACACACCGGAGCTGGAGTTGTTCCCCACCGCCTTATGGGTCAGGCTGTTGAACCTAAGGTTCCGAGTGGAGGCCCTCTAGCCAACCTTCATATATCCCACTGTTTTGTGTGTCAGACTGTTGAGTCAAAGGCTAGATGCAGGGCACCTCGAAAAAACCCCTCTCTCGGAATGGGCAGCCGGAGAGTATCATCTGCCCTCTCAACTCCATCGACAATAACCCTCTAGTTATTTTTCTCTCCTCTTTCCCTTCCCTTTTTCCCCGTCTATCTAGCAAGCGTCTACTGCCTATCTCGCTGCTGCTGTCATCGATACTCGTAGCTTGTCCGTCAAACCACGAGTCTCATTTCACATTGGTTCTTTTAACGTCCGAACGTTGGGTCAGATCGGTCAACAAGGCAGCACTGATTCTCACTTTTCATTCTCTCGGTATTGATGTGTGCTGTGTCTCCGAAACACGCATACACGATAACAGCGTTGTGGCGAATCTTCGGCTTCCTTGTTGTGAATCTGATGACGAGGACTACACTCTTCGCGTCTCTAGTGATACCGAGTCAATAGCTCAAGGTATTTACGGTGTTGATGTCACCCTCAGCAGACATGCTGAAGGTAATCTACTCAGCTGGATAACGGTGAGCACCCGCACGTGAGTGGTTCGACTTCGAACCTCTATTGGTGTTAATAAACACCATCTGAAGACAAGGTGCCTTTTCATCGCCTTCCTGTACGCTTCTGCTGATTACAATCCGGAGGGTACCAAAGACGATTTCTATCATCAGCTTTCACCTCCGCATGGCGAAGATTACTGACATCATGCTTGTTGCTGGCGACTTGCATGCCCAAGTGGGTCGTCTTTCAGATTCTGGCTAACACCTGGGAGGTCACTTCGGAGTCGATGCATGTTGATCAGACAATAGTGATCGATTCCTGAAACTGTGCACCGACCACAACCTTTACCTTAGCAGCACTGCTTTCCAACATAGATCTTCACACCTTGCGCCCACGGAATTCCTCAAGAACCTGACCCAAATTGACCATATTGCCAGCAGCTACAGATGGCACACCAGTCCAAGACTGTCGGTAAATTTGGAGCACCTGCCTGGATTCCGACTATGCTCTATTGCTTGCACGCATGACACTTACTCTTCCCGCTTCAAAGAAGCTCCTCGTAAGCATATCTGTAACTTTAACTCGCAATCTGCATTTTAGCGATCTCATGACGAACTGATCCACCAGTTGTCAGTGATGCATAAAGTTGCTGAGCCGAAGGCTGACTGGGATCGTCTCAAATGTACTATGAAGAATGCCTTTGACGCTTGCTCTGCACTCAACTTGAGATGTCGCAACTGAATAGATCTCCGATGCATCGACCAGTTTGATCGAAGCGCGTAAACAGCTTCCGATGGGCACTGAGTTTCAGCGTGTCCGTAACTCGCTCAAACGACGTCTTACAAGGAGTCTTCGTACTAACCTTGAACGTTGCTGGATGACAAGGGCACGTGAGATGGAAAAAAGCAGTGATGTTGAGAGCAGCCATGTGCTATTCCAACTGTCGGTGAATACCCCATGTTGAGGCCGCTGCGCACATCAAGCAGCACACGAGGACACCGGTACAAGCTTATAGTACCAGATTTGAAGCGGGTCACCCGCAAATTCTGTTTCGACCAGACGGTGTAGAATGTATGGAACAACCTGCCGCACCACGTAGTTGAGGCAAAGTCGTTGTCGGTATTTAAGAACTTCCTTTGCCAATAAAAGAAATATATCGTGCGCACTCCAACACAGTGGGTCTTGGTACCTGAGTGATATTAGATGCAGCTACACAGATATCTCTTCTTGCTGCTTCCAACTAGTAACAAAGGTCCGAAAGAATCACCAGTTAGCGAGACAATAGCTGAGAAAGCTGGACGGTTGATCCGTTCTTAACATCCTCGATTGGCCCGTTGGGCGGAACATTTTGTAGAGCAGTTCAGCACACCTACTGCAACACTGTCGCTTGGTGAATCACATGAGCCTACGTGGTAAGTAGATATCACACCTCCCACTTTGGAAGAGATCCGAGATGAGATTTCCGCGTTGAAATGAAACAACGCTCCTGGACCCGACGACCTTCCTTCATCTTTGCTGAATGATGGAGGTGACCCTTTGTCGACTGGACTTGTTTCTCTGTTTAATACGATTTAGGACACTGAAGAGGTACCCTCAGACTGACGACCATCGACTGTCGTGCCCAGCTTCAAGAAGGTCCACCACTATTTGTGCAAAACTCATCCAGGCATTAGCCTTATTTCCCTTGCCTCCGAAGTTCTCACAAGTATCATTCTTGGACGACTTTTTGTTTTCTGTGAGGACCATATCACTGAAAGCCAGGCTAGATTCCGCCCTGGTCGTGAATGCATCTACCGCATATGTAGTACCCACCGTTTTATAACAGAGGAACACATAGAGATGAGAGACTATGGTGGTCTTTGGCTTGAAAACCGCCTTCGACTTTCTTGACCGCGACAGCTTGTGGCACCGTTTATCCATGAAGGGCGTGCCAGCTGAACTCTTCCATTCCGAAGTCTCTCTACCGTGGCTCCCGAGGCTGTGTAGGAGTCCAATGTAAACTGTCTCCTGAGTTCCACACTTGTAGTTGGGTTCGCCAAGGTTATCCTATACCTACTTTCCTCTTCAATTTTGTGATTGAAATGTTACTGAGTGACTCTATTCTTTCAGACTCTACCGGAGTGGAATTTCCGCCACACACAAACTTGCAGTCTGCGGACGACATAGCTCTCCTTGGGTCTGACGCGCTGACTGTGCAAACACTACTGCATGGACTGACGCGCAGCGCTTCGCGCTTCGGCATCTGCTTTACACCTTTAAACTGCAAAGTACTGTTACAGGACTGGACCCATACCTCCGTTTCTACCACCGTGCAGTCAACGGAACTGGCTGATCGGTTCACTTACTTAGGCAGCTATGTCACCTCTGATGGTCAAATCTCTGAGGAAGTTGCTCCGCATATCAGAAAAGCTTGTGTGGCTTTCCAGAGACAAGTATCGATGGAGACGACAGGGTGTCAGCCTATCAATGAAAGGTAGGGTATATAACGCGGTGATAAGGCCGGTGTTACTGTAGGAATCAGAGACCTGGACAGTTCGCAGCGAAGACAATAAAAACGCTTGTCCCTATTAGACCAATGGTGCTTGTGGAGTATTCGTCAACTTTAATGGGAACACCGGGTGAGCAATGCTGAGATCTGCCAGTTAATTTTTGACAAAAGCTTTCTGATGTCTCACCCGAGTGTTTGCTCAATCTTAGTCACTTACGTTGACAAATCCATGTCCTCCGTATGCCTGTTGATCGGCTTACATTGTACGTCTTTGAAGGGAACTGCGAGGAAGATGTCCTTCTTTCTGGCAACGAACACAGATTCGGGGAAGTCACGGATATCCGCTGTCACGGATATCATGACACATACGAATTCCTAACCGAACAAGAATGAACGATTAACTGACCAAACACTACAGCTGATGATTCGCAATGAAATGTTTTTGCTTTTTCATAATTCGATAGAGTTGTACAGAAACCTTTCTACTTGCTCTTAAATACAGTCTCATTGTCAGTCTCTGATCGAATCAAGCTAGCTGAACAGTGCTTCACCTAGTTGAGAATAGACCAAATTTACACTAGAAAACCGCTTCGTCCTCATACTTCGAACGCTGGGACCAACCAAAGGACTGCATTTCTTTATCCTGACTTTTATTTGTACTTGTTTCAATGGGTTACAACTGAAATTGAAAAATAATTGTATTAAACTTTAGTTTCAGAAAACTTGTGAATAATTGTACTTGCTTATTCAGATTTACATTTGAAACAAGTGATAACTCTCTCAATCTGTCCACATGAACCACAAACTATTTTTTTCATATACATAGCACTTGCTCTCTGAGTTGTTGCCTGCACAGTAACCAATCTTACACTGCCAACGTTTACTTGTCTCGCGACTTTCCAACTGTGCTAACATGTCTGGCGTAAGTCCAGTTCTTCCGCAAGACCCACCAGATAGGACCATCGGGATAATTTATTTCCGGAGACATTATCATAATTTATACAGAAATTAATGACAACAAAATCCAGCACGTTGAAGAATACTTGGACTGGCCACTGTCGAGATGATGACAGTGCGCGCTGTTGTCATTTGGTCGAGTATAGCTACCCGTATTTCGTGGAGTTGTAACAAATACTGTCTCGGGTTTCTTCTTTCCGGAGTCTTGAATGAAATCTACCGTACAAGGAACTGAAAAACAAAACCATTTTATTTCTGGTGCACACTGGTAGGATATTAATATGTCATTAGTTTTATTCTTCATAATAAGTGAACTGAACAGCTCTCTACCGCTTTGCTTCAACGGGTTGACACTTCCTTCTATTAGCTCGAATAGTTCCCACCATATATGTATGTTTCTTGGAGAGTTCCAGGAGACAGTTGGTCGTTGTTGGAGGGGACGGGGTGCACGGTCGTTGTGGTCGTGCTAGGCTCGAAGAGGGGTTCCATGCACTCAGTGTGGAGCGGACTACGGTCCAGCCACCGCCTTGTGTGCGGTTGATTCCCCAAATACAACGTGCTTGTGTTTGCCTGTGAAGGAGTGTGGGCCGGCTCCGTTGATGAAACGTGGCTCCCATCCGCATGCCTCCCGGTCTTATTCCTTCGGGTTTGTACTGGATATGAGGTGTGTGGGTGGTGCAGCGCAAGCCATCCATGGTCCCTCTGTAGGCGCAGGCGTCCTGTGGCTGACCACAGTGACAGGCAAATCCGAAACCGGATGCCGCCAACCATTTCTCCCAATGCTGCAAATGTGAAGAAGTTGTAACCTGTGACATTGTCAAACTTTCCCAATACGATTGACATGAGACTCAATACAACACTCTCTGGAACCCTTTCGCTTTGTGGCCGAGATTCGTCCTTTCCGAGATATGGAAACCCATTCAGGAGATAGATGCTGTCTACTTCAGCCAAAATCCAAAACTTGATACCGAACTTTTCAGGTTTGTTGGCCATGTGGGAAACAGTTGCTCGTCGACGGTGAGGTTACTCGATGGCGCATAGCACAGTTTAGAGTGGCGAATAAATGCATTCCAGAATTCAGGTATCAAAGCAATCTTGTCAGTTTGCAGTCTTTCACCTCTGGTAGTTTGCATATGAAAACGAAGGAATCTCATTATTTTCTTGAATCTGTTCTTGTCAATTTTCCCCCTGAAAACAGGCAAACCGTATTTATCGCACCACAGCATAGTCAATAGCATGTTCTTCAAGCCCATAAAACCTCAGATGTAAACTGGCCCACTAAATGTATGAGCTCAGGAATACTTATTTTCTACTGTAAACGGACACCTATAACTATCTTGGCTTCAGCTTCAGTACCTACTTGAATCTCTCATCATCTAGTAGGTGATTGATGTCAAAAGCGTTCGAGAGCTCACCATCTTTCATGCATTTCTTAGCGTAGACACTTGGACATGGTCTAGCCTTGGAAACATTCTGGCATAGTGTAGTGACCTAGAGACTCCCCAATATGACTGTGTAAGTTAGTCTACAATTTTAGTTTGCATATGTATTAAGGAATTAGGCAGTTTTCCTGTCGGGACATTGTTCCCGTCTGTTTGAAACACGAATACGACATCCGCCTTTGAAGCGCGCGACTTCAACTGCGAACGTCGCTCGCCAACGCCCTCGACGCACGGCTACATCTTCCTCAGCTAGCTTTCTTCTGGTGCCCTATTTTTGGCATTAGCTAGCTTTCCTCCCGTTCAATAAACCTTTTTTCTAGCTTAATTTTTGTGTGTTCTACCGATTACTTTTGGTTGGTTGTCCAGCATTGTACCAGATATATAGCGCACGATCGAGCAGCAATAATGGCATTCTACAAACAGTAGTTGTCTGGAACTCCAATGCAGTCCACGATGTACAATCTTTTTTCTTCCTGAGCTTCACTAAAAGATGCAAAATCGACTGATACACTCTCACAGCTGTTCTCATGAGGTGTCACTATCAGAACTATCAGGGATGCTGTGAGCTTCTGCCAACTCCTGGAAAATGAAGTCTTCATCAACAAATTCATTCTCGTTTCCAAACTCATTATAATCGATAGCTGTATATTCTCGTAAAACCTCTAAAACAGTTTTCCTCATACGAGCCGTTTGGTATCAGTGGCATTGAGATTGATCAGGCCGAACAGGACATCAATGGGAAATTGTGAAGCGACTAGTTTTAACTCCGCTTTTGACTGAAATTACATGTAACATTCTCGAAAATAATAGTGGCGGCTGAAAATGAAAAATAAAACTGGATTCGTGGAAAGCTATCATTTTGACTGCTAACGGACTTTCTCGGTAGCATGAAAACAACAGAGAAATTTCCGACACGCTATACATTCATTTCTGAACGTAGAAACCGATTGGCATACTGCGATTTACCATGACAAATGAATCCCCGTACGAAACAGATGCAAGATGGATATAGTCACAATACCTGGGCACTTTTCTTTATCTAGTTGCAAGAATTTGCCGCCGTCCCGATATCCATCAGTAGATAAAAGCTGTTTTCTAAAGTAAAGAATATCCTGATTACCAAGAAGTTTACTCTTATCAAAGCGGAAATATGTCCTAGAGTTCCTCTCTAGCAAACTGTTTCACATTTTCTACATTTTCCTGGAGCCCTCCCCTTAGACACGTGCTGCAGTTCTCCGTGCTCCGCGAAAACAATGTAGATATTATTTCCGCTTTTGACCGGATTCACCGGATGGCACTATCCGAAAAACCTAGCTGGATCATCCATGCCTACGATCACTCTAAACGCTTACCTTTTTCAATATCAACTTATCTTACCGAATGCAGCCAAACTGTTGGAACGACAGTAAACTTGCTTTACACTGCATACAGTTTTCTCTCCCTCACTGGAGAAAGTATCTTGCATACCGATAACATTTCTCAGGGTCATACAAATTGATTTCGCATCACCAATCTCCCAATTTTGATCTATAATTCTTCCTACAATTCCTATTTAAAAAACATACATTTCTGAGGGCATTTGTTTCTAGTGATAACTTGTACAATTTGGATCTGACAACGACGGACAAAACCTCATCATTTCTCGTCACTTTTCAGTAAACTATTATCATTTGTTTATTTCTCTCCTACCAACGTTGGCCACGACTGAGCTGATGTGCCAACGCGATGGATAAAAGCTTCCGAAAATGTGGTACACTCATACAATGCGAGTTGTCACAAAGTCATTGGCGAATATTCAAGCTCAAGTTCAGGTTCAGTTGGGACCGGAACGATAGGATAATCCCGTGAATGTTCCTTCTTTTGCGTATCGTTGGATCGGGAATTGATAGGTCTGCTTGAAAAGCCTAAAACAAAGACCGCATCACACCCTGTCCAACCAAGTACGCCCACATTTTCCTGCCAGCAGTCCCTATCAGGCCGGCTTATGTTAAGTACGATAGAATGAAAGGTAAGCTAAGAACACAAGAGGAGGAACGTAAGTTAACTAATGATAATACAAAGGTATGAGAAGAAATAAACGAATGAACGTAAATTTGAAGATACAAGTCAGTTAGGATAAGGGAAGGTTTAGTACTGGCACCCAAGAACATCTAACTGACGCTCGAAACCCTCAACCGTAGTCTTCCCAACGACGTGCTCCGGAAGCCAGTTCCACCGTTCAATAACCGGACGCGACAAGCGAGTTTCGGTCCTTACCCGGTCAGAACGCGGTTTGTTCAGCTTCAACAGAACACCGAAGGAGCGGCGAATAAACCAGATCCTACGCAACCCTCTACAAGCATCCTTCCTCCAATTGCTCCCAGAGTGAAGCACTGTGGTGTGTGCGATATCTAGATCAACCTGCTAAGTGACAACAGATTTCACTTCCACCAACTACATAGCTCGTGGAGGAACAAGCACCTCCAATGCGGAGGACAATATTTCGCCTGATTTATAGGTATCAACTATAAGGTTGATCAATCCCGGAGCCTATCCAAGACACTCTGAATTGCCTCAGAGCCCCCAGGGATATCCACAATATTCCAGAGCTTGAGGTCATCGGCAAACAATAGCGACGGTACTTCAAGGTTCTGGGGTAGGTCATTGACATAAATAGCGAAAAGCAACGGCCCTAAAACCGACCCCTGCGGAGCGCCCCTAAGAAGAGACTGTCCAAGCGAAAGGCTACGTCCCACGTGCACACAGGGTTCTTTCCCCTTTTAGAAAAGCAGACACTTATTTAAGGGCGCATCCAAATACCCCATGCGATCTCAACCTTAGTGATAGTCGTTAATGTGAGACAGTATCAAAAGCTTTCGAGAAGTCAACGAAAAGCGCGGTCGATAGCGTGACCGTTATCTACTGCCTCAGCCCAGTTTTCACTAGCTACAAGTAAATTCGTCAGACACAAAATCCCTTACTGAATCCGTACTGTGCCGCACTGAGAAGGTCAAACTTATTCAGTTGGTTCTCCACTGAATCGCTGAGCAGTTCTTCTAACAACTGAACTACTACGCTTGTCAAACTGACAGACGGGTAGTTCGCGTTAAGAGCGCTGTCAACGCCCTTAAAATTTAGACAGGTGATTGACTCCTTCCATTCCGAAAGTAATGGCATTGTAATAGCCCGAAGACTTGTATCAACTTTATACTGATTTCAGTTAGGCAAGTGTCCTCCGGGACTCCTATGACCAGCTCAACCAAAGCTAGAGAGGTCTCACGAGAAAAGTCACCAGTATACTGTTCGCTAAGTATACAAGACTTATCATAGTAGGTATGCACACGGGTCCTGTCCGCTCGTAGTGAAGCCGGTATAGACGAGTTTGTACCGCTGTGCCTCTTGACGTAGGCAAAGAACTTCATTGGATTTGTTGCGGCTGCGTCAGCCAAATCCTTCTGGTGCTGAAGACGAGCAGTCCTAAATTGTTGCTTAAATTTATTTCTAACCGCTCGATAGCTTTCGTAAGTGTTGGTTCCTGAGGCCGATTGGTAAATACGCCAGCAAATAGAGCACTTCCTGTGCAGGTATTTACCTGTATAGTCTATCCAAGGAGGCTGTGCCCGAATCCCGCTCTCGTAATGTGTGGGATGTAGGAAGCAGAGATATCGGTGAGGTATGCCTTAACTTTCTCCCAGACTGTCTCAACGGTGGTCGCGCAACCCAGGACTGAAACTTTGTCTCGCATTGCGTTGTAGTCTGCCCGCCAAATATTTGGACATGCCTCAACGTTAGCTTGATGACAATTAGTTAGAGCATATCCAAATCATATGCAGACATGGTCACTGGCTCCTAGAGGACAGCCGTATGTAAGATCATTTACAAAATTGAGTGATTTCGCAAAAATGTGATCCAAGGTAGACGGAAGCTGGTTGCTGACAAATCTAGTCGGGAGGTCCACGATCTGGTGCATAGGCAGTTGCAACGTTAGCCCGAGGAGATCCGAACCGCAAGTGCTCACCGCCGAACTGCAAGATAAGCAGTTCAGCACACTTAAAGGAGGTTGAAGTCACCCAACATTAGACTCCTATTGGCAGTCAGTACTGATAAATTCAATCACCTTGGAGATACTTCCAGGACTTCGATATACCACCCCAACTGTGAACTGAGCAGATGACGTGCACACAATAGTCAACAGGGCTACAACAGTTTACTCCGGCAACTGGAAAACACAGGTCCTCAACACATCAAGTTTACAACTCACATAATGAGCGACGCCGCCAACTTGACGACCAACGGAGCAATCACATCTAAGCAGTTGGTAGTCAGGTAAACATACTTCACTGTCTGTGGTATCCGGGAACAACCACGTTTCAGTGAAGGCAAGTATGTCAGAAGATTTGTCTACAAGTAGACGCACCTTGTGTATCTTGTTCCTCAGGCTACGCACATTGCTATGCACTAACCGAAGGAACTTGACACGCTAAGCCTTAGGTCGTACGGTACGAGGAGGGATTCAAGTAGGGCAGAATTTGACTTTCGGCTGACCCCCTGAACATCCACAAGACGGAGGCCCCTCTCACCCGCCTGCTCTTGAGACTTTTGATGGCTTTCTTTAACTTCAGTCGATCTGTCCGTGTGTGGTCAGCCTGAACGCTGATATTGCTACTCTTGAGTTTGAATGCAAAGCGCATTGACGCTTTGCGTACCTCCGGGGTTGAGAGACTACACGAAGTAGTCGGGATCACGGATTTGGCTTATCAACTGGGACGTTCCTCAGTCTGGTTAACTCCCTGATAGTGACACAGTAGCCGAGGTGTTACGGCACAGTAGCTGAGATGTTTCCCACTTCTAGCTTACGTGTATGATGACGACGAGTGACACAGGCGGAAGCATCTTGTCGACACAGTGCGTGAACCACTGGAGGTCATCCAGCATGCGTTCCTTGGGAAGAGCTGCAGCGGATTCAACAATGTTACGGAAGATAACGCTGCTATCCGTAAAAGAATCACCTCGGCGAGGCGTATTCACTCCATGTCACTGACTCGTCCCCAGTTTTGGCCGGTTTGGCAGGTGACGGCGCGTTTCTTCGCCAAGGGAGCTGGAGTAATTGAGATTAAAGCTTTGTGTTCAACTCCCTTACCGGTCTAGTGTTTTTAGATTTTGTGGGTGTGGCCGAATTCGACACGGCATGTTTCTTCGTCAGTGGAACTGAGGTGATTGGAGTTGGAGCTTTGTGCTCTACCTCCATTACCTTTATGAATTCAGTACCTTCAGGCTCTGAGGGGGTCTTATGGGCTTTCTTAGCCCACTTTCTCTTGTTTTTAACGATCACGAGATAGAAAATGGGTCTTGCCTTGGACGACTTCCACTACGACATCAGAGTCCTCGTTAGAAGCGTTCTGGACCGCTGGACTCGAATTAGCCAACTGATAGCTGCATGATGGGGAGAACTTAACATATAACACAGGCCACCAGATAAATATATACATGTTTATGTATAATGTGTCACCACGAGGACGAAGAAATTGTATATGACAACAGCCAAAAAAGTAAGAAAGCGAGTCGCAAAATCATTGGCTACTTGCTTTAGGCCAAAAGAGCACATGTCCAGATGAGACATGTAAGTGGAGTGTAGAAGCAGGTCTCCGGGAGGCGGTTATAGCGATATGTATTGCCAATCTCAACTTCGCCATATTTTACTATTTTTAAATGGTTGAGCAACTCAAATACTCCATTGAGGGCACAACAGATCATGAAAATGCTCTCCACTATCCAACTTTGTTGTACCAATTGATCACGCTCTTATCTCGCCTGTGTCTTGCATGTCGTGAAATATACCGTTTATTTATTTATTTACTTTTTTTCTCGAAAACAATAACGTATATGAAAGTGAAACTTCACATTTATGAAAGACGTCTAGAAATATTAAAAAGCATCTTTGAAAAATGTAGAAACTATGCACATTTAACAAAGCTGAGCCTTCAAAAGGACCACTCCGGACGTTCTAGTGTTAATAAATCATTATCCCCAAAAATCTTAAAGGGCTAAATATCTATTAACTTCTGCATCTGTACCTTTTAATTGCGGGAAAGGAATGCTTTTACTTATTTCGATCATTCAACTAAAGAAAGCACCTATTTTTGAGCAATTTTTTTATTAAATCAAGAAGCAATATACGTTAAGTGGGTAGTTGAGGTTGCTATTGAGGTTAGTTCTAACAATTTCTAGTACATTTGGTACGGTCTACGTTAGTGCACATTGTAACTGGTGCTCAGTTTAATTAGGTTCCTTAGATTTATTTTCATTTACATAATTGTCGAAAATCCACTTAAACCCTTAGAAATGTTAGCGAGTGGGGTCAGTATTCTTAAGGCTTTTTCCGATAACAATGTATGCTGGTCACAAAACTTTACCCAACATGTTGCTAGTTGTATTTTGTAAATTTATTTTCATTACGTCAGCGCACTCCAAGAAATTGTGCCTTTGCTTAAATTTCAGCATCTGGAATTATTCCTTCATCTACTGAAGAGTCTCAATACCCAAATATTTACTTGGCGATTTTTCAAATCAGGGAAACATTTGCTGATAAAATGTACCACTGATGACAAGTGGATAGACATTTGGTCTGTGAATGTGCATTTCATTTCTTCCAACGAGCATTATTGTTAGTTCTGGAAATATCGAAAAGTCGTCAACCGCAGTTTTGCATTGATAAAGCTACAATTTACAAAGAAAACTGGAAACCTCTCCTGAGCAGTTAAATATTCGTCATATTTCTTTGCAAACAAGTTAAGCGTGTTTATATATCTGAAGAATGTCACAACATATGCCAGCTTAAAAATAAATACATTGTCTATGTTTATGGTATGTAACTCGTTCTGCGTATATTTCTGCAGTCGTTTCCGTATCAGAAACCAATTTTTTCTCGAAGCTCGAGCACACTGTGACTCTTTGCCCCTCGAAAAACAATGCACTTCTATATGGAAAAATGTCATGTCGAATTTGCTTCCAATTTCAATGAACGACTACCTTAATACTCTTGTATTTGTCTCGCTAGGGCGGAAGAGAATTAAAATTGTCGCTGTCTAGCCAAATGCGTCCAAGAAAACAAGTGGAAGTGTTTTCACTCCTAGTACATAAAGATGGGTAATCTAGTGACTAAAAGTAGCGTGCGGAGAAACTTGCCTGACAACTGTTTGGAATCTGGGACTAACGCCCAACAAGGATGGTGTTCCGTCTGCACAGACATCCACCATCTTCGACGACTGCGGTCCCTTCTCTTAGACAAAGTGGCTTCACTGTTAGAATGTCATCTTCGCCACGTGTAGTGGTGCTGTGCTTCTAAGAGTCAGTACTCTTCTTTGAAGCCAACGCCTTTTATGTACCGAACATAGGCAAGGGGCTCGGAACAAGATGCAATATCCGCCTATTCGTCTAACTGTAGTGTGAATAAAGAACTTTCGTTTATTACATTGAGTACCGTGTCCAAAATATTTTTGCTCATGTTATCGATGCGACTTTTGATGGTGCTGTTAGAAAGCGATATCATACTTATTATTTCCGCATGTTGCTCTCCAAGAACGAGCTAAACCGCATTCAGTATGCAAAGTTTGACGAGATTCTATCCGATTGTATATTTTTGTTTTCAGGGAATCGAAGAGCGATGCTGTACAAGTCTTCAAGGCCAGTCTCTGATGAATGAAAAAAGTAACCCGGCTTATTCATACGCGAACTTTCCAGGGCGATTTCTTTACGTTTGAAAAATGTAATCTTTTCCTAATGAATAATGAATTTATACGGGTTAATAAGTGTTGCTTTACAAGTCCCGTTGGATAGTTGGTAGGGATATCGATAGAACAATAATAATGATAGCAAAATAGCACTTTCAATAAGATAATAAGAACTTATCGTTTGCTCCGCCGTAGTCCTGCCATCCGCTTAGATTCACAGTACCCGCGGTTAACATCAAATAATTCCATGGTAAACTCCAGGTGTAGGATGAAGACGCAGTGCTGAGTCACAAAGTGTAAGTGGATGAGTGCATCTTCCAACCGACTTTTAAATACTGTTAGTGTCAGTGCAGAGAAGACCGATTCTGGGAGAGCATTCCACCGGTAACAGACACGAATGCAAAAGAAATTTCTGCGGCATTCCAGGCGGCTATACTCTACAGCGAGTATTAATGAGTGGCCCCTCAAGCCTGTATGGGTGCTAAGTCGAAGTAAAGGGAGGTACACAGGATGTGGGTCAGGCAGAATCAAGTATGCCATAATCAGGTCGTCTCATGACCTGCGATAGCTTCTATTCTATAACCCCAATCGTTGCAGCGTCTCCTGGTATGAAAGATTGCGCATTCCGATTATGTTCTTAAATGCCCGACGTTGTGGCTGCTCCAGTGCATTAAGGTCGTGATTCAGCCATGGATGCCAGGCTTGAAGTGCGTATTCGACATGGGAGCGAACATACGCACTGAGCATTTGTCGAAATATGGAGCTGTTTATTTGTCCAAATGCCCGTCGCAACAACCCAACGTGTTGGTTCCCATTCTTCGAGGCCTATTCGGATTACCTGAAGCAATCCTAGTCTTCCTGAACCAGGACACCAGAGTCACGTTCGACAGCTGATTGTCACAGTATATTCGTTCCGAGCCGGTATGAGTAGCTGCTCTAATGTCGGATGGAAAGCACCTTGCATATACTGACGTTGAAAGGCAGTATGTTTTAAGTTGACCATTGATACACCGTATCTATGTCACTCTGAGGCAGATGCTGGTTGGCATTCGCCTGGATCCTGCGCCAGATCTTGATATCGTCGGCAAATATTAGGAATTTTGAAGTGATTCCCTGTGCAAGGTCATTAATAAACACCAAAAACAACCGTGGACCTAGAACTGAGCTTTGGGGCACACCACACTCGATTTGTTTGGGGTCCGATAAAGAGCTCTGAACTCTGACCACTAAGAATGATTTCGTTCAAAGTGATCTTTCAACTTACTGGTTTTCATACATTCTGCCGCAAGTACTTTGCTGCACAAAAGACATTGGAGCATCGCAACATTTTTATCGACAAAATTAGTAAAGCCCCAGTACAGAAACTTCTACGTAGAACCACCTATTCCAGAGAACATTCTTCCTGAAAAAATAATCCAGCTGAGTATGTCATATGGTTGGCGGCATGCGATTTCGTATTTGCCTGTCACTGTGGCCAGCCAAAGGACTCCCACGCTTACAGAGGGACCATGGGTGACTTCCGCTGCACCACCCACAGCTCCAATCACACACCTCATATCCATTGTAAACCCGAATGAATAAGACCGGGAGGCATTTGGATGGGAGCCAGATTTCAACAACGGAGCCAGCCCACACTCCTTCCCAGGAAAACACAAGCACGCTGTACTTGGGAATAAGCACACACAAGGCGGCGGCTGGACTGTCGTCCGCTCCACACCGAATACATGGAATCAATCTTCGAACCTAGCAAGTCCAAAAGGACCGTGTATCCTCTCCCTCCAGCAACGACCAACTGTTTCCTGGAGCCAGTATGGACGAGGTAGTAGGTAAAAGACAGATAGGCACTGTGACAACATGCACATCGAGCGCATCCACACCTGGGATGTCAAACAACAGCCAATCACTTGAAATAACATTATCAAATAAAATATATCGGTTAACGCATACGGCCATGCCGACATAACTCAGCGCTAAATTAGCATATGAAGTAAGTTGGTTAGCAACGAATCCGCGACAAGTACAATATGTCCAGAAGTTACTCAAAAATGCTACAAACGCAATAAAGTTAACGAAGATAAGCGCAATTAGAGTAAGCAACGTGTGCAAGTTAATAGAATATCATTCATGTAAGCAGAACAAACCAAATAATGTGGAAAAAAATTTATCCAGCTTAGAAAGTCCTAAGTGTAAGTTGGTTTAGTCCAGATGCGGTGAACCATCATGAATACAGCCTCAGCCTCAGCATGAGGCACGTATGTCATATATATACATATTTATGCATATTTGCGCTAGTTACTGAAGAGAATTGTAACGCAGGTGACATTGCCATAAACATTAAAGTCATTAGTATTGATATAAAAACGCACGGAACTAATTCACCCATCTGCTTTGCTTCTCGTTATAAATAACTGTAGATGAATGTGATCAACCCAGCAGGCCATTATGTCGAAGTTGGCCTCGGTTGGATACTCTCGGGCCCCTGGTTGGGGTCCGAACGACGATGAAGACGTATGGCTGGATAAACTTATTGAATTGACAAGGAGCCGACCTCAGTGACATTCGTGTTGTGAGTTTCTTCGTCCCTCCCTCTACAACCACGATCTTCATCTACTAGGCATAATGTCACTCCTTTGCGGTACAATAGCCGGCTGTTAGCTCTCCGTAACGATATCCATCAGTTACTAGTGACTCAGCCTGTCTGCCTCTGGTACATGTTATTTTCTTCTTTTCTTATGCATTGCGGCACAAAAGTTGACGTGTATAATGAATGATGGTAAACCCAACACCTAATGGGTTCTGGCCTCCAATCTGCTCTACCTACCTTGGCTATGTGACACCAGACCCAACGTTTTGTGCACTTGATAACGCTTGCTGTTATCTCAATTCAAGGCACCTTATGATACGTTTGCGCGCGATCCCAGATCAAACATGAACAGATGTCAGTAGATTCTCATTTGTTTCTACCGTCCCTACCAATCCCTTCCTGAGTGACAGGTTCCCACCACCACTCTGTATTCGATACGTCCGGAACATTAATCGCCTGTCTTTCCACTTCTACCTTGTCAACGTGCGCTCGCTCCTTTGTCTGGCCGGCTGACCTATATTCCCACCCTAGTGTTCATTCACCTCCGTAATTCGACCCGGCGAAAGACTGCCAGACACAAAAGAACGACGATCGACGAGCAAGCCGATAGAGGCGCCATCTGGCTACATTGCTTTGCAGACTTGTATTCAGCTTAGCAAATATTACCACGGAAGACATCAAAGGTAAGCCGTAGTGAACGAACTCGTTTATAATAGCTCATCTTCGGTCTATCACACCACGCGTTAACAAAATTTCTTATTGATTGTCTAATTTAATGATGGCTCACTAGTGATTAGTCACAGATAGCAAATCAATAGTGATCAGGTGATTGCTTACATGTGTTGATACAGGTGGTCTTATCCTTTTGTTCGACGTCTGATTGATGACCCAATCCTCGAGTTAGCTTCCAGGGGCTACTAATTGTCGTTGCCGTCGCGTAAAAAGCTGACTTCAAGGTCCCCAGCCCATCGAGAATTGTTTGAATCTGATATTGATTGGTGTGTACTATTTCTCCGGTCCGGCGTTTCAAGCTCTTCCGGATTCAAACAGTATGGCGGGCCGTAATAGACCCTTAGAGCTGCAACACAAAATAAATATCGCGTAGACGGCTGGAAGCTCAGCCGCCTAGTAAGAGGCCGATGTAAGGGAAGCAACAAAGAAAGCAAAAAAGGGAAAGAAAATCGAGAAGGGTAATAAGTGGGTAAGAATAAGAGGAAGCAAAACTGGTCTACTTCTTACTTGTTAACGTGACGTCCGTGGGCCAGCTTTACTATCCCCCTCAACGTTCATAATGGCCCATACCGGTATCAACCTATGTACCTGCAAGTGGTGTTCAACGCGCTATATTAGGCTCGGGAGATTCGAGGACAAACGGTACGACAGCAGAACAGTTAACGATTGCTTCAAAGGCTGCAAGCTAGCTTCCTGGCCCGCTGTCGTGAACTGGCGGGATCAGCAAGCTGGGAAAGAGGCGCATCGTTTGTATACATGGGTTACGTATGTCACATGGTAGGCGATGAAGTCACATCTTTATAAGAAAAGAGTCGCCAACAGTGAGAAGTTTAGCTTAACTCTAATTCCTGTGCGGAAGCTGAGAAGGTTTTCAGTCGCCTGCTCCGGTTTCTTTAAGGAGCTGCGTATCACGAGCGTGGTCTTATATGTCGAATCGCTTTAAGACGACGGCCTTAAGCTCTTTGTAAGTCTTCTGATATTCAGGGACCTCTAAAATGTCGTCCAGATCATCGACCACTTCCGGAGAAAGCGCTCCGGCAGCGCAGTGAAATTTGATACCATCAGACCTAAGGCCACGTACAGAAAAAATGGATTCTAGTTGAGTAAATCAGGCCTTAGAATTAGTCTCTCGGAAAAGCAGGATAGGGAGATTGAACCCACTGACCTGATCATCCATATCTGGGTAAAAACTTTCATGGCGAATACTTTCTTGAGCCAGCATATTTGAAGCTGACGAGTGAGCAAAATGAAAATTGAACAGAGTCTGGGGATATGAGAGCGGATCTGTAAAGAAAAACTAGTAACAGCTCAACAAAAATATATATTTCGGGGTCACCAATTACGGCTCGTCGATGGTGCGCTATATATCTGGTACGATGTTGGACGGCCAATCAAAGGCAATCGGTAGAACACACAAAAAGTAAGCTAGGAAAAAGATTTATTGAACGGGAGGAAAGCTAGCTAATGCTAAAAATAGGGCACCAGTGGAAAACTAGCTAGCGAAGATGTAGTCCTGCGTCGAGGGCGTGGGCGAGCGACGTTCGCAGTTGAAGTCGCGCGCTTCAAAGGCGGATGTCGTATTCGTGTTGCAAACAAACGGGGAGAAGGTTCCAACAGACAAACCGCTAATTCCCCAATACCTATGCAAATTATAATTTTAGTATAATTTGCACAGTCATACGAGGAATCTCCAAGTCACTACACCATCCCAGAATGTTTCCAAGCTATGAACAATTAACAATGAATTATAACGTGTAAAAAAGCAGGTGCTTGTCATGTCCCCTAGGGTGTTTAGAGTGAGAAATGATAGATCAAGGGATAATGGAGCCGTCAGTTCGGGTGATTACAGATTTAACTGCACTGCCCATTAAAGGGAGTTTGAAATGAGAATGTACTCACACAAGGCAATAAGGGTAGTGGTTACTGATCACGAAATAGGCGAGAAAAAACTAAAAATAGCAAGGACTACACTTATTCGTGTGCAACTATCTTGGGTCGACGGGGTACAGAAATCCAGTTTCTACAGTAGTAGCGTTTATCAAATTTTGTGCAATGGGTTTGGAGTGACTCATTCTCGAGTAGGGTTATGGCACTATCCCCAGTCTGTTTTGCATTAGTGTCAGCATCTTGTGGTCATGGGCTATAGCACGTAGTGTAAATGTGACAGAGTATCGTCAAGGCATTTTTTGAAAAGGGATAGGGTGGGTACATTAATTACATGTTCTGAGATGGCGTTTCAAGGCTGTGACTTTGGAAGGTAGGAATAGTTTCGCCGACATTCCTGACGGCTGTACTGCGTGAACAGCTTATACTGGTGACCTCTCAGCGGGGTGTTTTGACTGAGTATTAGAAGGGAATGGCATGGGTGGTTGGGGTTTCTCAGGATCTGGTACACCATTATGAGATCGCCCCTTAGACGCCGATAACGTCCACTGTATATATTGAGGGTCTTCAGCCTGAGTGGGTAGGGGAGGCTGGTCAAGCCTCTGATGATCTCCGTTACCTTACGTTGTGCAGTATCGAGCGCGGTGAGGTGGTACTTGAGCCAGGTTGCCACGCTTAAATAGCGTATTCCGCGTGCGGCCTCATGTACGCACTAAGCATTTTTGGAAACATCGAAGGGTCAAACTTCCCGAAAGCTCTGCGAAGAAGGCCGAGGTACTGGTTTGCTTTCTTAGCAGCCTTTGCAGTCTGCCTCGAACAACCGAGGTCATTTTGAACTATCACGCCCAGATCGCACTCGTGAGAAGCTCGCTGTAGAATTTGTGGTCCTAGGCGGTAGTTGTGCATACTCTTGTGCCGTTTACTGAGAACTTTGCACTTGGTGACGTTGAAATGCAGCATGTTCTCGATGGACCATGTGTACGCTTTGTCCAGGTCCTCCTGTGACACTCTGTGATCCTCTACTGCAGCTATATTATGCCATACTTTTAGGTCATCAGCAAGTAGTAAACAATTAGAATAGGGCACACTCTCGAGATCATTTATGAAAACCAGGAACAGGCGGGGGCCAATTATCGAGCCACGAAGTACGCCGCACGGAGCTTCGATGGATTTCGACAGGCAGCTTCGAACCCTCACATTCCGTTGACGTTGCACGAGAAAGTCTCCTACCCAGCCCAGAATAGGATCGGTGGTTCCATATTTCTGGAGTTCGTGGAGGAGAATGCGATGGTCTATGCGGTCGGATGCCTTGGAGAAATCTAAGTAGGCCGCGTCGTCTCCCACACCAGCGTCCAATTCCGTCCAGCTTGACCGAGCAATCAACAGATTAGTGGTACAGGAGCGATTTTGGCGAAATTCGTGTTACTCCGGAATGAGAATTTTGTTGTTCTCCAAGTACCCCATCAAAGCCTCAGT
>OX104071.1:28949440-28982431 GCA_944474145.2 Dicrocoelium dendriticum | reverse complement strand
TTGTACCACATGACCATTCTCGTAGTCTGCCTGTGTCTCGCATGTGGAGAAATATATCATTTATATATATATATATATATATATATATATATATATATATATATATATATATATATATATATATATATATACCTGATGAACCCGATTCTTCTTCTCTGGCTCGGGCACGTGCTCCCTGTCTGCCAGCGTTTTACGCCGGCTTGAAGTTTATCACTACAGCGCCCAGCTGAGTGAAACTCCGAAGTGGTCAGTCAAATGCAAGGTAAAGAAGACTCAAGAAGTTCACTGAAGAGCTGGATAGAGCTGATGCATACCCCCATGATTGGCAACCTCAGTGGTTACATACTTCCATAACGGCTTAGCTGCAACGGCTAGCGTAGTCAGGACGAACGACACGGTCCTCGCGCGTTCCTTTTCCGAAGCGAGGGCACTGTCCTGCCGAAACTGTTTCGCAATCGCGCGCGACTCGGCCGCTCACCAATGACGCGCCCAAACCCAAGAGAGGAGACAAACCTTGGACAGAGTGCTTTTATGACCCAACAAAGGCGAGTGCAAAGCTGCACGGTCTCGAGTAGACACCGAAACTGGCGATGTCAACAAGCAAGTATCACAGTCTGTGTAGACAAACGTGAGGAAGCGAAGGTATAGCGGAACATGCGATTTCACATGAATGTGAGGAGCAAGCGGGGTCAGGTTGGGATAAGTGAATTCACATAGCTGGGACTTAACCACACGTCACCAAAGACAGAACCTTCATTCGCAAGACTAAATAGTTTTGCTCCATCTCGCAATCGTACTGAACCGACCCAAAATCTAGGGACACATCATCCTCGGGATGTTACTAGAAATGGAAGTGTCGCAGAGCTAAATGTACCATCCTCCAACGAAATGGAGTGTATCCATTAACACACTAAGGAGTCACCTGTTCATGAAAGTGCATTTAGCCTCCGGGAAAAGGATGCAACTGTCTTCTATGGATTTTTCTGATGCTGTGCTTCTTAACCTATCAGATGTAGCTGACGTTAAGATACTGTATGCTCAGTGTCAACAGCTCACCTAATTCAGAGAAATAGACCTTGGAACACCAAAAAGAGTCCAGCGTTTCATCCACCACTTCGGGAGAACTGTGGAACCCCGACCAATCCATGGGGTTCCGCAATCGTAAACGTCGGCGCCGATCCTACCGCCAAACATTTCAGGCAAACATGGGAATTGACATCCACCGCCCTTACCTCCCAGTTTGACACACCCAGAGAGCCATCAACCAGTTTCTCAATATACCCTAACTGCCCATGCACAATGGCCCCAGTGTACCACAACTACCACCACTATGGTCAACTTGACAAATACAATCGCCGTCGAACCCTCTATTTTCCATAAGTATTAAACTTGCCTTCTGCGATGGGCAATATTGTACTTCTGCTCATTAACGCACGGCCTCAGAATAATGAAGTGCACAACTTACTTCATGATTCCGCTCTTTCAGTTTCCCATTGAATACTTATTACTTGTTACATGGTACTTTTCTTAGTTACCTCATACCGACTATCAAGTCTAGGGCTACAGCTCTTTCGTGAGCAGCTGTTATGCGGATAGTGGTTAGGGTGCCGTACATATGCTTGCGAACAGCTACGCATCCATTTAATCTCAGGCTCCAGATAAATAACGTTAGTGAACCCGTCCGGGTTTTTGTGAAGTTGAACAATACCTATCACACTATGAGTCCCGTCTTTTAAATCATCTCTTTTCGGCTTGAATACGCTTCTGAGCTGACTTTCATTTAGAAACTAATTGGGGGTGAGTTGAATGTGCCAAATCTCCTTCGGGAAAAGTGGTCTGCACCACCTAGGCTCATGAACCTCACCTTAGAAATCAAGCTATTGGCAGGAGAGAAACCATGCGCAGAGCGACTAATGGTAACAATATATTGAACCTAATATTTACTCACAACATTCGTAAACCTGCTGTCTCAACCAGAAGAATCTGGTTGCGATCCTAATGGGGTACATCTCAGTTTCGCGCTAACAGCAACAGTCTCGAAACCCAATCCTCGGTCTATGGTGGTGCTACGCAGAGAATTTAGGAACTTAGATTGGGGGAACTTTTATGCTCTTCTAAGAACAACGAACTGGAATCTGTTTTTTCTTACCGAGGAACCACAGGCTAAGGAAATGAAAGTAAACTTTCACAAATCCTAGACAAGCTTGCGCCGATCAAATATGATTATGTAAGAATGTCCCACGCCACGTGCATATCGCCAATTAAAACAATAAGAAAAGGTACGTACTCTGCTTAAACCAACACTTGGTTTCTCTTTTTGATAAGAGAGGACAAGCTCTTTGTTCAAATTGCGTTAAAACGCGCACGACTGCTGGCCAAAGAGAAGCGAGCAGTGGAGTCCAACAACAAATCCATTATTACGAGAATAATAGGGCAAACAATAAACGAGAAATCAGTAAACCATTTACTCTCACCAAACTTGATTAAGTAGGTTCAGCATGACCTACAAAAACGATCATGCCAAACATGCAAACAGGAATTTCTGAATTATCTAACGCGCTCTGCAGATAATGGCCATGTAGATACCATAATTTTCATCGACATAAAAAAATATTCGGTCGACCCTCACATGGACATATGATAGGAAAAATGCCTCTACGAGACTGGACCTTAACGTGGTGCGACGGTTTGCGTACCTCAATGACCCATTGAGCTATACTGGGTGATGCCACCGAGCATCTTGAGAGCTACTCCTACCAGGTTAGTCAATGGTGAGAGGTCAGACAAACTCAGTCTCCTGGTCCTCCAGGTTGAGGGTTTGAAATGGGATGGCGTCCATTTCTGTAAAACTAAATCACTGCCACCCCGCTGCCTTGCGGACAGGCTCTTGAGCCAAACGCTTTGGATGAGGACCCTAATCGTCCTCCTGTCTAGGTCTGGGCACCCTGGCAGTATCCCAGCCCACATACAACCATGACATTTTCTTCAAACATAAACTTCATCCTGCATCGGCCGTCGCGCAGATTATCAAGGGTCGCCTTATCTGCTGCATACAGTAGGGCGGATAAGCGAAAACATGCTACTGCTGGCTCCTCCCTTCTTACTTTTCCACATTTTTCTCCCACTCCCATCCCGACCCCCATTACTAACCTTCCTTCTATAATTCCCAGCTTAATTGACAGCAACCGAAGTGCTACTGGAGTAGTACCGTATGTAGCCACCATCCCACAGCACCTATCGGACGCCTATCGGCATAAGTCCCTAATAAAGCCACGCTGTCCCATTTCCATGGCGACATTCAACGTCCGCACTCTAAGACAAACAGGTCAGCAGGCTGCACTCGCACGCACCTTGGACACACTGGGTGTTGATGTGTGTTGAGTGTCCGAAACTAGGATCAATGACCCTAAAGGGGTTATTGAATTGACTGCACCCGGCTTATCCTCTCGTTATTGGTTGTACGCATCCGGAGACGCCGATGCGGCACTCACGGGTCAAGGCGGTGTAGGTATCATTCTCAGCTGCAAGGCTGAGTCCTCGTTGGTTGATTGGATTCCGGTGAACAGCCGTTTATGTGCAGCCCGTTTGACGACATCAGCTAAGGTGGATTCGCGAAGTAAAACAAAACGCCGTTTGTTTGTGATTTCTGCTTATGCTCCCACCGACTGCAGTTCTAATGCAGTCAAGGACACTTTCTATCACGAACTGAACACGCTGCTACGCAGTACTACTAGTTCAGATATTATAGTACTTGCAGGGGATGTGAACGCACAAGTAGGGCGTCTAAGATCTTCAGAAGCTCAGCTGGGTGGTAAGTATGGACTTAACGCCGAACGGCCTGACAACGGTGAGCGTCTGCTGCAACTGTGTGCGGAGCACCAGTTGTTTCTAAGTAGCACTACTTTTAGGCACAGTGGGCGCCGAAGTGCCACTTGGCGTCCACCTGTAGCTGGCTAGCGATGGACCCAAATTGACCATATAGCCATAAGTTACAGGTGGCGCGGTTCCATTCTGGATTGCCGCTCGTACTGGAGTACCTGTGTCGACTCTGATCATGCCTTGGTGCACTGTCGTTTCTCCATGAACTTTACCGGAAGACGCACAAAGCGTCTCCCCCGATTGGCAACGGAGAAATTGTCCCAGCCCTCTATCAGGCAAGCCTATCAAGAAGCACTGCATAGCGAACTCTCGCCGTCTTGTCCCAATGACACTGAAATTCAGTGGAATAGAATCTCGGCCGCTACGCACGACGCAGGAGCATCTGTTTGTGGCACTATCAGTCGTCACCGCACCAGTCACTGGATATCCGAGAGGTCCGTGAACCTGTTGGAAGCTAGAAGACACCTCTCGGCTGGTTCTGAACACAATGTGACTAGACGGGCTATTAGGCGTGAACTAAAGCGGAGCCTACGTGCTGACAAGGAAGCTTGGTGGACCAGTCGGGCTCAAGAAATGGAGGAGGCAGGAGCAGTGGGCAATTACCGCAAGCTCTTCCAGCTAATCCGCACCACTGGTCCCAGAAAACCAGGCGTCAGTGAGACAATCAGGGACAGTGCAGGTGCGCTGATACATAATAAGGAGCGCCGTATGGCTCGTTGGGCTGAACACTTTCAAGATCAGTTCAGCTGGCCCCCTGCTCCCGGACCTCTTCCTATTCAGGTGATGCAGGACGAGCCATGGACGGTTAGTTTAGAGCCTCAGTCGGAGGCCGAGGTCCGAAACGCGATCACAGCCCTTAATCGTTTTCGTGCCGCTGGCCGGATTCCCTCCCACCTGCACTATTTAAGGATGGAGGTGAGGTCCTCTGCAGGGCACTGACCTCCCTATTGGAACGTATCTGGAACGAAGAGAGTGTGCCAGCAAATTGGAGCGAATCGAGTATAGTGGCAATATGCAAAAAGGGCAGTCGCACAGACTGCGAACCACAGGGGTATTAGCCGAACGCCAGTTGTGACAAAATTACTGGCCTCGATTATCGTTCGTCGCTTTACTGCGGAACGGGAATCTCGGATTAGGGAAGAGCAGGCCGGTTTTCGCCCAGGACGTGGCTGTATAGACCATATATGCACTTTGCGGCAGGTGCTAGAGCAGCGCCACGCATACCACAGACCGACAATAGCTGTGGTCCTCGATTTCAAGAGTGCGTTCGATTCAGTCGATCGATCGATTCTGTTCGAAATACTTGCGCGGAAAGGTGTTCCCACGAAATATATGAACATCCTTCGTACTCTATACTCGAACACTACAGGCCGCGTCAGGGTCTATGGTGCCTTATCGGATAGCTTTTCGACTACAAGTGGCGTTCGTCAGGGTTGTCCGATTTCCCCGTTTTTGTTCAATTTCGTCTTGGATTCTATCATGGAGTGTTCTCTTGCGGAATCTCACGATGTAGGCGTTGAAGTGCTGTCTGGTGAAAGGTTAGTTGATCTAGATTATGCGGACGATATCGTCTTGCTTTTCGACAACGTTGAGGCGGCACAGTCAACCCTGAATAGCCTATCCAGAGTGGTTCCATTATTTGGTATGCACTTCGCACCTTCAAAGTGCAAAGTGTTGCTGCAGGACCACCAGCCACTTGATGACCCCTTTACGCTTGCTAACGGGGAACTCGAGGTGGTTGATCAATTCACTTATCTTGGCAGCTGCATCAGCAATGATGGGCGCATAGAAACTGCCGTGAGCTCACGCATTGCAAAGGCCAGAGCTGCCTTCTTGAACCTGCGTCATCTTTGACGACAGAAGGGAGTTTCTCTCCGTCTGAAAGGCCGTGTATACAAGGCCACAGTGAGGGCTGTTCTGCTCTATGGTAGTGAAACTTGGCTCCTTCGGTCTGAAGATCTGAGGCGCCTTCAAGTCTTTGATCATCGTTGTTTGCGAAGCATTGCTGGTGTCGGATGGCACCATCGTATCCCCAAAGATGATGTGCGTAGGCGAGTATTAGTGGTGATAATCATGCTAGCTCCCTAGAACAACAGATAACACTGAATAAGTTGCGTTGGCTCGGGCACGTGCTACGCATGCCTGGTCACCGCTTACCTAGGAGGGTCTTGTTCAGTCTACCAGGTGTAGGATGGCGCAAGGCTCGAGGTGGACAGAAGATGACTTGGCAGCGGGAAATCAAGTCACTGACAACTAAACTGGATGCCGTTGGTCCGTCTCGCCTTCCGGGCTGGGGTCCACGTGACTCACCTTGTGCTTGGCTTGAGACTTTACAGGACATGGCTCGCAGTAGACACCCGTGGCGCGTCTGCTGCCGTCTCCTAACCGGATTGTCTGTTTAAAGTGTGTTTGGTGCTGAGTTATCTGCGAGGTAATGGCTGATTATGACGCAGGGCAGTGAAAGCCGCAAGGAAGCTGTCTCGCCGATGTCGCCTTATCTTTGCACGATAGCCAGCTGTTTGTGACAGAATGTTGTCTACACAAGGTGTAGGCACCTTTACCCTGAATGTTTGCTTAGGGCATTAAGGTTTTCAGGTAAGTCCCCTTTCTCTCCCTCTTCTTATTCTTTATTTCATAGGTCCTCATGATTGTATGGCAGCGAAACATCAGTTCAAATGGCTGATGTACTGCTGTTGACGATCTATGTTGGTACCATAGATACTTTGCATGTCTGAATTAGATGATACCATTACTGATCGCATCCAACAAGTTCATACAAAGATCCACAGGTCATCATCGCTACCTGTTACTACTTGTGGCATCGAAGGAGCGTCCTCGGTCATCCGCTCCTCTCGATGTACATCAATGACATGGATTGGCGGCATCCGTGTCAGGATTTCCTCATCACTGTGGCATCCATAGGGACAGCTGCAGGACGCCCGCGTATTCGGAGGAACCGTGGGTTGCTTGCACCGCGCCACCACATTTCCATCCACACACCCATATCCGATGTAAACCCGGATGGAATAAGACCGGGAGGCATATGGATGTGAGCCATGTTTCATCAACCGAGCCGGCCCACACTCCTTCAACGTACACAGCAGCAACATTCCTGTCCGCCTGATTGGGAAATCATGCGTACCAAGCGTACACAAGGTGGTGAATGAGCCAAAGCCGGTTCCACACTGGACGTATGGAACCACTAGTTGAAGTTAGCACCGGCAAGAGGACGGTGCACCCCCCTCGAGCAACGATTCACAGTCTCCTGGAACCAGTATAACCGAGGTGGAGTGTAGTAGACAGGTTAAGGAGTTGTCAACATTCACACCAAGCGCAGCAAAGCATGGCATATCACACTGGGGTTTCACGTGTCAAGCGCACGTCCGACAGACAGTCAGTCAAGTTTAGCCCGACTGAGACAACACAGAGCACATCTTATGCTTCATCAGCCCCGAGGTTGTCAGCTGCAAAATAACGGTTCAAAACAGGTATAGCGACCTACATTCACATGCTTTTGTCCACACTTGTGTATGAGCTACCAGAAACTGAATGGGCAAACTTTAGCTCTCATTGTACATGAACGTGCATGGGTTTGGATTGGAGGTAAGACAAACAGCCATATTTGTCAAGTTATGGGAGGTCGCAAGAACGAGAATAAGTAAACAATACGAACTGTCGGTGGTTGCTTTAAGTTTAGACGTGAACGCAAATGACAGCCTTAAATTTAGTCAGAAGCGTGGGCATCAACAATAGATGGAGACAGATATGGGAATAGGGGAGCAAATGCGGTCAATACGGTTGTTAGGTGAAATGCTACACAAATAAGTGTTACAGTAAAAGATTCACGCCTTATCGCTAGTATGTATTGTAGATGACGTCTCCTATATATGAAGTCGGGCATGCAACAGCTAAAGGTTACACAGCGTGAGAGTGCGAGGTGATGTTAACTTCAGACTCCTCGTGTCGGCGAGAGGAGCCTGTCCGATCGGCTCCTGTATGAGGAACTTGCGGATTCCCGAAGAACGAGTCTTGCTCTATCTTAAGCATTGGCAGGTGGTGATATCACACATTCGCTTATGGTCTCTTTAGCGTGACCACAGAAATAATACATTAAGCAAGTCCCGCTGTCTATTGTCAAACATCGGCTTTTGAAAAAGGGTTCAAAATGTTAAGCTAATTTCCAAGAAGTAGCACGGCTGCTATCCAAGTACTCAACCTTTGGCACATATAGCTGTGTACTCTGTTGTGACGATTAGCTATATGATAACCATCTGTCATTGTACGTCTAATTCGTGACTTGAAAAATGATGCAGCCGTTCGACGCTTCTAAACAATTGTTGCTGTGCACCGATTACTTTCCCATGAAATATATGGTTGGCTGCATCCGGTTTCGGATTTGCCTGTCACTGTGGCCAGACACAGGACGCCTGCGCCTACAGAGGGACCATGGATGGCTCGCGCTGCACCACCCACAGCTCCATCCACAAACCCCATATCCAGTGTAAACCCGAAGGAATAAGACCAGGAGGCATGCGGATGGGAACCACGTTTCATCAACGGAGCCGGCCCACACTCTTCCACAGGCAAACACAATCACGTTGTATTTGGGGAATCAAGCGGGCACGAGGCGGTGGCTGGACCGTAGTCTGCTCCACACTGAGTGCATAGAACCACTCCTTGATTCTAACACTCCCACACGGACCGTGCACCCCGTCCCCTCCAGCAACGACAAACTGTCTCCTGGAGCCAGTATGGACGAGGTAGTGGGTAATAGACAGGTAGGCACCTTGTCAACATGCGCATCAAGCGCAGCCACATCGGGGATATCAAGCAACAGCCAATCCCTTGAGAGAAATATAACAAAGAAAATAAATCGTGTAATGCACAAGGAAACGGTGACATAAATCTTAAATTAATGGGCATATGAAATAAGTTGTTTACAAAAGAATCCAAGATAAGTTCACGAGGTCAGAAAGTATGTTTTACGGAAATGTCACAAACACGAAAATGTTATCGAAATTAACTACAATTGGCTTAAGCGGCGTTTGCAAGTGTATAGAAGAGAGTACAGGTAGACATTTATATGAGAAGAAAAGCGTTAGGACAAAATTGAAAACCCACCACCTGAACTAAATAGACTTAGCATGCAAGCACGCGGTTAGTAAATCGAATGCATCGTACCTACAAACGTTGTGCCGGTTCTGCCTCCGTTCTCTGCAGGACCCGTCGTCGTTTCTGTGGTGGTCCCGAGTGGCCTCGCTCATGGCTCATTAGGCCTGCCTGACTCAAGCACTCGCGACCGCATGTGCTACAGCACCATGCGCTCGATATCGATGAAGTATAACCCATCGGTGCTTGCCGCTTCCGCAATTGCCACTTCTTCTGTGCATGTACGAGGTCTTTCTCCCGCATTTCGGTAACTGCCTTCGTGATTAGATTGTGCCATGCACCTCGATCAATCGCCTTCGATTCCCATGACCTGCAATCAAGATTAGAACGTGAGAGGCTCACTTTGATCATGTCCTGGTAACGTAATTCCGGTTTCCCCACGTGCCGCTTCCCAATACTCTGCTGACCATATAAGAGTTATTTCGGTATCCGCGTCCACTCCATACGACTCACATGACCCAGCCACCTCAGGTGTCTCAGCATAAGTATGAAATCCACTGCTTACATACCACTTTGTCGCAACACTTCCGTGTCTACAACTCTGTCGCCCCAACCGATGCGCAAAATCCGTCGCAAACACTACTGATGGAACCGCTCGAGATATCGCACTTCCCGCCGATACATCGTCCACGTTTCACTGCCGTATAGGAGAACGGACAGCACCATGGATTTGTACACCATCAGCTTCGTGCCAACGGTAAGCTGTTGGTTGTTCCACACTCGGTACTCAAGTTTGCCGAAACCCGCAGTTGCCTTCGACACGTGTATACGAAGATCACTGTGTAGCTGCTGATCAGTCGATATCACACTCCCAAGGTAGCAGAAGCGGGAGGTGGTTTCCAATACTTCAGCACCAGTGCTGATTCGCGGCAATATTGAAGATTGCACCTCCGGTGAAGGCTGAAAGAGACAGACAGTTTTGTTTGTGTTGATGGTGAGCGCGAATTTGCCGCTGTCAAAGCCAGAGCACTAATCATGTGCTGCAACTCATCCGCGCTGTGTGCAAACAAGGCACAGTCGTCAGCGAACAGCAACATCCGGATAGTTGTATCACAGACTAGAGTTCTCGCACCGAAACGACGGATGTTCAGCAATCCACCATGAATACGGTGCTCCACACGAACACCGTAAGCACAAGACGCATCAAAAGCGCAGGATAACATTGCATGACGATATATATTAAACAGGGCAGGAGTTAAGACACAGCCTTACTTCACACCAGAGACAACTGCAAAGTCATCCGAGGTCTCTCCACTCAACTGCACCCTCGCTGGCATACCATTGTGCAGACATTCAAGTAAACACACAAACTTACGCGGGCAACCAAACTTACCCAACACCAGACACAAAGCCTCACGATTCACCGTATTAAATGCCTTGGTGAGATCAACAAAAGGCGAGTGCAATGGCTGGTGTCGTTCTCTGCACTTCTCTTGCAACTGACGAGCCGCAAACACCATATCTATAGTGCTGCGACCCGAGCGGAATCCAAATTGCTCTTCCGCCACGTTAGGTTCCACAACCTGACTGACGAGGTGGTTAAGCAGGATTCGGGCAATCACCTTGCCCACACAACTCAGCAAGTTGATGCCACGATAATTCGTGCAAAATTGCTTGATACATTTGCACTTGTGCAGTGGTAGCACAAGGACATGCTTCAGCTCAGGAGGCACCTCCTCAATCCATACGCGTTGCACCAAGTGGTGTAGCGCAGTTAACAACGCGGGTCCGCCGTTTTTCAATACTTCAGGCGGGATCTCGTCGGCCCCAGTCCACTTGCCGTTTCACAGCTGAGCAAGTGCTCTCTGCGTCTCATCCAGTGTCGGCGTGTCCGCCAGACTCGCCTTGACATCGTGCTGCTTGAGGCCGTTCAATATAGGCCAGTCAATATCTGAACGGTTGTTCAAGAAACAGTAAAAGTGTTTTCGACAGATCTGCAGTCTGTGTGCAGGTAGCGACTGAACTACCATCGCTCAACGTCCGCCGCGGCTCCAATCTCGGTCCATACTCCGCCTTCAAGGAGTCAAAGAATTCCTTGTGTTGGCGGCGTTCGGCGTAGTATTCCATCTGCTTCGCCTTCTCCGTCTACCATG
Organism: Dicrocoelium dendriticum; assembly: GCA_944474145.2. Lineage (NCBI taxonomy): Eukaryota > Metazoa > Platyhelminthes > Trematoda > Plagiorchiida > Dicrocoeliidae > Dicrocoelium > Dicrocoelium dendriticum. Next base: position 28,971,290 of record OX104071.1, on the reverse strand, counting down.
CATTTTTAATGCGACGGAGCTCTCGGGTCAGTCGACGTCAAATTTTGCGAAACTGACTATTTTCCCCCAAGTCACTGCAGTCTGCCACATGTGCAGCAAATGCAGCATTCTTCTCCGACACCAATACACCAATCGTCGCACTGTTCACCTCAAACAAATCAGGCCGCTTACAGTTTGCGCGCCTGATGGTCTCCTCGGCAACAGCTGTCACCTGGTAGCGAATGTGGTGCCACAGATGTCCCACTGTGGCTTTGCAGTCCACATCACACAGGCGTGCAACTATCGCCTTCTTCAGCTCAGTACGTTTCGCCACAGTACCGAGGGAGAGAATGTTAACTTTACGCCGATTCACGGTGGGATGGCAATACACAGATTTACGAAAATATATGTACAGTTTGGTCCGCACCAATTTGTGATCAATGCCACACTCAGCTCCACGCAGTACACGTGTCATCCGCACTTCACGCATATCACGCTGACGTACGATGACATAGTCAAACAGGTGAGCGTGACCACTCCGTGGGTGCGTCCAAGTTGTTACATCATTCGCACTCAGTGCAAACCGAGTGTTCGTGATTGTCAGGCCGTGAGTAGCACACAGTGAGAGCAGCCTGTCACCGTTCGCATTCGTTGAACCAATGCCATGCGAACCGATAATATCTGTCCACACCGATGCATCACGCCCAACGCGCGCGTTGAAATCACCCAGCAGAAATAGTCGGTCGCTCCTCGGCACAGACCGTATCACGGAGGATAGCTCAGTGTAGAATTGATCACGCATTGATAACACATGGTCTGATCATACGTGCTTATAAAAGTGACAAACTTACCTCTTCCGAGTCGTAGGCGAACAGTCATCAGTCGCATGCTGATGCCTGTTGGTTCACCCACGAGCTGGCCATGGAGGCGATCGGATATTGCAAATCCGACCCCATGTTCACGTGGCGCTGAAGCGGCGTTACCCACCAAGTAGAATGTGTAGCCAGCGCCTGCTTCATGCAACTTACCTTGTTCAGCGAGTCGAGTTACATTGAGCGCCGCAATATCGATGTTGTAGCGCGCCAGCTCCATCGCGACCAGTGCAGTGCGTCGCTGGGGGCGCACACTGGAGTTCCGGTCCAGTAGTGTGCGCACGTTCCAGCACCCGATGCTGAGTGCTTTGCGCGCAGGCATGCGATTGCATTGGTGGGCAATCGCACACGAGGTGGTCGTTGTGATTCGGTGGTTTGCTTGAGGGATTCAGCCCGGAGCCTTTGGCTCAATAGCCTGGCCCACAAGGCAGTGGGTTGCAGATCCAGCTCGGGAATGTGATTGCAGAGACAGATGGGGATCCGCTTGACGTCCGTCACATGCAGCCTTGGAGGTACTGGAACGATTTATGTATGTTTTGCGACCGTAATAGGATACGCACCTGTGACCACGGCCAGACGCAGATGGGTTTTGGCGGGTTTGCACCAATTTGACCAATAGCTGCCTGACTTGAGGCAGGCAGTAGCAAACCATTGAACACCCGGAGGTGCCCTCCCACCGTCAGAGACAATGCGTGGCACTCGTGCTCTACGCCAACTGAGCTATGAGCTTATAACCACTAGACCTGTTGTCTCCCATGGCTAGGTTTTACGGGAAGAGGGCCATCGACCGCTTCCTAACCTCGAAATAGGATTAACTAGGATACTGGCAGGGCGCCCACATCTGACGGGAGAACGACTCGGGTCCTCAGCCAAAGCTTTCGATTAAATGTACACCCGAAAGGCAGCGGCTCCAGCACATGGTCAGTTCACTTACTCATGCGGATTGGTGTCCTGGATCTTAGTGGGGAGAAGGGCGAAACCCAACTCTCACCCAGCGGTCGCCACCAGGCGTCCAGGACGTGAGCCAATGGCGCAACAATAGCAGCAGTCGGTAGATCATCTGTCAGGATCTAGCCACCACCAGCCTCAGCGCACCATAGGCTTTCCCGCCAGCATGAAATATACTAAGGCACTAACGTATCATCACAATTGACCTTACCAACTTCTAAGTTTACATGGAAGATTGAACATCTATAAGTTAACTTCTAGCAGGTGCTTCTGCGTTTCCGCCTCTAACTCCCGATAGTAGCTGCCTTTTCATAACCTCGGTTAAGTTCAGCATGGTGAATTTTCATCCGCACTCTCATGATTAACATGAATCCTCAACATTATCATGTTAATCGCTAGTTAGTCACTTTTTGCCGTTCACTTTCCACTGCTTTTCCAAGGTAATTCTCTTGGGACGCACGGTTCAACGACCTCCCGGATAATATTCAATCCTCGATGCAAAATTTTGCAGATGACGCAAAAGTCTGGAGAGTTATTCGCTCAACATCAGACTGTGCCCTCCTCCAGAATGATTTGGATAGAATCAACAAATGGGCAGATATAAATCACCTCCCCCTGAATCCTGCCAAGTGTCATTGCGCAGCAATCTTGCCAACACGTACCTCTTGGGGCAGTACGTTTTACGGCGCGTGACCACAGAAAAAGACTTAGGTATCATTGTACAAGAAAGTCTGGGGAACTCGCTCCAATGTTCTAAAGCAGCGAACGTGGCGAACATGAACCTGAGATTTTTGAGGCGAGCTTTAGGTGTTTTTGAACGACGATTGGTACCCATGCTTGTCAACTCCTATATCCGTCCCCACGTCGAATATGCCGTCCAGGCTTGGTGCCCATGGTTAAAACGGGACATTCATCTCTTAGAGCAGCCCCAACGAAGAGCTACCAAGGCAACACGCGGATTATCTGGTCTTAATTATGAAGTGCGTCTCAATTTAATCGGAATGTTTTCCTCCGAATACCGACGACTACGCGGAGATCTCATTCTCGCATACCGGATATTAACGGAAAGCGATCACCCGTGCAAATCGCTGCTCACGCTAGCCTCATATAAGCGATCGAGAGGTCATAACCTCGAGCTGATAATCCAACACTCCCGATTAGACTGTAGAAAATATTTTTACTCTCTTAGAATCTGTTCACAATGGAATGACTTGCCAACGCATGTGGTAAACGCTCCGAACATTACAGCTTTCAAACAATTGTTAGACATTCATCTGAATGACAAACAACACATTGTGGTGTGATGTACTAGGTTTAGACTATTGGCATTTCAGTTCCATGTCGGAATCTAATGATTTTTATCTATTTTGCATTTACCATCCTATGGGTCTTGTAAAGCCAATGCTTTTTATCCCATCATATACTATTGAACTATTGTGGCCACGTGAAGGGAACTTGTCGAGCCTTGTACTGCAAGCTGCCAAGGGCCTGGATGTTTTGATTCACGCGCACCCACTCCCATTCAAAATGACCAGGCCGGAACTGGAAGCATACTCAATAGTTTGCGATCCCAGAACAGATCCATCTCAACAAAGCAATTCGCTCTGTAGACTCAGCGAAATGGCTTCAACTGATAAACATGCACAATTACCTTTTGCGGAGTGGTCATGGATGAACTGAACCTTTATCTTGCGGTGCACCATCTCTGTGCATCGAACTAATATTGAGCAGCAGGTCAAGATAGGGCCATTTAATCTAAAAAATATTTCAAGAAATATAGTGTACCTAGAAAATGTGTGAGGTAGCCTCGTCTAGTGTGGTGATCAATACCATGAAGCTTACTTAGTGATGTAAATTACGAACCAGTATGAAGAAAAAGATGTCGCAGCTCGTCCTCTCGGTATGTCACCGCACTAGAATATACTTGTGAAGGTTGCAAACGTGACATAGTCACGAAACGCACGGAACTCTAATGAGCAAAATGTTGAGCCGAGCTAAAGTAAGCTCAATAGGAGGTACATTAGACGTGACGCTTACGTACTAAACGGGCGCAGCACAGGCGCGGCATAACTCTAAGTCAGAAATTAGTCATAGTAAAATGAAGTTGTAACCAAGCAAGTTGCAATAGAGATAGGATGATCATGACGTAAGATCGCACATCAATACCCTAAGAGACACTAAAATGCATGGGACTCACCACCGTTTTGCTGATCATTTTTGGTACTGTTTGCCTTTAATCCCCGAAGTCTGAAAGGACCTTCGAAAAAGATAAGAAGAAACTTGGTGCGACAACTGACAATTGCCGTTCGATGTGGATAAATGCGGAATATTATCGCGCCAATGCAAAATTGATCTGGAGACCTTTTTGCTCCTGCGGAGCCCCTTCGCAACTCAATACGAGACATGGATGTACGTACTCAAGAACCTTCAATCGCTATTAACAGGTTGAAGTCATAACAGCCAAAGCCCGCCAAACATCGAGGCTAATCTACGGAGCACTCGTACTGCAGGACTCCAAAGTTCATATGTTTATGATCTGTGTGCGGCGCCTGTTGGAATACTGTGCGAGGATATCTACCAGTTGTAAGAAATGCGACCGTTTCTGCCTGGAGAACGCGAAGCGTCCATTCACCAAAGTCCTATTCAGTGAATCTCCAACGCCAAACCATTCGAAACGTTGTATAATACTTAAGTTAACGCCTTTGTGGCTATGGAGAATGAAACTGGGCCTGACGTTGTTTGTCGGGTTTTGAAGTACTCGCCGTGTGTTTTGATTGGGACAGACAATCTCTAGTATGGCTACGGTTGACTTTGAAGTCAATGTGCGCCCGCAGATTCTGTTGGACATAGTGAACAAACGCGCAGTTGCTCCTCACTGTAGTATTCACCTCAAGCAGAATGCCAGATGTAGCAACAGAGACAAGAGGAACTTGAGTCATGCATGTGAAATTAAAATAAGCATACGCGGGAACTTGTACCTTACAGAGTACTTTGATATCCGGAATAGGCGAACTACCGAAATGCGACTCTGTGGATTCAAACAATCATTAGGAAAGTGCTGGATAAGTATCTCACTGTGCTGCAAGTTAAAGCTATGAGGAAAATGGACTGTGAAATGGAAACAATGCATGAAGAAGGGCACACAGTCACAGCATCGCATGATCCTGTGTGCACAATATCTTGAACAGTGTCCTTTTCTTTTCCTTAACTTCGTTACCTTCTGCCCACGGCGAGATCATTGTATGTTTCGATCCGCCATACCACACTCACCGTTCATTTATCGCTCTAGGTTTCTTCTGCATTGCTAGCTATTATTGCTTCTTTCCCGGAGAAAAGAACTCGACTACCCCTGACAGGTCTTAGGGCTCCATGAAGCGTCAGCAATACCAATTACTATAGTACTCGATTGCGTGGAGCCATTGAAGCGATTTCAAAGTCCCTTAGACTTTTTTATTTTGCTGTAATAACTATGTACAAACTAAAGCAGAAACTGTCGGGCACATGCCACTCATGTATCCCAACATTTATTACACCATATATAATATATATATTCAACACTATAGCATTTACAATATAATTAGCAAAGTGCCACAACACATTAGAAGAAAAAAGGATAGTATGAAAGGGAAGGTAACTGGTAGGGCAGAAGAGTCTCACAGCAAGTGCGCCATTGCATACAGTCCTTGTCCATATCCTCCAGCTTTTGTAACCAGATGTGCTCGGGGTCCTTTGGTCCCCAACCCGGGAGCCGGGAAGGTCCGGCAACAGCCAGCTTCAACCTTTGCGCCTTAACACATTGGATCCAAGTTTCCCGTTGCCTTCCTTTTCGTCGCTTCCAAGCAACGCCTGTACTCGCAAATAGGGCTCTTCGTGGTAGCAGCTGGGTAGGCATGCGAAGCACATGACCAAGCCAGCGAAGCCTCCGCAGTGAGATGATGCCGTCAATCGACCGGCGGAGTTCGTTAAATCTGAAGACTCGCCGACGGATTTCCTCATTACTGATGTGGTGCTTCCATCGAACACCAGCACTGATTCGCAGGCAGAGGTGGTCGAAGACTCATAGCCGCCAAACAGCGCTTTTGCGAACGGGCTAAGTCTCATAGCCGTAAAGCAGAATCGCTCGTACCGTAGCATTATAGACTCGTAGCTTGAGAGCGAGGCTGAGATCACGACGAAGCCACAGGTGACGAAGGTTAGCGAACGCAACTCTAGCCTTGGAGACACGCAGAGAGAATTCATCTGTCACCCCGCCAGTACTAAGACAACTCTCAGGTTAAATGAATTTGTCGACCAGTTCCAACGGATGCCCCGAAAGGGTGAGAGAAGGATATGCGTTTGGCCAGTGCTGTAATAAGACCTTACATTTGGAAGGAGCAAAGCTCAATCCAAATTGGGCGGCGGACATCTCCAGCCTCAGCAGCACATGCTGTGCGGCTTGGGAGGACTCGCAAATCACAGCGATATCATCGGCGTACTCTAAGTCCCGAGGCGGTCACCAGGGAGCAGTTCAACGCCGTAGGACTCAGGTATTCAGGGCAATAGCCAGGATCTCGTCCATGGCGAAGTTGAACAAGAATGGATAGGCTGGGCAACCCTGTCTAACACCGCTAGTGATACTGAAAGGAGGCGGAATTTCTCCGTATGCTCGCATGCGGCCCGAAGTTTGATGCTAAATAGCACGGAGAATGGTGATGTACTTCTCAGGTACTCCCCTCTTCAGTAAGCAGTCCCAAGGAACCACTCTGTAGACAGAGCCAAAAGCCGCTCGAATGTCCAAGTTGGTCAACTAAACATATGGCGCTATTCAAGTATTTGGCGGATCGTAAAGCTATGATCGACGCAACGGCGACCCGGGCGAAATCCAGTTTGTTGTTCACGCAGGTGCTGTTCCCGTATGAAACTGAGCCTCCGTAAGAGTAGGGCAGCGAACAGTTTGGATGGGACACAAATGAGATGGTTGGAGCAAATGGTCCAGTCACCTTTTTTGTAAACTGGTACAACATCCGCTAAATTCCAGTCGGATGGAATGGTTTCAGTAGTCCAAATCTGATGGAATAGAGATGTCAGTTCGCGAGTGAAAGGAAGACCTCCATATTTGAAAAGGGCAGGGGAAAGTTCATCTGGGCCAGGTGGCTTGTGGCTCTTTAGTAGGCGAAGCTCATTGGAAATCTCAGACTCTGTCGGTGGAGAAACAACCACGCACCAGGGAGCATTGTGTACCCCGGAAGATAGACTCTGTTGAGCTGCTGGCCAGTTGAAGTGCTTTTCAAAGTGCTCTTCCCATCGTACCAGACGACGGTGACGACTGTGAATTACTTCACCGTCATTTTCACGTAAAACCTCTCTCACTGTTGGTCTCCTGCCTCACGTAGAGCGAATTTGAAAGAGTTTGCGGGAGTTTCCTGATGAGGCTGCCCGCTCCATCTCGACGACTCACTGTGTCCACCAAACCTCGCGATCCTCCCTGAGGAGCTGTCTGAGCTCAGCGCTTGCGGTTCTGCGTAGTGCGTTGTACTCAACTCCGGAGGGAATTGTTCGATGACTTTCCATTAATTGGAGAGACTGTGCGGAGATCCAATGACTAGCAGCTCGTCTAGTGAAGCCACAGACCAGGGTAGCGGACTTTCGTAAGACGCTCTAGACCTGTACCCCGTGTGACTCAACATGGGAAAATAGAGAACGCAGGTTGGAGGCTAATGTGTTCTGATATGTTCCGAGAACATTTGGAACGGCGAGCTTGTCTGGGTCCAGCCGTTTCCATTGACGCTGTTGGGTGCCTCCAAAGCGCAGAACGAACTTAGTACACATGAGCGCATGATCCGAACTCAGGTAAGTGTTCCATATTGACTTGCAGTAAGTTATGCAGCCACGCCAACAGTAACTAACAGCAATGTGGTCAATTTGCGTCCAAGATTGATCAGGCGCCGGAGGTCGCCAGGTGGCTTGTTGGCGCCAGGAACGTCGGAAATTGGTGCTGGAGAGGAACAAGTCGTGGTCGTCGCCCAGTTGCAGGAGTCGATCGCCGATGTCCGTCCTGTGAGTACCGTGGCTGGGTTGACCCCTAAGTTCACGCTCATGAATCTCTAATCTACCGACTTACGCATTTAGGTCATCGGCGAGTATCACGATGTCCGTGCGGCGTTTCTTGCGCAGGAAGTCGGTGAGTTGGCGATAGAACTCGTCTTTAGCTACGTCCGGGCTTCAGTCAGTTGGAGCGTACGCCGCCGCAATGAATAAGCAGTGCCTACTGGTCCCGTGGTTGGAAGATCTCAATGAGCTTACCAAGCGGACTACACAAAGACGATGTTGACCGGGAACCAGTCAATGAGCGCTGCCTCAGCACGCGCGCTTAACGCAACTCTTACGCCGGCGCAACCAGAGGCTGACGCTGTCGCCTCTCCAGATAAACGCAAGGTGAATGTGCCATTGGAAATTGGGGAGGGTGAGAGCAATTGCAGCGTTGTGCTGGAGTCTTGTAAACGGGTTTCGGTTAGGCAACAAACGTCGATTGAAAGGGTTTCCAAGGTTCGCGCAAGAGCAGCTTGTGAACCAATCTGCATGAGCGTTCGAACATTGAACGTAGCTAGCTTGAAGAGCGAGCGGGGTGCAATAACAGCCTTGCTGTTGTTATCGGAATGTGTGCGATCGGTTTTAAGCGGTTCATTTAGGGGGCCCGAAGTAACGTTTTTATTTGCAGTGCACTTTTGGAGACTCGAAATTGAAGGCGGGTTGCCAACAACAGGGGGATTGAATAAACGTGGGACGAAGAACGTGGTTTGCGGTGCGATAGAGATTTAGCGAGCTCGGCCGCCAGCACCCTGGCGAAAGAGAGAGAGAGTTCAGAGAGCGAAAAACGTGAGCAGAGAGTTATAAAGCCATCATTTCATGTGTTGTATGGGCGTACAGCTTTTGGTTGTCCAGGCCGAGGAAGGGGGTTGACTTGGGGGTCCACACGGAGCCTTTGGTCGTAGAGACCTGACCCACAAAGCAGCGAGGCGAATTCAGGAAATCGCGCCCAGCGGGACCCGGTAACTGCTCGGTTCATACGCCTTTCTTTTGGCTGGCTGTCAAACAGGGGATAAATACTCCCAGTTATTCAGCGTCAAGATTACAATGCTCCAGCGAGGTGAAGCATGGGGCGGTGCAATTTTTTAGTGGCGAGTAGCGTCCTCCACCTCGCAGCGTTGTTAAACGGACATATGTGGTTTTTTATATGGAGAACGTTTGCCAGGCGAAACCCACCACGTGCTGAAACACTGCCGCCGAACATTTCGCTGGAATGGGATAATCCCGATGCACCCAGCTGGCACTAGGAGGAGTTCGGCAAGCCAGCCATATTTCTGTACTACTCTTTTCCACTGTTCGGCACGACTGGGCTGATCTACTGAAGTGACAGAGTGAAGCTTCCCAGGTACTCAAAACACTCACCTGCGATGAATGGCACAGACCTAATGGCAAGTAAAATGTGACGGACTCGAAAGTGTCAATGGGCGAAACGGGCTGAAAGGCTTAAGCGTAAAAGAAGAGAAAACAATTCTCTCTGGGAGCTTATTTCTGCTGCCCTGAAGGAGATCTAATTCGGTGATCGCTCACTTGCTCTTACGCCACACCGGCACAAAACCAGATGGGGCGTAGAAGTGCGGATGAAGACATTCAAGGGACCACTCCGCATGGAAGCCGGTTCCCACGCAAAGGTTCCGCGGTAAGGAGTATTATGTTACCTGAAATATGTTCATTAAATAGTTTTACTCTCAAATTGTCCGCCTTTCTAACATGTACCTGCACGGAAAACTAATCTGGGGTCTAATTTGGATAAACGAAACAAAATATCCTCTGCGATCCTACCCTACCTAATGATCAGACCATCCAGTGTGACCGTAGCTTGCAGTTGAGGAATATGCCACCTATTTAAGCCTCATACGATCTTGTGGAAGTGCAGACACCATAACCGATACTAATAAATTATGCCCATACAAACATCAAGCAAACAGTTGCGAGGAAATTTCTTTCGACTAATCTCGTCAGGCGCGTACATTTATGAAGCAGATAATCAAAACTTACTAGTAGCTATTAGTAGCTAGGTACAAGAAAAAGGATGTCAGATGATAAGAGCGACGGTAAAACTGGGATCTTTTTAGTTACACCAAACAATATCAAATGGAGTGGTGGCCTTAAAGCCAGTTAACTACGCGAGTGCCCGGGCAGAGTTGACGCTTGCACGAGTGCTGCCCATTTGCAGCATTCCGGTTGTAGACGTCTGATAGCAAGGGTTTCAGCGTCTTTTGAGTATCGCTTAGGGGCAACAAGCAAAACCGTAAATTAGTCTTTAACTCGGTATCGATGTCGTGTTGAGCAGGGGCTCACAGATAGAAGGCTGAACACTCCTCAGGGTTCCATGCTGTAAGGAAGCTGGGAAATGCTCTGCTATGCGTTTTATGAACATCCGGTGGTGTGTCCAATGTACCTAGCACCTGTGGTCCAGACGGACTGATGTAGTACAAAGGATTCGAACTCAACCTGTAGTCTATCTTGGACATGCTGCATGATGAGACATGTTTCGGCAATAACGTACTCTAGCAGCCTGATACTTCTTGCTTAGCGCAGAAGACAGCCTTCTAGTGAGTAGCTAGAAGGGGATTGAGTGGAAGACGTCCTTCTATCTGGCAATGAACACAGATTCGGGGAAGTCACGAACTACGGAATGCTTCTTGAAAAACACAGTAGGGTAACCGTTACTCCGCAGAGTCCTATAAATGTAATCATTTTCTTCCGCTAGCGCAGCGGTACTCAACATTTTTCAGGTTGTTACCCAAAAATATCTCACACTATGAAATAGATTGCCCCAGGCCATCAGAAGTTAATCTTCGTGTCTAACATGCAAGATGCAACTTAGAGTACTTAATTGATAATAAAGATAAAGAATTGTTCCATGTCAGTTGCACAGACGAATGGGTGTACTAGAAGGGTCCTGATAACAGCTAAGTACTTGTGGAATTCGCAATACGAAAGTACTGATAAAGATGGGAATAAAGTCTTATCGGCACAATGTGAAATACGGTGTTCTATTATCATGAGATTTTCTTGCTAGATAACAGCTTGGTCACTCATTATTTCCTCCTACTTTGTCACATCCTTCGGCATTACTCAAATGGATGATCCACCGGTGGCCTATGAACACATTGCCACATTGATAGGTTGGATAAATGAGATCTATCACTGCTTTTCTCTTAGTCTATACTGTTACATGCTTTGAGTTACTCAGATTGATGAGCCGTTGGTGCCCTACGGAAATATGGGTACATCGATACGTCGAATAGATGGGATGTATCTTCGATCTTTTCTCCATCTATACTGTTTCTTACTGTGCTCATATTTTGCTTGAAGACCCACAGATGGCATTTGAAAAGATGTGCACATTGGTGGGTTGGATAAGAAAGCTTCTTCCTTAGCCTTCATATAGTGCTTCCTTTCCATTACACAGCTAGGTGAATTGCATGAGTGCCTACAAGACATGGACCTACTGAAAGGATGGATTGTTGATGACCCGCAACTAACCCATAAAATTTATGTACTCAATTCTATTTGCCCTGTATTATCACATCTTATCCCTTGTGTGAGTACTTCATTAAAGCTAATTAATTTATGGCTCATGATGAATGCACTCCTTAGTTTAACCGTTTGTCGTGTTATCATGTCTGCTCATACGCTTTCACTATTCATAAATTATTGTTAGATACCATTGCTATGAATTGTTAATTACATTTTCCATGCACATATTGTCACTTAACTAAAACATTGTATTTGTGCTTTCTTTTCCCAACCATTCTCCTAAATGTACCTGAACGTTTTTGCTATTGTCGTACATTCCGACGAATTTTGAAACGAAATCAATGGCGCAAGAATCAATTGAATTGAAACCACAAGTGTTTTTATACAGCAGTTTGTAAAATCATTCTGCAAGCTACTTGTGGTTCGTGTTCGAAAGTTGTTGTACATAAGGCTCATGCACTTCAGCTGTGATGTTTTGTTCCATATTTCATGGAGTAGCTTATCCGTTAATGTGTTTTGAAAATCTCGCGATTTTTCCGAGTTATATGTGATAAATGTCGCGGTGCAAGCCATCAGAATACACAGTGATTGCCAACAAATACGGGAGAACTTCTTTTCCAGGTAGAGCCGAGCCTCAATTTTCCCCACCGATTGAGGACTCAGACTCGGAACCTAAGAAATGCCGCTTCACCGATCGATCCGTGAATTTCTCAGAGCCTTTCTGTGAACACCGAGGATCCACGGACCACTCGAAAATGCAAGGGGCCACGTAATGGAGTTCAGGCGTCCCCTGCTGATAAACAACAACCCAAACAGATAAGCTCCTCCAGTCCTGCTCCCACAGGTTCATCACCGATTTCGCTGAGGCGCCATGATCTCCTGGTCTTCCACGTACGAGTCAAATGATGAAATCTCTCAGATATGTTATGATCACGATGTTGAGTTCCTCCAGGTACTCCTCGATAGAGTCTTGGGTATGGGTGAAAACAGTGTGACGATTAAACAAGTAATCGGACTTGGTCAGAAAGCTAACCAGTCATGTTGACGTCTGAGAATCACCTTTACAAATCACAATATGCCGCAGCTCATATTGTCCCGTCTGTCAAGGATGAAAGGCATCAAGCTTCACATCCGCCGGGACTTAGAACTCGAAGACAGGGATCGTTTGAAGACTGCAGTCATTGAGCACAAACGCCGTAAGGAAGAAGGTGAGACAGACTTGCAAATTGTACATTTTCGCGTGATCAAGAAGGGTGTACGAATACGGGTCAACCAGTTGCTCAACCTCCAGGCCTGTCCCGCGGTACCTCCCAGGACCTCTGTGTAGCCTTCGCCAACGTGTCCAACATAATGAAAAAACATGACGAACTGTACCGCTTCGCTGTCTCGGAGCGGCCGGAAGTTTTAGGACTCGCAGAAACACGCACATGTGCACATGTGCATCTACCAGCCGGCCGGCCGGAATTCGCTGCTCCTACCTTTTCGTCGTTCTTGAATCCAGTTTTTATCGCATATTCACCCGAGTACACTCATTCGATCAGGCTTGATCGGGCGTATACAGTGCGCAAATTTTCTGGACTGTATTCCTAACGGATAATCGCCTACTGCTGATTCCCAATTTCTGCTGCGATCAGGTGTAAACGGAAGTGGACAAAATCAACGCTTTTGTTACTTCGATCGCGGTTCGAATAATCACTGGAAAGCATATCACGAGGCCCATCCATCAAAACCGATTCCAGCCAAATCGGTAATTTTGTAAAGCGGCTACCAACACTTGCATCTTCTCCCTGCTTTCGCCAAACGACATAGCGAACCCGTGGACTATCACCCAAGTCAAACTTCCGTGCGGACCTATCCTACCGGTCATTCGCCGCACCCTTTGTCGGATTGAACTGTACGTGTGCGCCCACCAAAACCGACGGATTGACGCGTCGGGACACGGCACAGAGTGGACGTGTGCACAGGACGACTAACTAACAAAGAACGCCTTGGAACACTGTGATTACCGACCTGGTTGGTTTGTATCGACCTTGTGACACAGTAACCATTTTAGTCCAGTCTAATAACCGGTTTACCTTAACTGAGATCACAAGCCCTAAACTCCAGCGGCAAATCACAAGATGCTCGTTAGCAACGTTAAAACGAGAAGCTCCACCATTAGTACAATGAATGGAGAGAAATGCATTAATAAGCTCGCAAATTTCCCAGCTTATAACCAATCTGTAAGCAATGATGAAATTAATGCCTCATGTTCTGTTAGTATACCTGCCATCAAGTGTCGATTACCAAAGCGTAAAGTGACTGTTAAAACTCGCAAAGCACCGACAACTTCTAAAACTGCGAGACCTTATAATTCAGCAGAAGGAAAATTATGCCCAGCTGCTCTGCCGTTTCGGTCTATTAACTTGCAAAACATCCAAGATGAAGTCACCCAGCTTAAAGTGAAAATGTTGTCGATAGATAGTTCTCTGACTGTCCTCCGTGAACTGGAACCTATAACTGCCCTAATGCAAAAGACGTTGAGTCCCAAAGTAGAGCATATGTTACCCGCAGGTTCTCTTATCGATTCCATCGCAGCAGAAGTAGTCTCTAGGATGCATCGTTCTAGAAATGCAGTTGTTTTTAATGTCCCGGATAATATACCGCCTGCAGCCTTGCGAGATATATCACTTAAAGCTGCTAACATGGTTGGCACGGAATGCAGTTGCATAAGACTCAGAAAGAAAGTCCAGCGCTACTCGTGTCCAATCCTATTCAAATTTAATAGTGCTTTAACCGCTAGCGAGTTTATAAGCAGACGTGATCTAATTGCTGCCAACACTACCTTTAAGACCCTGAGAGTAATCGCTGACAGAACACCTTTACAAAGATTACTCCTGCTTGGAGATTCTGACCTTATCTCTCGACGCGACTCGTTACCCTCAAATGGGGTCACATCTACAACTGTTGCTAGTCTCGTTCCCAAGTGCCAAACTGACACCCCAACATTAAGGTTACCTACACACAATGACACCCATAACCAGTCCATAAGTATAATATGCCCCCTCGACTCTCCACTAACAACGCTACGTGCAGCGGATAATTTAGAGCCTATGATTTTTAAAACAAAGCACCACCGTCGCTATCAACCTGCGATATCGCATACAGGGGACGGTTATGTACAGCAGCCACAGATCACTAACTCCCTTGTCGATTTAGACTTGACCAGCATTGTGACCAGAGACCTGACTGCTTTCCTTGGCGACGAAAGACCTAGAGCAATTGATACGCAGCAAACAAACGAGCCACTAGCTGGAGATAAAAATCCGATATCTAGCAATCCATCTTCACTGAACGAGGGTTCTTCTGATCCTACCACCCAAAATCTTGACTCGGCCGATACTCAGGATCACCCTATTTCCCACAAACTTACAGCCACATCTGCAGTTCTCGTGGTTAAACCAATTAAAACCCCATCGCCCAATAAAATTGCCGCCTGCCCCATAAGGCCAAAGAAACCATTAGTTTACAGTCTCCTTGCTTTCAATATTCCTGACTCTACTGATCTCATTGAGGTCGTTACAACTTTAGGTAAAGTGGCTAATGTGAAATCTCACATGTTTAATGCTATTAGAGTGCCCAAGAGGATACAGGCCTACCCAGCACCAGTCAGATTTACCTCTGTCGACCAGCCCACGTTGGAATCGCTTGTTAGTAAGCTAAGTGCTATTCGAACAGTTCCTTACTTATCAAACATTTACTTCAGTAGGTTGCATGCTCGACCCTATTTTTCTGTCCACCCGAAAACGTCTGCTGCATCCATTCTTGGTGCACCATGTTTACCTATTGACCCTTCTCCCAATGGCAATCCTACTTATATCCCTGATAGACTGAATGATCAGTCTTTTTTTGTAGACCTGGGGAGGAAACTCAGTGTCATCCCTCCCCAACAAGCCTTCAACCTTTTTCTGAACTTTCTCAAAAGTATTCAGACTTAAATTTGGTAGTTATTCCTGCCCTATCATCATCCATTTCCATTCCAGCTCAAAATTACCCCACTCCTTCCACCTCAACTTATGATGACACATCGTCAGATATTTACCCCCACTTATTCAACCAGTTAGCGTGTTTACATATCCAGTCACAATCCACCAAATCGCTTCTCTTCAATGCTCGCTCACTTCGAAATAAGATGCCCACTCTTCGCTCCATGGTGTCTCTCTTTCAACCTGACTTTATCCTAGCTACAGAGACATGGTTCACAAGCGAAACTCCGCAGTCTTGCTATCACATTGATCAATATCATAGTTTTCTCGCGTGTCGAACCTCAGCACCTGGTGGCGGTTGCATCATTTACATATCAAATAACTTCCAAGCATCACTGCTGTGCGCTTCCCTTCAAGACAGCGATATTGACAGCATAATTGCACATGTTACTCTAGGTAGAACCTCGATGGTTTTGGGTTGCATTTACTCCCCTCCGAATCCCAGTACGGATGACTTACGAACATTGGAACGCTTGTTTTGCTACTTAGCAGAATTACCAGTTAAATGTAAAGTATTAGGAGGAGATTTCAATATGCCTGATATTGACTGGAGGTCGTGCGCCGCACCTACTAAATATTCGAGACTGATGTCTTCTTTACATATATATGGATGGACACAACATGTCCATTCACCCACCAGGGGAAACCACACTCTCGATTTATTCCTTACACTAGGCCTATCCAACGTTTCTGCTGTTGTTCTAGACAATTTCCCTGGAAGCGATCACAAGATGGTCCAACTCACCTTCGATAAGCCATTTTCTGATCCCACCCAGACTAAACCTGCCGTCCTCTACCGACCATACAATTTGTTACACATGGAATCGCTTTCCGCCCTTCTGAGATCCTTGCACTGGGAAAATTTCTTCCTAACCAATGATCCACAAGTGGCAGCCGATGAGTTCTACAAGAACATTGAGATGTGTCTAGATGCTCTAATACCACTGAATTATTGCCGTCATTCCAAAAAAATAAAATTAGAGTCCATCCCCGAAAATTTTTCACGCAAACTTGCACGACTCCGAAATTACTACTTGAAAACAAATGACTTCTCCCTAGTATTGCTACAACAAAAGATCCTTGCTCAACTTGACAGACTTCGGCATATCAGCCTTATGGACGTAGAAAGACGGGCGCTAAATAGCATGAATAATAACCTAGAACTCACCAAGCTGATGAAATATAGAAACAAGAATACGGAAACCCTATCCACCCTGATTTCTGGTAACCAAATAACTAACAATCCAGCTAAAATAAGCAGGGATTTCAATAATTACTTTTGTTCTACTTTTAACACCACTGCTGCGGCTCCCTCGCACATTATTCCTCTGCTTACTGATGACAAGATCTGCACAGTTGATTTTGAACTTCGTGATATAGATCGACTTATCACCTCTACGAAGTCATCATGGTATGCCGGACCTGACAAATTACCACCAACGCTTATAAAATACGGTGGACCTGACTTCGCTGTACTACTTTTGAATCTTTTTTCTCTATCCATGAACACCGGTACCGTGCCATCACAGTGGAAGACGGCTGTAGTCATTCCTCGCTACAGGTCAGGCTCTGTGCATGAAATGAGCAACTACCGCCCAATAAGCCATATTTCTATCCTCTCTAAAATGATGGAGCGTCACATAAAGTCCAAAACTGTGGACTTCATGATGTCGCGAAATCTTATCAACACCTCACAACACGGCTTCCTAAGCACGCGATCCTGCATAACATGTCAGATAGACTTTCTCAGTCTCCTGACTACTTCGCTCGATGACGGTTCATCAGCGATAGTCATCTACCTAGATATGCACAAAGCATTTGATCGTGTCCCTCATAACCACCTCTTATCCAAACTAACTGCATATGGCATAGACAACCCTCTGCTTTCATGGTTTGATTCTTATCTAACTAATAGAACCCAGATTGTTCAGATCGAGCACGAAACAAGCACGCCAAAGCCTGTCACCAGTGGTGTGATACAAGGTAGTGTTCTGGGACCCTTTTTATTCCTACTTTACGTAAATGATATTTTTGATGTCTTTGCTTCCGGCAAACCTTTCCTGTTTGCCGATGACATCAAAATTGTTTACACTTTTAATCCAACTGAGGTCAGTGATACGCTTAGCGAAATCCAGCGTGACTTACGTACACTGGACTCATGGAGTTCCAAATGGATGATGACATTCTCTACTGATAAATGCCACGTGGTATCCTACAGATGTGACATCACACCAGGTTCGCTAACTATAGATGGTAAACCATTGTCTCACTGCCACACCATCCGTGACCTAGGGATCCACTACTCGAGCACCCTTAACTTTTCCGAACACGCAGGACACACCGCAGCTCAAGCCCGCTGAAGCATTGGGCTTTTGTTCAAAACATTTAACTTAAAAGAATTCATTAACACCATGTATAGAATAAAAAAGCGCCCGCTGCTTGAATATGGCTCCATCACCTACTGTAATTCTAGAGTGAGTGATCGTATGGCATTGGAACGTGTTCAACGGTCATTTACTAAGCGTCTTCTAGGCTATTCCACCACCCTATCTTACATGGATCGTTGCGTTGCCTTAAAACTTGATTCACTGTGGCTGCGAAGAATGAAACTTAACCTTTTCATCTTCTTTGACACAATTACCCAAAAAATACATTCTTCACGCCCATCGGTACAACGAGCAGAATTATCAAATTATCGCACCCGAAATAACAATCACAATAAAGTAAAAGTGAAAAGATCACGAACGAAACTGTCTGACAACTTTTTCCTAAATCGATACTCCATATTGTGGAACAGGCTTCCATCTGAGATACGTGCAATCCAGTCAGGGATGAAGTTCCGACACGTTATACATTCCTTTCTAAACGTCGAAACAGCGATCGGTATATTGCAACCTACCTTGACAAGTGAATCCCCATACGAAATAGGAGCAAGATGGATATAGTATCAATATCAGGGGATCTTTTTATTCTCCTGTTGCCCGATCTTACTGCCCTCCCCAAATTTATCAGTAGCAATAACGTGTTTTCTAAAGGCAAAAATATCCTGATTAACAATGAAGTTCACACTCACCAAGACGGAAATGTGCCCTAGAGTTCCTCTCGAGCAAATTATTTTGCGTTTGTTCTGCAATGCTAATTATCTTCTACTTATCTTTTCCCCTGGACCCCTCCCCTAGTTACGAGCTGCTGTGTTACGTGCTCAGCGAAATCAATGTTGATTTAATCCTTCTGCTTCTGGACTGAATCCATTTGATAACACCTTCCGAAAACCTACCATGATCTTCCACGCTTACGTTCACTCTGAACAAATCCCCTCATCGAAATCAGCTTCTCCTCTTACCGCACACAGCTGAACAGTTGGAATGACGGTTAACTTACTTTACTTTGCGTACAGTCTTCTCTCCCTCCCTGAAAAATACCATGCGTACATACAACATTTCCCAGTACCATGCAAAATTATTTCGCATCACCAATTTTCCCATTTTGATCTCCGACAACTGCTGGAGCTATCTTACTATTTCCTCCGAAAATTCTTCTCCTTTTCTGTAAAAAACATGTATATTCCTGAGGTTGTCAGTTACCAGTGAAACTTGTACAATCTGAATCGAACAACGCCGGACAAAAATCTAGCATTTCACGTTGCTGTACGTCCACCCACTTTTATTTGTGCACTACCCGACTTTGTTGTACCACATGATCAGGCTCGTAGTCTGCCTGTGTCTCGCATGTCGAGAAATATATCATTTATTTATTTATTTATTTATTTATCGCCAGACGTCCAGCCACTCAATCATACACTTTGTACGGCCAGTTGCTCCACCCTAACACATCTGTCAGAGACTTAGGAGTGCTCTCGCGACATGATATGAGAGCACTAGAAAGCATAGAGAAATTGTGTCGTGCGGGACTTCGTATGCTCTGGGCATTACGATGCTATTTTTCAACATGGTCCGAAGAAACCGTCCCTCGTCTATTCATCTCGCTCATTAGACCAATCCTTGAATACGGCACCGCAGCTTGCCATCCGATAACCCAATGGGAAACTGAAAAGCTAGGGAAAATACAGCACATCGCTACTAGAAGTATACTCAGGCTACAAAAGCCTCCGTAGGAAAAAGTTGTGAAAGGCTCGGACTCTACACACTATCCTACCGCCGAGTACGAATTGACCTCCATCGAATACTAAACCTGGATCATTTCCCTCTACTGCCGCCAACATTTCACCTGCGGGAACCCTGTAACATTAGAAGATACTGCTACAAGCGCTGTGTCCCCTACACGAATAAGGTATCACATTAACTTTGTATAGAACAAAAAATCGTAAACTTATGGAATATACTACCAGAAGGACCAATAGAGGCCGATTCTGTGAAGTGTTCCAAAACAGGTATCAACGATTATTTCGAAAACCTGTGCTTTTGTGAAACGGTGCACACACAATGCAAAAAATACATCCTATACCCGGAAGTAATGACACCAACACGAATTCCTAAGCGAACAAGGATAAAGGATTAACTGACCAAACGCTACGACTGACGATTCACAATTAAATGTTTTGATTTTTTAATTCGATAGACTTGTACAGAAACTTTTCTACTTGCTCTTAAATACAGTCTCAGTGTCAGTCTCTCTCTCTCTCTCAGTCTCTGATCGGATCAAGCTAGCTGGACAGTGCTTCACCTAGTTGAGAATAGACCAAATTTACACTAGAAAACCGCTTCATCGTTATACTTAGAACGCCGGGACTAACCAAAGGACTGCATTGCTTTATCCTGACTTTTATTTATATTTCTTCCAATAGGTGACAACTGCAATTGAAAAATAATTGTATTGTACTTTAGTTTTACAAAACATGAGAACAATTGTACTTGCTTATTCAGATTTACATTTGAAACAAGTGATAACTCTCTTAATCTGTCCACATGAATCATATACATGGCACTTGCTGTCTGAGTTGTTGCCTGCACAGTAACCAATATTTCACTACCAACATTTACTTGTCTCGCGACTTCCAACGGCGCTAATTTGTTCGGCGTAAGTCCGGCTCTTCCGCAAGACTTATTGGATAGGACCACCGGGATAATTTGTTTCTGGAGACACTATCATAAATTATGCAGAAATGAATGACAACGAAATCCAGCACGTTGATGAATACTTGGACTGGCCACCGTCGAGACAATGACAGTGTGCGCTGTTGTCATTTGGTCGAGTATGGCTACCCGTATTCCTTGGAATTGGAAAAAATACTGTCTCGGGCTTCTTCTTTCCGGGGTCTTGAATGAAATCTACTGTACAATGAACTGGAAAACAAAACCATTTCATTTCTTGTACACTGGTAGGATATTAATATGTCATTAGTTTTATTCTTCATAATAAGTGAACTGAACAGCTCTCTACCCCTTTGCTTCAAAAGCGTTGGCACTTCCTTCTATTAGCCCAAATAGTTCCCACCATATATGTATGTTTCTTGGAGAGTATTTCTCCCAATGCTACAAATGTGAAGAAGTTGTAACCTGTAACATTGTCAAACTTTCCCAATACGATTGACATGAGACTCAATACAACACTCTCTGGAACCCTTTCGCTTTGTGGCCGAGATTCGTCCTTTCCGAGATATGGAAATCCATTCAGGAGATAGATGCTGTCCACTTCAGCCAAAATCCTAAACTTGATACTGAATTTTTTAGGTTTGTTGGCCGTGTACGACAGCGGCATTTCGTGGAAAACTGTTGCTCGTCGACGGTGAGGTTACACGATGACGCATAGCACAGTTTAGAGTGGCAAATAAATGCGTTCCAGAATTCAGGTATCAAATCAATTTTGTCGGTCTGCAATCTTCTACCTCTGGTAGTTTGCATTTGAAAATGCAGGAACCTCATTATTTTCTTGAATCTGTGCTTGTCACTTTTCCCCCTGAAAACAGGCAAACCGTATTTATCGCACCACAACATAGTCAATAGCATATTCTTCACGCCCATAAAACCTCAGATGTAAACTGGCCCACTAAATGCATGAGCTCAGTAATACTTATTTTCTACTGTAAACGGACACCTATAACTATCTTGGCCTCAGGTTCAGTACCTACTTGAATCTCTCATCATCTGGCAGGTGATTGATGTCAAAATCGTTCGAGAGCTCACCATCTTTCATGCATTTCTTAGCGTAGACACTTGGTCATGGTCTGGCGCGCTCCCGAGAGGTAGCAAAATAGTGTCCTCCTGCGTTGTTCACCTTTAAATGTTTGGATTTTTTCTCACAGAGACCTACGTGCTATCATTCGCTTTGGCTCCGCGAGCTCCTCCTACCACTGTTCATTTATTGCATCTATCATTCTTGGACCCCTTGCAAACTGTGCTCTTGCAATTTTGGAGTCAACCGTATTTGAACCTTATGGGAGGAATTATTTTTCCGTTCGTCGCACAAGAACTGTTGTGGTCTTCTTTTAAGGATCTTTTTGGAGTCCCCCGATCAGCT
>OX104071.1:28868828-28948944 GCA_944474145.2 Dicrocoelium dendriticum | reverse complement strand
TGTGCATGCACTAAATAAATAAATTGTATATTCCTCGACGATGCGAGAAGCTGTTCCCTAAAAGGAACAGATCAAATAATGGTACAACCTTTCCATGACATTTCATTAATACATTTTCAGAAATAAACATGGGCGCAATTGCAAATTAGGTAGCACAGCGTAATCAGAATCGTTCTGCTATTTTTTTCTTGCTATCAAATCAGGATTCTTCACAATTACATACCAGATGTTTGCTCCGAGAAACAAATAGTAATGAAAGGGTTGTCCGAAATGTTATGTGTGTTTCGGAAATTTATTCGGGCACCATGGATACCGTTTTCGAATGCGTTATCTAGGGACTGTGATGTCCCGAACATCGTAATCACCTTTTGGACGGTTAAATGCTTACTAATCGCAAGCTTAAAATTGCAAAGTATATAGCATGTTCTGATATCACTTGGAAGTTTGTTCCAAATCTTTGAGTATTGGGTTAGAAAGAAACGTTCTCTGATTCGCGTAGTAAATTTTGGAATTATGACCTTTACCTCTTTGTTACGTATTGGATATCTGCTGTTTAAAGATAGGTGAACACCGTTTTCAAGACTGCGAATTTGATGATTTATGATTCCACTAACCACTGTTAGTGACAGTGGTAGATAGGTGGTGCTATATCCCAGTTAGTTTGCAAATTATGTAGCCCGGCCAACATCCCCCAAGGCTCAGTGGCTTAAGCTGCTGGCTAGTTGGCATCTGCCTCTAGCGGTCATGAGTTCGATCCTCCTTAGACGACCGAGAGAATGTGTACCACTGACGAGCCCCAATAGGGCGAAACGCGTCTGGCGCTTTTCCGGACTAGACTCTGCTATGTAGCTTGTGAGCTATCGGGATGAAAGCCTTATCAGATTTACAACTAGAATCCTGCTACTCATGAGCACTATAAAATAAAATCTCTCCTAGTTTCAAATGCTATAGATATAGCGTCTAGCGAGAGGACGTCATCACCTTGCAGGCTAACTGTCAGTGACAGTGGTAGATAGGTGGTGCTATATCCCACTTAGTTTGCAAATTATGTAGCCCAGCAGACGTCCTCCATGGCTCAGTGGCTTAAGCTGCTGGCTAGTTGGCACCTGCCTCTAGCGGTCATGGGTTCGATCCTCCTTAGAGGACCGAGGGAATGTGCGCCACTGACGAGCCCCAATAGGGCGAAACGCGTCTGGCGCTTTTCCGGACTAGACTCTGCTATGTAGCTTGTGTACTGTTGGGATGAAAGCCTTATTAGATTTATGATTCTGTAAAGAAAACATAGGTTCAGCTTCATTATCCGAAGCCAAACTGGGTCAAATCCAAGTTTATCACATCGCTCTCTGTATGTCAACTTTGAGGAATTTCCACATAGCTTTTTCGTGAAGCGTCTCTGGACCCTCTCAAGAGCGTGCTGGTCAGATTTCCGCAGATTAGACTGTACCATTTAACAGTATTCCATACTTGATTTAACATTTCCCAAAAGATGGATTGGACGCCGTGTTGCCATCGACTGTCCACCACGCTCGCCAGATTTAACTCCTATGGACTCCTTTTTGGGGGGAACTGTAAAGGATAAGGATTTTGCACGCATACCCCGCACTGTTGATGATGTGATTCACTTCATTTTGGTGGCTTATCAGGGACTTGATGCTTATACGAACATTTGTTACAGAAGACTAGTAGGGGGAATTGTATGGTATAGGTGGAAATTCATCACATCTAGATTCACTCAGACAGCCGCCACACACTCGGAAAAGCACTGAACGCGCGTTTCCTCATTTCGGGAATCGTCAGCAGTACGCATTCCATCATACCCTGGTAGGGCTGGAACCCGCAACTCGACTGTTGCCAGTGCGTAGTTGAGATCACTGAGCTACGAGGGACGGCAACGAACATCACAAATAAGTTACTAGATGTGATATAGCGCCGCTCACCATCCACTGACTTATACGTTACTGCCGTGCAAAGGATAGGGTAGCCCCCTCACCAAGCGATGAGCTTACCGAACTTAAGCCGCCAATTAACTTATGGCATTATAAGCAGTCTGGTCTGCATACTGATTACAGAAGAGTAGTAGGGGGAGTTAAATGGTATAGGTGGAAATTCGTCACATCTAGACTCACTCAGACAGCCGTCACATGCCCTGTCCTCTGCACGGCAGTAACGTGTAAGTCTGTGGATAGTGAGCGGCGCTATATCACATCTAGTAACTTATTCACCATGGTCGTTGCCGTCCCTCGTGGCTCGATGGCCTCAACCACGGAGTGGCAACAGTCCAGTTGTGGGTTCGAGCTCTACCAGGGTCCGATGGAATGCGCACTGCTGACGATTCCCGAAAGGATGAAACGCGCGTACAGTGTTTTTCTGGGTGTGTGATGGCTGTCTGAGTGAATTTAGACGTGCGAAATTTCCACCTGTACCAAAAACATTTGTTCTAGATTTTAGTATGAGTATTCGTTCTTGATTACAGGAGTGTGTGAACGCTGATGGCAAGCAATTCGACTACCTGAGGGTTAACACTTCATGTTACATGTCTACGCAACATTCATTGTTTTGCATAATAAATAAAGTGAATAATATACGTGTTTTTCTTTTTTATCACTGTATATCTACTTTTGCACCCATATATATATATATATATATATATATGCAGCCTACGAATAGACGTGGAGCCATCGCAAACCATGTAAATGAAAACAAGTTACAGTTGTCGTAAGAAAAAAACCGAACACAACAAATAAAAGTCCATGGTTTCCTCAGGGCGCACGATACTACTCGGTTGTCGAAGCCGAGGTTAGATGTTGATTTTGTAAACACCACTCCTAGATTTTGGTTGAGGATACTGTCCGCAAGAGCGCGGAGCGCATTCAAGACATCACGCCCGTTGGAAGCCGGTGACTGGTTGCTCAGTTAATACGCCTTTCGTTTGGTAGGTCACCAAACGGTTGCTTAATCCTCCCCACAATTTCAGCATCAAGGTTGCTAGGGTGAAATGTTCCATCGGAGTGTAGCAAGGGGCTGTGACTTTATTTAGTGGCGAGCCACATCCGCCATGTCTGTGTTGTTAAACTGACGTTCGTGGTTTCTTATAGGGAGACCGCTTGCCAGGCGTTCACCCACCACGTCTTGGAACACCGTTGCCGAACCATTTGCTGGAACAGGAGAAACCCGAACTACCCAGTTGGCACTATATGGAGGTTGTTCGGCAAACCAGCGAGTGTTCTTGCCATACGTATCAGGAATTTTGTTCCGAGAGTGCACTGCCAAGTAGTACCACCCAGCCTTTTCCAGTGCCCCGCTCCCATTTCAAACTGGCAAGCTTTAACGTCCGGACGCTGATTATGATCGGATCACAAACAGCCCTACTGGCCGGTAGTCTTAAGGATCACAAGCTTGTCTTGTAATCCGAGGGCGTGGGTTCGAGCCTGCGTACCGATACCGAGCAACCTTCGCACTATCCTTAGCCCGTGTGCAACTGGTGGTGGTGGCGGTGCAGCGAAGCATCGGTACTGCGTATCGGTGTACTGCTGATGCCTTTTATCTACAAGTAGCCTTGGGACTTTATGTCTGGTGTCTCACTGGAACCCAATTACGGAACTCTAGCACGACGCTACTGCTGCTTTCACCGTCTGCGAATTGCGCCGGCATTTTCGCATTGTGCATATCTGGAGACGCAACCGCCGAAGCCGCAGTCAGAGACAACATGGGTTCTCTAATTCACAATAATGAACGCATTTGGACTCATTGAGTGAAGCGCTTTTGAGAGCATTTCAGTTGGTACCATGCTGCTGGAGCTCATCCTGTTCAAACGGTGCAGGCTGAGCAACGGCGGATTAGTTTAGAAGCTCTGTCAAAAGCACACCGCGATCACACCGCTTAATCGTTTTCGAGCTACTGGCCCAGATTCCTTTGCTCCCGCGCTATTTAATGACGGTAGTGAGATCCTTTACAAAACATTGACCCACCTGTTCGAACAGGTCTGGAAGGACGAGACTATCCCAACCCACTGGCGTGAATCGATCAGTGGCAACCTGCAAGAAGGGCATTCGCACTGAATTTGCTATCCATAAGGGTATTAGCCTAGCGCCCGTGGTGACAAAATTACTGGCGTTACTTCTCTTCCATCGACTTCCGAGTATTGCTCAAGACGGATTTCGCAAGGGTTTTCGTGTCTGGTTACTGTGCTAGTCGCTCGTGACAGCTGGGCGGATGTCGTACACTGCATTCACGCGAGAGAAGTGCTGTATGTGAACTTTTCGAAAGTTTTTGTCACCACCCTTCATCTATGCCTCATTAAAGTTGAGGTCTTGTGGATGATCTGCTCGCGCCTTTATATAAGTATCTGCTTTTCTGTAGAGGAGAGTACGGTGTTTACGCATGTGGCGTAGCCTTTTGTTTAAGTAGGAATTCGCAGTACGGTGCTAGGACCATTTTTGTTCGTTTGTACAGTGCTCAGTATTTGTTGATATGTTAAACTCTGGGGGTTCCGAGACAATTCAAAGTGCATTGGATAACTCTTGGCATTCATGCGCATTATGGTCGTTGCTCATAAACCAGTCAAAGTGCCTTGTCTTCCGTATCGGAGTGGCTACTCCCTCACGAAATACTTAGTTGGCTAAAGTGGAATTCCGGTTGTCTCCTAGCCGTGTCCTTGGCGTCCTTAGACTCACCCATTATTCTTTCACTGATAACATTTGGACGGTTTCTTGTAGAGCATTCCGTATAATGTGGGTTATTCGCCGCTCTCTCGGAGTCTAAACGGCTGATATGTTGTTAAGGTTATTCCCGGCTCCACTTGGAATGCGTTATACTGGCTTGTCCACTGCGTCTTTTCCGGGACGGATTGCAACTAGAGAGGGTTTTGCAAGTGCGCACCAGATTTGTATAGGGTTTGCAGGAACAGACGTTCCCAAACATTTGATTAGACTGGGAATCTCCTTAGTGAACTATGGTGGGTTTCATCGGGAAAGATTGACCCGGACTTGCCTTGGATTTTTATTCCAGCGAAGTTAAACTGTCACCGTGGCCACCATTGAATCTATACAAACCGCACTTTGCTTAGCTTACGACGGAGACCCTTCTATCGCGCTGAATTATCAGGCACCAAAACACTTCCGAGGCGTGTGGTTAGGTAATCTACGATTAGCGCTTTTGTGCGTCAGCTCGATACTATTGAGTGGCAACACAAAACCTCTTTCTCCCAACCTATCTCCAGCTTGCAGTTTGCTCTTTTTTATTCTCCACATTTTGGTGTTATAATTATTTAGTTATGGTTGTCTTCTTTATGCGTTTACCATTTTTACTTTCTCATTCACACAACCGGCTCAGTATCAACTGCTGATTCAGGATACATGCACCTTAATTGATTGCCCAAGATGTGACGCATTTTTGTTTTGAAAGCATCCATATTTTAGCTCGTAGTATCAACTTCTTGTTCGACGATCCGTTGAGGAAGATTACACAGGATTAACCTATTGCTCTGATCCCACTTGATATTGAGCAACGTGCAGTTGCGTCAATTCCCTATTGAACGATGTAAGCTCGCCGTGCGTTTAAACGCATGTCCTTACTATGTGATGCGCTTATTTTGGAAACTACTATCTTCTGTTTGCAACCATTTTATTATCGACGTATTAATACTGTCAGCCAGCTTCACCAAGCAGCATATCTCTAGAGCTTGAAAATCCGCCTCCGTTTTTACTGCTTTCTTTCCGATTTCCGACGAGTTTCTAACTAAGTGTACTGGTTTGGGTCTTTTGTAACCGCTTCACACGCCTAGGCGAGTTACTGATATCCTCCAGGAATTTTGGCAGTTCAGGTTCAACGGACCATGCATTTCGGCACCACCTGATTGTGGATTGACAGTACAGAGAGGCTACGTTTGGTCTTTTCATGAATCAGCTAGGAATCGCAACTTTTCGAGCTTTCTCAAGTATAAGCCTACTCCTTTGATCCAGTACAATGTATCCTAGAAGTGGATGTGAATAAACGAATTTTCGCATGAGGAAGAATACGAAACAAGTTTAACAAATCATTGTCAGGGTGAATAAGTGAAAAATGGAAATGGTAGGCTAAGTAAAACTAGTAAGTGGGAAAATTCTCTGTCATTGTATACTAAATGGTAACTATTTTCTAGATATTCGGTGAACAAATATCCTTCAATAACAAATCAGTGCGGAATTATCTTCTAACTGAGAGGTGGCCTAATATGTATAGTAAACAAACCAATAACAATAGCCCCTTTTGATTTACTGTCGACAATGTACATTAGGTGTATCCAAGAGCAGGACATTCGGCTTTTGTTTAAAGTTCATCCGCACCTTCCTACACATTCGACAGCCGAAGCAGTTTACCTTTGTTGTTTTGCTCTTCCTTGGACTTTCAGAGGAACCTCTGTCAGGCTCTTCAGATTCCATGGTCAATGAAACGGAATACTCTGGGTTCAGTTGTTGTAGGCAAAACCGTAACACTCATTTAACCTGTTAAGGTGTAGAAAGCACCAGCAGTACGCCGTACCAACGCTTCGCTGCTACATGACCAACACCAATCGCCCGAGGGCTGGGTCACTCGCTTCTAAGCGGTTTCGAACTGATAACTTTCGGATTACAAGGCAGGCGTGTAATCCTCTCGACCACCGGCCGAATTGTTAAGGCGCAGTTCGCATGTTAGACTCCCACACTGATTCGCATGTGGCCTATGTACTTCGAACTAAGTCCATTTTAATTGTTTCGCTTTTACATATAATCGTAAATGTCTGACAATTAATGATTGCAAACCATTGCTCACCACTGGTTTCACGTTTTCAAAACTACCAGTATTTTGCATTCTTAAAGGCTAATTTTGCCAACTGGATGTGGTTATTCTTATTTAAGCGTGCTATCAACCCCATCCATATGCTTCCCAGTCTAATTCCTTCGAGTTTACAGTAGATTTGGGGTGTGCAGATGGAGCTGTAAGTGGGGCAGCGCAAGCACTCATGGTCCCTCTTTTTATGCAAGCGCCCTTTGGTTGTCCTTTGGAGGCCGCAATGACAGGCAGCAGCCATCTCAACTCTCATGCGTCATATCGGATGAATCCGTCAGCTATCGCTTTGTCTGATTTCGAAGTTTGGATGAACACATGCGCTTGCTGTATCGTATATCTCAACTGACATCCTGCTCTTTTACCTCATTGCCAACCAATCACTTTGCACCTACATCCAACTGCATACTCCTTCAACAGACCCCACACCCCTACGTGAATCACCGCTTTCTTCCAGGAATTTTGGCCGTTCAGGTCCAACGGGCTATGCAATTCGGTATCATATCGTTGCTGCCTAACACAAGTAGGCAGACATTTACATTGTCCACTGCGCTTTCATATCAGGTACGATTGAAACCACCTAAGGCGCCTGAGGTCTTTTGATACCCCCACCCGCAATAACCAATTCCCTTATCAATGCAGCATATCGTTGCGCACCACGACCAAGCCGACAACCTATTATTTCGCCGCAGCTGCAGTTGATTTGCTGCTCAGAAAATCGCACAACTTTGACAATACGCACAACAATCTCTTCAGCCCTAATTTTTAATCTTTTAAAGTTAACATTTTCCAATGTTTTTCTAGCACTTTACCAAATGGATTGGAAAAACACTTTCGAGAAGGCTGGAAGTTTGTCCAAATTGGCTTTCACCGCCTTGAAAAACGCTCAACAAAAGATCGATGCTGTTTTAGACATCGAGCTAAATAGTGACATCACTCCACCAGCTTCACTACTCGCAGAATCGAAACATCTAGAAGAACCTCGGCGCACTTTTGATGGGCTGGATGTAACTCATTCCTCTTTCGTTAACAATGATGCATTTTTTCCGGACGACGGTATGTCTAGCAAATCCTATCTGATTTCATTCTTTTTGCTCTGCGACTAACATCTGACATTGCAGAGTTTACTAGTCGTTTCGCTATTATTCTCACACATTATACTCTTTTGCCTCACTTCTAGTCAATACTTTTCATGTCCGACCTACTACGACGTGGCCACGTTATCTCTTAACGACGTATTCATGTTTTACGGCACCTTATCTCCCGTCCATCATGTCATATACATTCATTTCTCTCTATGTATCACCTAAGATATGTCGCTATACTCGGCCCTCCTGCTTGTTTTCGGTTCCGCATGTTTTGCGCTGGCGAATGCGGTGCTGTCTTGTATTCAGTCACCGTCGTGACCTACCCTTATCGCAGCCATAATCTGAAACACTTTCGCCTGACCTAATACAGGTTAGCTGCATTTAATTTCATCCAGCAACTAAATGTTGTCCATTTTTCCCCGCGTTTTTCGGCTTGGGATTTTGCCCTATTCATGTACCTTATGCCTTGTTATCTCACACCTGAGACATCTGCGTTTTAAAGACTGTATTGTGGGCGCAAATAGAAGTTTACATTTGTACAGCTACATCGGAACATAATCCAAAATGTTATTAAAAGGTATCTGCTACCTGTAATAGTTGAATTCTTCTTCAAGTTCTTCTGTAGCTTTTAATATATCTGACAGTTTCACTGAGCTCAAATACATAAGATGCCATTACCAATGTGTAATCGTTCTGTGAATCGAATGGTGGTGAAGTGTGAATCCAGCAAAGCTTTAAGCTGGTGCACAGATTTGGCCTCCACGACTTCTTCTGACAGACTGTTGCAAACATTTGCCACTCTTCGTTCGTAGCACAGTGGGTGAGGAACTCGTTTTATATCTTGCACCACAAGGTTTTACTTGTGTCCGCATGTGCTGCATGGCGTTGGCAGTTGGAGCGATGGCGTTAATATGAAATTCACAATGGGAACGACCCGCAGCCGACGATAGGACAACGTCTATGTTTCTCACACCGATCTTATTACGCGGTAATCTTCGTAAACTGGAACTGATACTGTATCTAAGATTAAGTAGAAAAGTTTCTGTACAATTCCATCGAATTGTAACAAATCAAAAACATTTAATTGCGAATCGTCAGCGATAGTGTTTGGTCAATTAATCCTTTATCCTTGTTCGGTTAGGAATTCGTATTGATGTCATTATTTCCGGGTAAAGGATGTATTCTTTTGCATTGTATCTTCACCGTTTCACAAAAGCACAAGTTTCGGAAACAATCATCGATACGTGTTTTGCAACATTTCACAGAATCGGCCTCATTAGTCTTTCTGGTTGTGTATTCCATAAGTTTACGATTCTTCGTTCTATACAAAGATGATGTGATACCTTGTTCACGCTGGGGACCCTGGGTTTGTAACAATGTCATTAGGTGTTACAGAGTTCTCGCAAGTGAAATTTTGGCCGCAGTATGGGGAAGTGGTTCAAGTGTTAGTACTCGGCGGTAAGATAGTGTGTAGAGTCCCAGCATTTCACAACTTTTTTATACGGAAGTTTTCGTAGACTGGGAATCATTCTAGTTGCGATGTGCTGTATTTTCTCCAGCTTTTCAGTTTGTCACTGGGTTATCACATAGTAAGCTTTGGCGCCGTATTCAAGGAATGGTCTAATGAGCGAGGTGAATAGGCGAGGGACGGTTTCTTCTGACCATGTGGAGTAACTGCGTCGTAATGCCCAGAGCTTACGAAGTCCCGCACGGTACAATTTCTCTGTATTTTCCAGTGATCTCATATCATGTCGAAAGAGCACTCCTAAGTCTCTGAGACATGCGTTAAGGTGAAGTAACTAGCTGCCCAAGGTATATGATCTAGTGGCTGCACGTCTGGTGATACTGATAAACTCTGACTTGCTTGCGTTAAGAGGGAGTTGCATTTCGATGGACAACGTTGACAGTCGATCTAAGTCATGCTGGAGGCGAGTGTAGTCGTCCTGGTTCTCAATGATCCTCCAGCTTTTCAGACCATCTGCAAACAGGGCTCATGGTGACTGAAGCTGCTGCAGTAGATCGTTGATATGAATATGAAATAATACTGGCCCAACTACAGTTTCTTGAGGCACGCCACTGGTCGATGGGAACCAGTCTGTCAGGCAGTTATTAACCTGTACTTTAAACTTTTGCCCCACAATATACTCGTGTAACCAGTGAAGTAGCGCGCCACCGATTCCGTAGGTCCTCAATTTACGACGGAGTACGTCGTGGTTCACTCTGTCAAACGCCTTACGAATGTGAATGTACACCACGTCAACATCCTTCCGTTCTTTGAGAGCTCGGACCCACTGATGGTTTGCGTACATCAAGTTGGGGATGCAGGATCGCCCTTTCATGAAGCCGTTTCGCGTTGGCGTCAACACGTCCATCGATTCGAAGAATGACAGCAGACACTCTTTCACAACTTTATCCAGAACTTTGGTTAAAATTGAAGTCAAACAGATCGGCCTATACTTCTCTACTTTACTCGGATCACAATCTGTGTACAGATATTGTGCGACCGGAACCATGGTGAAATAGTTAAACGGAATTAGAATAAAGGAAGAAAGAAAAACAAGCGTTTTGTTGTCCATTTTCTCACTCACCGTTTTTGAGTTCTTTGGGTGTTTTTCTTAAGAGACGGAAGGGGAATCACCGCAACAAGCAGAGATACACGACTGTCACTGAATTCGGTTTTGAACCATGACTTCAAAGGCTTCCAACCAGGGGCAATCAGCGTCTTTGGGACTCCATCCAGAGAGTCGAGAAAAACCAACCGAGGCCAGCTGTCTTGTCAGCTTTTTCATCCTGGTTCTCTAATTTATAGGCTGTCCACCACGCCGCCTCCTCCCGCCCTGTCTAGCTACTGCGAACAAGGCACGACGCGGAAGACGCTGAACGGAAAAACGCAGTACATGTCCTAGTCATCGTGGTTGGCGCAGCGGGACAAGCGCGTCGAGAACGTGGCTGCTTCCACCCAAAACACGCTATCTGACTTCAACGTTGGTTACGTGGTGCAGCCACCACACACGGGCGATGGACTGTAAGCCACCATTCACAAGGACAGACAGTCGGTGCATGTCATCGGTACGAGCAGGCCAAATCTCGCTACCGTACAACAGTACAGCGCGGACGGTCGCACTATAAACCCTCTCTTTGATGGAGAGATGGGTGTCATGGCGGCGCCATAAATGCCTCAGCCTGGAGAAGGCGAGACGAGCCTGGTAGCGTTGTGTTGGACCCGTTCGATCTTTTGCTCCCCACCTCGGATGATTAGGCAATAAGCGGACGAGCTGTATTGGTCGTATGATGAGAGAGAAGAGGTGAGTGGCGACTTTTTCAGAGTAAGCTCGTTCCTGTCGTCATTGAGTGATGCTGCCTATTATCATAAATATCACGGATTTTGATATATTGTTTTCCCTCGGGTGAGGGTTTTCATTTTTTCGGCACCTCATGAATCAGCATCTTTAGGGCAACTGTCAATCTATTGTTTTGCCTCAGTACCGCGACATCATTCTTGTCGTGTTTTGGAAAATGTTAGCTTTTGTATTTTCCAACTTATTTATTCATCTGTTGTTTCTATTTGAATTGTGATTAACCTTCTTTCTGATTAATCAGTTTAACAAAAACTTCGGTTTCGGTTAATTGTGTTTTGTGAAATGATCTCGCAACAAATTATCATCCGTGGCAGCGCTAGTTTAGCAGATGGACCGTGAGCCGGAAGCTTCCATCTCTTCCTTCCATTCACTATCGATGGTCTGTTTCCTTTTCAGACACTCGTATGCAGTTAGATCCGATCAGTCCAAATACAAAGGATTGCGCGGATAGATCTGCATCGAAATCCGATTTTTTACTGACAGAAGTGAGTTCGTATACGGGTACTTAATTGTGTGCGCTGTTTACAGGTCTTATCTGCTCCTGCTTCACTCCCTGTGGCAACTGTCACCCCTCCTTTTCCTCTTCTCCGATGCGGCAACCACGATTGCAGTGCATTTTTGTCATTACGCTTGTTTATATCCTTGGTTGGGTTCCACTTTGAAATTATGCTGACCAAGTCCAGTTACCTGGAAGTGCAACTACATTCCTTCATCCCCGTTGAGACAGCAGCTTTCGTACAAACTTCCTCGTGCGCCAACACGTTGTTTTTAATTAGTTCTTGGCCGATGTACTCCGAACGCTCACTCGTTATCTGTTATCTTGCAGCATCCTGTAGTTTTTGATCCGCTTTACTATTTACTTTGTTTTACAGTTCGTGAATTGTAGTTGGCTCTGTGCCGCAACTCATCCCGTTGTCACGTCCTTCGGACTGAATCCACTCCAGCCGTTTCACTTTGCCCTTACTACTATTTCATTGGTTCATATTTCCACCATACCGAACCTTACTGTGGATCAGAGGTTCTCTTATCCTGTGATCCGGCCGGTGGTCGAATGGTTCAGACACGTAGCTTGTAATTCACAGGTCTGTGGTTCGATTCTGCTTGGGTGCGAGCTAATTCGCATTATCCCTAGCACGCACACGACTGGTGGTAGTCGCGTGGTAGCTAAACGTCGATACGACGTTCAGGCATACTTCTAATCAAAAGATAATCGGCATTACATTATTGATTATACTAGTTCTTCGTTACCATTCACTCATATGCGCGTACACGCGAATATGGACTCTACTACGGTGTGAAAACCTACATAGGAGTGAGGTTTTGCTTTCTAAACATCTCTCGAATTGCCAACGCCGGGTTGTTCATCTTCATCGTGCCTGTGCTTAGTCGAGAATGAAATTTCTTTACATCAGTAGTTTACCACATCCTAGTAGCCGGCTGCTAGCTTTCCGGAACGATGCCCATCCGTTGCTGGTAGCTCAGCTGGCATTTATTATTTATTTATGTATTACGGAACAGTAGCTGAGGTGTTTTACACCTTTAGCTAACATGTATAATGATGATGATACTCCAGTCTACGGAGTGAAGATTTACGAGAGCGGAGAAGCGGGACCGAGTGTAAAACTTAAATGTCCTAGACAAACATACAGGGTCAAGGCGCCTACACCTTGCCAACAACTTACCGTCACAAACCGTTGGCTATCGTGCGCAGCTTACGTGGCATCGATTTTGACTGCTCCGCGTCATAATCAGTCATTACCACTCAGGTTGCTCAGTCCCAAACATACTTTAAACAGGCAGGATGACTACCAGATAACAGCGATTCGCGACTGGTGCCAACTGCGAGCCCTTTACCGTCTCGAGCCAAACACAAGATGGGTCACGTGGATGTACAGACCATATATTCACTCTGCGTCACTTGCTAGAGTAACGCCACGCATATCGCAGACCGACAATAACGGTGTTCCTGGACTTCAAAAGTGCGTTCGATTCAGTCGATCAACACATTCTGTTCGAAATACTTGCTCGGAAAGGTGTCCCCACGAAATATATGAACATCTTACCTGCTCTATACTCCAACTCTTCAGGCCGCGTCAGGGTCTACGGTGGCCTATCGGATAGCTTTCTGACCCCAAGTGGCGTTCGTCATGGTTGTCCGATTTCCCCTATTTTTGTTCAATTTCGTCGTGGATTCTATCCTGGAATGTTCACTTGTAAAATCCCACGAAGTAGGCGTTGAGGTCCTGCTTGGTGAAAGGTTAGTAATCTTTATTTTGCGGACAATATCCTCTTGCTTTTCGACAATGTTACGGCGGCCCAATCAACCCTGAATAGCCTGTCCAGAGTGGTCCCATTATTTGGTATGCGCTTCACACCTTCAATGTGCAGTGTTGCTGAAGCAGAACCAGTCACTTGATGACCCCTTGACCACTGTTAGTGAGGAACTCGAGTTGGTTGATCATTTCGCTTACCTTGGCAGCTGCATCAGCAACGATTGGTGCATAGAAACTGAAGTCAGTTTACATATTGCAAAAGCCAGGACTGTCTTCTCGAATATGCGACACCTTTTGCGACAGAATGGGGTTTTTCTCCGTCTGAAAGACCGTGTTTACAAGGCCACAGTAATTGTCGTCCTATTCTATAAGAGTGAGACTTAGCCCCTTCGATCTGAAGATCTGAGCGCTTTCAAGTCTTTAATCATCGCTGTCTGCGGAACATTGCTGATGTCGGGTGGTACTAATGTGTCCGCAACGCTGATATGCCGAGGGGAGTGCTAGGTAGTGATAATCATGCTTGTTCCTTAGAACAACATATAGCACTGAATAAGTTGCGTTGGCTAGGGCACGTACTACGTATGCCCGGTCACCAGTTACCGAGGAAAGCCTTGCCTTGTTTGCTAGATGTAGGGTGGCGCAAGACGAGTTAGACAAACGTTGACTTGACAACGTGAAATAAAGACATTGACAAACAAACCTGGTGCTATCAGTCCGTCTCGCCCTGTGTTTGGCTCGAGATTTTGCAGGGTATGGCTCCCAGTCGACACCAGTGGCACGTCTGCTGCCTTCTCCTAGTCGGACTGTCTGTTTAGAGTGTTAGTTTTATTCCTATTCTTTTGGTGCAAGTGCCTGATGTGAACCACCGAAAACTAGCCTGTTCTCCCAACTGTCTTTTATTTCTGATTATTTTTTCAGTCTTTTAAAGTGTGTTTGATACTAAGTCATCTGCGTAGTAATGGCTAATTATGACGCGGGACAGCGAAAGCCGCAAGGAAGCTGTCTCGCCTAAATCGCCTTAACTTTGCACAATAACCAGCTGCTCGTGATCATCATCATCAACAGCAGTACATCAGCCATTCGAACTGATGCTTCGCTGCCATGCAACCATGAGGACCTATGGAATAAAGAATAAGAAGAGGGAGAGAAGGGGAACTTATCTGAAAATCTTAATGCCCTAAGCAGACATTCAGGGTCAAGGCGCCTACACCTTATGTAGACAACATACCGTCAGAAACAGCTGGCTATCGTGCAAACACAAGGCGGCATCGGCGATACAGCTTCCTTGCGGCTTTCACTGCCACGCGTCATAATCAGCCATTACCCCGCAGATAACTCAGCACCAAACACGCTTTAAACAGACAATCCGATTAGGAGACGGCAGCAGACGCGCCACTGGTGTCGGTTGCGAGCCATGTCCTGTAAAGTCTCGAGCCAAGCACAAGGCGAGTCACGTGGACTCCATCCCGGAAGACGAGACGGACCAACGGCACTCAGTTTAGTCGTCAGTGACTTCATTTCCCGCTGCCAAGTTTACTTCTGTTCACCGCGAGCCTTGCGCCACCCTACACCTGGCAGACAAAACAAGGCCCTTCTAGGTAAGCAGTGACCAGGCACACGTAGCACATGCCCGAGCCAACGCAACTTGTTCAGTGCTATCTGTTATTCAAGGGAGCTAGCATGATTATCACCACCTAGTACTCGCCTACGCACATCATGATTGCGGACACGCTGGTGCCATCCGACTCCAGCAATGCTTCGCAGATAACGAGGATCAAAGACTTGAAGGCGCTTCAAATATTCAGACCGAATGGGCCAAGTCTCACTACCATAGAGCAGAACGGTCCTAACTGTGGCCTTGTATACACGGCCTTTCAGACGGAGGGAAACTCCCTTCTGTCACCAAAGATGCCGCAGGTTCAAGAAGGTAGCTCAGGCTTTTGCAATGCGTGAGCTGACGTCAGTTTCTATGCGCCCATCATTACTGATGCAGCTGCCATGATAAGGGAAATTATCAACCACCTCGAGTTCCTCGTTAGCAAGCGTCAAGAGGTCATCAAGTGGCTGGTGGTCTTGCAGCAACACTTTGCACTTTGAAGGTGCGAAGCGCATACAAAATAATGGGACCACTCTGGACAGGCTATTCAGGGTTGATTGGGCTGTCGCAACGTTGTCGAAAAGCAAGACGATATCGTCCGTATAATCTAGATCAACTAACCTTTCACCAGGCAGCACTTCGATGCCTACATCGTGTGATTCCCAAATGGAACACTTCATGATAGAATCCACGACGAAATTGAACAAAAATGGGGAGATCGGACAACCATGACGAACGCCACTTGTGGTCGGAAAGCTATTCGACAGGACACCGTAGACCCTGACGCGGCCTGTAGTGTTCGAGTATAGAGCACGAAGGATGTTCATATATTTCGTGGGAACACCTTTCCGCGCAAGTATTTCGAACAGAATGTGTTGATCGACTGAATCGAACGCACTCTTGAAATCGAGGAACACAGCTATTGTCGGTGTGCGGTATGTGTGTCGCTGCTCTAGCACCTCTCGCGAAGTGAATTTATGGTATATACAGCCACGTCCTGGACGAAAACCTGCCTGCTCTTCCCTACTCCGAGATTCCCGTTCCGCAGGGAGGCGACGAACGATATTCGTGGCCAATATTTTTGCACAACTTTCGTTAGGCTAATACCCCTGTGGTTAAAACAATCTGTACGACTGCCCTTCTTGTATATTGCCACTATAATCGATTCGCTCCAATTAGCCGGGACACATTCGAATAAGGAGGTCAGTGCTTTGTAGAGGACCTCACCTCCATCCTTAAATAGTGCAGGTGGGAAGGAATCCGGGCCAGCGGCACGAAAACGATTGAGGGCTGATATCGCGTTTCGGACCTCGACCTCCGACGGAGGCTCTAAGCTAACCGTCCATGGCACGTCCTGCATCACCTGAGTAGGAAGATGTCCGGGAGCAGGGGCCAGCCGAACTGATCTTGGAAGTGTTCCGCCCAACGAGCCATACGGCGCTCCTTATTGTGTATCAATGCTCTCGCGCTGTCTCTGATTGTCTCACTGACACCTGGTTTCCTGGGACCAGTGGTGCGGATTAGCTGGAAGAGCTTGCGGTAATTGCCTACTGCTTCTGCCTCCTCCATTTCTTGAGCCCGACTGGTCCACCAGGCTTCCTTGTCAGCACGTAGGCTCTGCTTTTGTTCACGTCTAATAGTCCATCTAGTCAGATTGTGCTTAGAACCCGTCGGGAGGTTACTTCTGGATTCCAGTAGGTTCACCGACCTCTCGGATATCCAGTGACTGGTACAGTGACGATTGATAGTGCCACATGCAGATGCTCCTGCGTCGTGCATGGCGGCCGAAATCCTATTCCACTGAAGCTCAGTGTCATTAGGGCAAGACAGCGAGAGTTCGGTATGCAGTGCGTCTTGATAGGCTTGCTTGACCGAGTGCTGAGTCAGTTTCTCAGTTGCCGATCGCGGGAGAGGTTTGGTGCGCCTCCAAGTAAAGTTCATGGAGAAACGACAGCGTACCAAGGCATGATCAGAGTCGACGCAGGTACTCCAGTATGACAGGCAATCCAGGATCGAACTACGCCACCTGTAACTTATGGCTATGTGGTCAATTTGGGTCCATCCCTGGCCAGCTAAAGAAGGCCGCCAGGTGGCACTTCGGCTCCCACTGTGTCTAATAGCGGTGCTACTAAGAAACAACTGGTGCTCCGCGCACTGTTGCAGCAGACACTCACCGTTGTCAGTCCGTTCGGAGGCCAAGTGATGACTTGGTCGCGAGAAATGAAAACCCTCACTTCGAAGTTGGCGTCGGTTGGTGCATCCCGACTGCCTGGCTGGGGTCCTAAGGACGGTGAACAGGTTTGGCTGGACACACTTGCTGATATGGCTAGGAGCCGGCCCCAATGGCGTTTGTGTTGTGAGTTCCTTTG
Source organism: Dicrocoelium dendriticum (assembly GCA_944474145.2). NCBI lineage: Eukaryota > Metazoa > Platyhelminthes > Trematoda > Plagiorchiida > Dicrocoeliidae > Dicrocoelium > Dicrocoelium dendriticum. Next base: position 28,931,454 of record OX104071.1, on the reverse strand, counting down.
TCCATCCCCCTCCTGTTTAGCATCCCCCTCCAATCACGATCTCAATCGTTAGGCATAATATGACTCTTTTACGGCAGCCAACTGTTAGCTCTCCGGAACGATGTCCATCCGTTACTGGAGACTCAGCGGGCGTGCCACTGTTTGTTTGTTTTTTTCTTTTCTTGCCTTTTGTATTGCGGCACAATAGCTGTGGTGTTTTCCACCTCCAACTAACGTGTAATGATGATGATGATGATGAGTTAAGCCCACAATTACCACCCAACTGAGCTTCTGAAGAGCTCAGACGCCTTACTTGTGCGTTCATATCCCTTACAAGTACTGTATTATCTGAACTAGTAGCACTGCGTAGTAGCGCGTTCAGTTCGTCATAGAACGTGTCCTTGACAACATCTGAACTGCAGTCGGTGGGAGCATAAGCGGAAATCACAAACAGACAGCGTTTTGCACTACTTCGTGAATCAACCTTAGCTGATGTCGTCAAACGTGCTGCACATAAACGGCTGTTCACCGGAATCCAATCAACCAACGATGACTCGGCCTTGGAGCTTAGAATGATACCTACACCAGCTTGACCGGTGAGTGCCGCATCGGCGTCTCCGGATGCGTGCAACCAATAACGAGAGGATAAGCCGGGTGCAGTCAATTCAATAACCCCGTTAGGGTCATTGATCCTAGTTTCGGACACACAACACATCAATACCCAGTGTGTCCAAGGTGCTTGCGAGTGCAGCCTGTTGACCTGTTTGTCTTAGAGTGCGAACGTTGAATGTCGCCATGAAAACGGGGTAGCATAATCTTATAAGGGACTTTTGCCGATAGGTGTCCGATTGGTGCGGTGGGATGGTGGCTGCAGATGGTTCTACTCCAGTGGCACTTCGGTTGCTGTCAATTAAGCTGGGAACTATAGAAGGGAGGTTAGTAGTGGGAGTCGGGATGGGAGTAAGAGTAAAAGGTGGAAAAGAGAGAAGGGAGGCGCTCGTGATAGTGTGTTTTCGACAATATTCTAGCCGCCTTCACCCTGAATGTTCGCTTGGGGCATTAAGGTTTTCCTGTAAATCCCTCATCTCTCCTTCTTATTATTCTTCGCACCATAGGTAGTTATATTTGTATGACAGCGAAGCATCAGTTCACATGGCTGGGGTATTGCTGTTGAGGATGGCGATGATGACATAAGTGCGACTGCCGGCGCCAAACGTAAGTGGAAGATAGCTTAAGTGGTCTCAGCTTACACGATCGCACACGATCTCGCGTGTCATTGCAGTCGCATTCAGCGTACCACCACGATGATCTGACAACCGGAGTTAGTGATATTTTCGACTGTTTACAATTGTACTGTCAGTTTGCACCGCATTGACTGGTTTTAAATGCTATCCATACTTCCTGCTAACATGGATTTGTCAACTTTATATATCTACCACTTAATGTCACCATTCAATTACCGTTCTCTCTTACTACTGGCGACTGTCGTATCCTTCAGCCGTAGTTGTTTTCATTTCACAGACCCCTCTCCGAATCCCAACCACACACCCCGCACTTCGACCCGATGTGATCTCGTTGTCAGCGACTTCCATTCCCACTTCTCCAAAGGGGATTCCCGTATCTTCATCTAGTCCTTCAATTGAAACTGTTTCAACTGTCACTCTAGAGTCCACCCATCTCGATCGATCTTGCTCCGAGACTGATTTGACATGCCTGAAGACGTGCACACTCGGTAACATCGCACACCACAAAACACCACGCACCGATGCAGAGTTGGACCTGGAAACGACCACCACAGGATCTGACATCGAAGTTATGTCCTGTGGGAATTCCACCAATGGGGATTCCCTTCACCTTTCCCACCAGCTTTCGCATCAGCAGAGCCCACTGACACATGCGAAGGAGGTTGGAGACTTCGGCTCATCTTTTGGACCACATGCATGCACGAAATATTTCTCAAACTCTTTGGCTGGTCGCCACGCCCTTTCCCCAGTTAGCGAAATGTAAGCCTGCTAGAATTCGATTTTGTGAGCTACAGAATTTCACCCATTAGAATGCTTATAAGTATCGTTTCATAACGTGTTTGCGAAGTTTATTCTATTCATGTAATTACCCGAAGCAATGCGATCAGTATTACCTCATGAATCATTTTTATATCTCAAGGTTCCTGAACTCAACTGTCTTTATTGCATTAACTGTCATAGAACAGGTTTTATGTATGCCCAATTTACCTGCCTCTTCATTCGTGTTTCAAAGAATCTGCTCTTGCACTGATACTCTCCTCTGGATTCGAAATCTTTTCTCGTCCAAATCATTTCTCACTCTTCAACATGCATCTGCGATTCTGCACAACCTCCTCCTTTATTTGACTCACGTTTTTATGGTATAATACTCATTAGTAGTGCCCCACTCGTCCTGCGATCCATATTTGGTTTATGGCGTCGGGTATCTTGGCCATCTTCGAGTTCCTTCATTAACCCCGTCGACACGCAACAGCACCTTGATGATGGATGCATACTGCTCGTCGCGGGTACTGTGTCTCCTGTGCTGGGTGTGAGGATCCGCGATTGGAGAGATTAGTAATTTTTCATCTTCGGAGTCTGTCGCGGACCACGGTCACAATCTACCAAAGTGTAGAGTTCCTATCCTGTGCCGTTGCATTTGCCTGCCTAATTTGGCTAGGCTGATCTAGTACAGCGTCAAGCTTTGCTCCCCTCCATGTTCCATCGTCTGCTACTAGACGAATCGCCCCATTGGACTGCTTAGTTTTCACCGACATGTCAGTCAGCTTGTTCTCGGAATTTTCCTGCTCACCTACTTTTTATCACATTCACTCGGACACCAGCTACCTCCCCGTTTTTTGTATCGAGACATGCGCTATGTGCACCATGTAATTTCAAAACATACGGGCCAGCTGATGGTCGAGTGGTTCATGTGTCTGCTTTCTACTTCAGAGGCATCAGGTTATAGCTTGCATAGACGCGAACGACCTCGCAGCACCGCTAGATCGCACGCGGGTACTGTTGGTCGCGTGGTAACGAAACGTCGGCTGATGGTGCCGACCTGCTGCTGCTACCACCTTTTACATTGGAACGAACCATGGTTGACGCTTTAGGTGCTAAGTAAGGGCCACTATAACTAGTCGCAATTCAAAGAGCCTGCAAGCGGTGATTAGATCTGCCGACGTTTACTTCAAAGCTGCTCTTATTCCCAACTGAGGTCGCACGTCAGAACCTAATAGTGCAGTGAGCATCAAAACTTCTATCCCAAGGATTTCGTTAATAGAACTTACTTTTGTTCTACTCCACAAACGTTTGCTTTGGAACATGGTAATCTGGTGGTCGTGGCATTGCTTAGTAATCTTGTCATCCTTCACTCTAATCGAAATCGGATTATCATTGTCCGCAGAGCCTAGTCAATCATAAATCCAGACGTGTATTATTTGAAGCCAACCATACTAGAAATGGCTCTGTTGGTCAAGTGAATTGCGTCTTACTTCAACCAGACTCATTGCCCACTTTGATCTAGGTGTTACCTTGATCTCAATCTGCCATGGATTACAGGTCTATAAGAACTGCTCCTTTGAAATTTCGAAATCCTAACTCCTGTATCTAAATGAATTGCTTGCAGCGACACGCCTCCTAATCAATCAGAGGTGAAATATTCTGGATCGCATGTTTTCCTTGCTCATACCGGTAATCAGTCTTAACGTTCTTGATGAGTTTCCGGTTAGCGATCATCTGTTGGTTAAATGCTACCTAAGACAAGACTACGCATGGCCGTTTGCACAATCCCGTCAACTGGAACCCTTTCAAGCATCTGGTTGGTACGATGAATTGGGACAACTTCTCTCTTCATATCCTCAACAACCAACGGATCTGTTTTATGGTATAATTCACTACATCCGTTCTACAGGGCTGATAAAATGTGCTCACCAAACTAAACATAAATCCAATGGCAAAGAGTTAGAGGCATTAAGCAAGCTTCGTAAGATTCGGAATTGTTAGATTTCTCGCCGGCCACTGATCGCCCCGTTCCGAGCGCTGTCCCTTTGGATCCACCCTCTAGCTCAGATGTCGAACGTAAGATCGCACTGTTGAAGTTATCTAAAGGCGCGGGACCAGATGATCTACCTCCAGCCCTCTTCAAATCCGGGGGATGATTTATACGAGTTACTAGTGAAACTGTGGGAGCAGGAAACTGTCCCAACCGACTGGATGCACTCCTTCATAGTCCCAATTTTTCAGGGAGGCTCACAATCGGAATGCGGCAGCCATAGAGGAATCGGTCTGATCTCCATCGCCTCCAAATTACTTTCCTCTGTCATCTTTCACAGACTGACTGGCATTCGTGAAAGCCATATTCGCGAAGAGCAAGTCGGGTTTCGTCGAGGTCCTGGCTACATTGATCACATCCTCACTTTGCGTCAGTTGTTGGAGCACCGTCATATGTATTGGCGGCCCACCGTTGTCATGTTCCTCGATATCGAAGGTGCATTCCATTCGGTGTATAGACGTGCACTTTGGGACTGTCTACTGAGGAAAGGTGTACCTGAGAAACATGTAAATATTATCCGAGCATTATATGCGCGTAGCTCAGGCAGAGTGAGGGCTTACGGCAAGTTGTCGTCGCCCTTTAATATCTCCAGTGGTGTGAGTCTAGAGTGCTCGCTGTCACCTTTTCTCTTCAACTTCGCTATTGACGAAGTCATGGAAATCGCGTTTACAGGACACGACATAGGTGTGGATCTGCTCCCACGTGAACGACTTCCAGACTTGGAGTATGCTGACGACATTGCCCTAATATGTGACAGGCCACAAAGGTGCCCAGCGGCAATGAACAGATTAGCACTGGCTGTCAGCCGCTTCGGGCTTTGTACGCGCCCTCGAAGTGCAAAGCGTTCCACCAAGATTGGCCTGGACCGCCTCCTTCGCTGACCCTTGGTGGGGATCAGCTAGAAGTCGTTCAAAAATTCAACTACCTAGAAAGTTGTCTAAGCGCCCGTGGGATTGAAGATGAGATCACAAACCGTATAGCAAAAGCTCGAGACGCTTTTGCTGACCTTCGCCACTTATGGTGGCGGCGCGACATCACTCTTACCCTGGAGAGCTGAGTGTACAATGTAGCGGTACGTTCGATCCTACTGTACGGTTGTGAAACCTGGCCCCTTAGATCAGCGGACATGAAGAGGCTAGTTTCGTTCGACCATCGGTGCCTTCGCAATTTAGCTCACATTTGGTGGGAACACCGCGTGAGCAACGAACGTGTTCGACGCCTTGTTTACGGCACAGAAAAGGAAATGAACCACTCAGCACTGTTATTTCACGTACCAGGCTCTGATGGCTCGGCCACGTGTTATGCATGCCAGTCCACCGACTCTCGCGACGTGCGTTGTTTGCGCGCCGGAGGTGTGGATGGAAGAAGAGGAGAGGTGGCCAAGCGATGACTTGGTCGAGAGGAATGAAGGTCCTCACTTCGAAGCTGGCCTCAGTTGGAGCGTCTCGGTGAACGCGTTTGGCTGGATACACTTGTTGATATGGCTAGAAGCTGATCTCAGGGGCGTTCATGCTGTGAGTTTCTTTGTCCCACCGCATCCCTCCAACCACGTTCTATTATTTAGCATTTTATAACTTTGTATAGGTAATTATTTCTTTTTCTGCTGCATAGTAGCCGGCAGGTAGTTTACCGGAACGAAGCCCATCCGTTACCTGTAGCTCAGCTGGCTTGCACCTGTTGCATTTTATTTCCTTTTTTTAGGTATTGCGCACAGTAGCTGAGGTGTCTTCCACCTCTAGCTAATGTGTATAGTGTGTGTGTGTGTGTGTGTGGGTAAGATTCGGTGGATCTTCAAGTTTGCTGACTTTGCGCTATTATTCTAGCAGTCCAAGACCATCGAAGAAATGAGGCATGGGAATGGCAGAACTCTCATTCTAAAAGTATATAAACCTTTTTTCACCACTCCTGATGGAACATACTTCGATGCACCACGTTATATCTGTGAAGCCATCAGCGTTTCTTTTGTCGAATCGATGGTTAATGAATTATCCGACACACCATACTTATCATGCCGCACAAAAGTGAAAGTCTATGCACAGAGAAGTTTACTATTGCAAAAATCACTGGTCAAGTCTCTCGCTTATGCTCATCGACTTGCGCAACTGCTGATGGAATCCCTCCCTGTTTAATAAAAAGTTGTGATAGTGACTTGCCTCTGCTTTTGCTCAATATCTTTACACTATCATTCAACAACGGAGTATGTCCTACTCAATGTAAAACTTCTCTCGTTATCCCGCGACACCAAAATGGCGCTGCTCACGAGCTTAAAAACTTTCGTCATATCAATCAGACATCCATCATATATAGAGCAGTGGAAAGGATAATGAAAGATGAATTATTTTTCTCTTGAACAAGGCCAACATCATCAGCAATTCACAGCACGGCTTTTTGCGTCGTCGTTCCTGCGCAACATGTCAAACAACGTTTCAAAGCACACAACGGCTGGAATAGACAACGAAAACAGTGTTGTACTCTTGTTCCTAGCTATGCAAAAAGCCTTTAATAGGGTGCTTCCTCGTAGGTTACTCAGCAAATTAAATGCCATAGGCATTGGAAAGTCGATGTTTTCTCGGCTATCTTCATATCTAGTTGGTAAACAGCAGGAGGTACGCATCGGCGACCACTTATGTAAACCGAAAGCAGTCCCTAGTGGAGTAATCTAAGGAAGTATTCTTCGTCCACTTCTTTTTCTCACATAAGTTAACTATGTATTCCAGAGAATAAGACATGGTGCTACGTTTCTGTTTGCGGCTGCTCCAGTACTCGCTTACTTCGATCCATCTCTGCCTCTCGCGATACACTGCGATAGCAGTCAGCATAGAAGTGGAGCGATGTTATTGCAAAACGGAAAACTGTATTTTCGATGTTGAGGTCTGACACCGACCGAACGTCGTTACGCACAAATTGAGAAGGATATGCTCGCGATCACTTATGTGGCCGAACGCTTCAACGACTACACTTTTGTGCGAAAGACCACTGTATCTACGGACCACAAGCCTGAAACATAAATGTACATTTTCAGGCGCACTGTCGAGAGCTCAACTTTCGGATGCAAGTGCAGTACAAGATAACCTCGACACGGTTTACGCGACACAGCAACTCGCCGTCAGCGGAGAGCGTTTGCAACAAATGAGACGTTGCATGGACGAAGATGCAGTTTGCAAATGTTTAGAACGAACAATAGCTGATGGGTGGCTCGAGGATAAGAGGAGTTTGCAGGCGGAACTGACACTTTTTTTCCTTTTGCGATGAACTCTTTGTAGAAAACGATTTGATCTTCAAAGGAAATCAAATGTTAATCCCAAAGGCCATACAACGCACTATGCTGAAGATGATTCATGATGCACACTTGGGAGTGAATAATTGCGTCCCGCGAGCCAAGGAGCTGATGTTTTGCCTTTGGATGTCTAGTCAGCTTCGGGTCTACATATCAAACTGCCCAACTTGTTGTGCACATGACGTTGGACAATCGAGACCCAATGGCGCTCTGTGATGTTCCGGAAAGGCCGTGACAGACGGTGGCAATTGACCTGTTCGCACACGACGGAAAATTGTTACCTTCTCACGATAGATTATTGCTTCAGTGACTATTTTGAGCTTGATGCAATACCCTCGACCAGGGCTCATGCAGTGATAAACAAGCTGCACGGTCCTTTTGCTCGATATGAAATCCCTGAGGAAGTCGTGTCAGATAATGAACCGCAGTTTACTGCTGAGGAACTTCGAGCTTTTTGTAACAACTGGGAATTTGATCATCGCCTCACCAGCGCTTACCACAGCCACTCGAATGGAAAGGCTGAAGCAGCGGTGAAGGATGCAAACAGAATACTCACCAAAGCGAAAGAGCTGAACAAGGACCCGTATATCATGCTTCTGGCACGAAGAAACACCCCGTCTCCGGAAATCAAAGTGAGCTCTGCTCAATGTTTATTTAGCCGCAGAACGAGAACTTTGCTGCCCGTGGCCAAAATCCCGTTCCAACCGGAAGCACAATCCATGGCGATGATGCGTGACCCTTTAGAAAAACGAGTGCTTGGGCAGAAACGCTATTATGATCGCGGCTGTAAAGAGTTACCACCACTTCGGATCGGCGAAGAGGTATGGATACATCTGGCGCCTGGAGCAGTAAAACATTGGAGGAGGGGAGTGGTGGAAACGCTGGTAAGGGAAAAACGTTGTGTTGTCAAGGTGGAAAACGGTTTGTAACGGCGAAACCGCGTTCGCGTGAGACGAAACCCATCTATGAGTGTGAGGATGACCGAGCGACAAAACCAGCAGGAAAGCAATGGGGACGGAAAAGACAGAAAGAGGCCACGAAGCCGAAGAGCGTGCGGAATTTCAACACCGAAAGAGACCAAACTGAAGAACAGTCATGAGGCCGCGCGATCTATTGTCCGCCGCTAGTCCAGCAGCAACCCGCGCGCGCATGAGCGAGAGTTGCTTGTTAAGCTCGCATGACTAACTGGCTCGATCGATGAATATGGCAAGTTTCTGCCAGACGCAGTCAATCGAAGAATAGCAAATCGGAGTCTCTGACGGAAACGTTGGTGACCCTATAAATAATACCTTGTCTTCTGGTCTAACTAGATCCTGATCGAAGTTCAGTCTTTGTTTTTGATTCTCGGAAGGTGTCACACTACAGTCTTTATCGCCTATGTACTCTGGGGGTATCATTTAGCTAAATCAAGGTCGTCTCCAAATCAAGTGAGTTACTTGAGCCACTGGATATGGATTAAATCTGGGTCACCGAATCCAAAGGGGACCAGTCCTAAAGTCTATCCAGAGCCCACTGTAGTGTCAATGGACCAATCGGATCGTCTATCGTGAACCAGTTTCAAGCCATTAGTGATGGCACACCTAATTCACCAGTTGGTCATTAACGTATAAAGTGAAGAGAAGGGGGCCAAGGACTGAACCTTGAGGAACGCCACTGAGAACAAATTAGCGGAAGAACAGGCTTGAAACTCACCTGCACACATATTTCCCTTCCGATTAGGAAAGCTGAAATTCATCGTTAGCCTGGTAAAGAAATACCGTAGGACTTCAGCTTGTACAAAAGGCGCGAATGTGGAACGGTGTCAAAAGCTTTGGAAAAGTGAATTAGCAGCACGTTCACTGCCGCAATCAACGGCTTCGGCCCAGTGTTCACGAGCCGTTAACAAGTTTGGCAAGGCAAGAATAGCACTTACGAAAGCCGTGCTGAGAAGGATTAAGCAACTCAAACGTTCTCAAGTGTTCTTCGAGGACGTACCTCACGAGCTTTTCCAACAACTTGATCAGCACGCTCGTCAAACTGATTGGTCTATAGTTATCAGGGAGGTGCTTATAACCTTTCTTAAAAATGGGACAAACAATAGCCTCCTTCCAGTCAGTGGGTAGAGAGCAGCTATGTAGACTTCACAAAAACTTGTGTGATCGGACGGTAAAATTTATCAGCCAACTCGTACAACAGTTAGGGATGAATAGTACCTCCACCGGCAGTTTTATTGAGATTTAATTCCCTCAGAAGCCGGAGAACTTGAGTTGCCGTTATGCAAACCTCCTCCAAGTGGGAGGCCTCAGGAAGTTTTGCCTGCAGGCTGATATGCGGCAGCTGCGAATCTCGAACATAAACCCCAGCATACTGTTCTCCGAGTAAGCAAGCTTTTCCGTGATCTGTGACAGCAGCAGTGCCGTCTGGGCCAAACAATACTGGGATGCACGAGTTCATGTTGCTTCGCCTTTTGACATACGCGAAGAAGTGTTTCGGGTTTGATGAGTCCATACGAGCAAGTTCTACTACACCTTATAGACAAGCACCTCGTAGATGCTGTCTGCAGGCATTTCGAGCCTCGCGATATCGCTTGAACCTGCATGATGAAAAAGCAGATATGTAAGTACTCCAACATCTGGCACGTCTGTTAAGTTGTTTGAGTACAGCAGAATCAAAGCAAGGTGGCTTTGCCCTAATGTTATTCCTGCAAGACGGTGGTACATGGGGGAAAGCTCACTTAAGTATGATTTAAATCTGTCCCAAGCCGTTTGAATGTCGTCACTTTCCAAAATGACACAAGGCGACTTCGCGGCCTTGGCTTTCATTGTCTGAAAGTTTGCGCGCCATATTCTTGGAACTCGGTCGGGACGATCATTAGCCTGACGACTAAGGGCGCACTTAAATGAGAGAAATGCGAGGTCGTTAGCACCGAGAGGTGGGTTGTATACAATATCCGTGACAAAACCTATGGATTTAGCGAAGATCAAGTCTAAGAGAGACGAGTTTTGACCCATAACGAAGCTAGTATGCCGATCGATAAACTGGTGCAGGGAAGCATGCAAGGCCAGCTCGAGAAGCTCGGTAGCCAAACACCTTGTAACAGCGTAGCAGGAAAAATGCTGTCAGTAAACGTCGGGAAGAGTAAAGTCCCCATCACTAAACACCTATTGCCGAATGTCCACGGATGAAACCAATGAGACTCTTAGCAAAGCTGTCGGGCCTTCTATAGACCAGCAAACTTTAAGTTGCGCGGAGGCAATATATAGGTTAACTGCGAGTGCCTCAACATCACACTCTGGTGATCGGAAACTATACGTTTTAAAGACAATAAGTGTGGAGCTAACGTACGAAGCAACGCCACCTCCGCGCCGACCAGAGCTGCGGTCACATCTCAGCAGTGCTTAGCCTGGCAAGCACATTTCACTATCTGTGACATCGGTGGACAACCACGTTTCAGTGAACGAGAGAACATCTGGACAGCAGTCATCGACAAGGGCGCCGACTTCGCACAGCTTGTTTCGCAGGCTACGTACATTGCTTAAGATCACCTGAAGGGATTAAGCATTGTGAGCCCGGGATCGCGCACCACCAGAACATGCGCTGGTAGGGCGGAAGTGAATCGCCGGCTCACCACTCGAAAACCCATCAAGCGGAAACCCTGTTCTCCTGCATCGCGGCGAGAGTTAAGATGTCTCAACTTCCCGTAATTTCAGCCTATTCGCGAGAGGATGTGGGTGCACAATAACACCAGTGCCCTTGAGCTTAAGGACGAAACGCAGCAGTACTTGGCGCTCCTCCGGAGTGGACAGAACAACTCGCAACGAGCGAGGGAGACTTGTCAGCTGACAAGTTACCGAGTCTGGTTAATTTGCGCACAGTCATGCCGGGGAAGCTGGGCGGCAGGAGTTTGGTAACGTAAATTCTAAACTACTGAAGGTCATCTGGCATACGGTCTTTTGGGAGAACAGCAGATAACTCAGTGGCGTTTCTGAAAATAACACTGCAGTCGGTATACGAGTCTTCGCGACGCGGAATATTTACCGAACTCCCCATGGACGTCGGTGGTTTCAGTTTAGCGTCCGTTTTTATTAACTCCAATTTCGTAGATGCAACGATTCCGTAGTAGCAGAATTTAAGGGGAGTGGTGATAGGGCACCCGACGTACTTCTCACGTCTGCCTTGGGTTTTGTCGGTTTTTTAACCCTTTCGCTTTCTTGTGACAAGACCTGCTGCTTTCCTTTACTAAAACACAATCTGAGGGATCGTTACAAATAGGGTCGTTGCTAACAGGTAAACTGACATTTGACAGTTATCAAACAGATGCAGGGTCTGACAACATACCAGTGTCTTCTAATGTCTATTGACAGAGTAGACCTGGACGTTCTAGGCCCTTCACTATCCATTCAACTTTCCTGTCTAACGAGGCAATCAGAGACAGTAAACTTTCCAGAGAAACAGGACTACTCTTTACGGGTGTGTAACGCTCAGTCCTGCGCATACAAGTCACTACAACAGCAGAGTAAACTCGCTACTGGACAGAAAGCATATTGTCTACCATCCAAAGCAATACAGGCCTTGCTGAACCAATGGTTACAGATATCGCACTGCATGCACCCAGACAAATCTGTAACCGCTTCTAGACACCCCGCTTTGCCACACATGACCACAGAGTCGTCGGAAAGATGACACAGCGAGTTTAAGCAGCGCTTGACAACCATCGCGACGGAGGGTTCAGAGAAAGAATTGAATGTAAAAGATAAGCAGCAAAGATGTGAACCGGTTTACGGTGAAAGCTATGCGATCGACGAGAGCACCAGTCGGAAGGACCAAGTGTGACACGAGTGTATTGAAATGGACTCACCAAGTCACAAAGCGGAAGCGGAGTCCAAGGATATAACAACAGGATATTTATGAGAGATCAGACACCGATATAAAGATAACTGAAGTTCCAGTGATCAGTTCAACAACACAGAACGGATACAAGGAACCGATTCAAGTAAATCCGCCTTCGACGAAAGCAAAACAGCGCACAAAAGGCGAGGGGTAACTGGACAGCGTCCAGTGGTTAAAACAGGCAATGGTCCAAGGCCTCAGTGACAACAACGGAACAAAGATCAAGTACACTCGCAGGAAATTTCGCCAAAAGCAGGTTCCCAACGATATTTTTGACGCGAAGATCAGCGGCAGGGCAGATTCCGATAAAGCGGGCACTTTTTAGGTTTTTAGATCACACGGTGATGGACTAATCAAGTATCCTCCTCAGTGTTGTCAAAACAATGTTTCAATACAAAGCAAGTACAGTAATTCCGCCTCTGCCAAATGAGAAACGGCACACAAAAGCAAGCGGTAGTTGGATTGCGTCCAGGACTGCGGATAGGTGAAAAATCTTGTCCTGTGAGTGCTATGCGGTAACTGAGTTTTTGTCGTGCCATACTGATCTAGGTTTTAGCTGAATTAGCCTGGAAAACAGTGTTTGCATAAACAGTTAAAAGGAAATTTAATTATTCTCAAACTTTCTCTGATCCAAGATATCTTAGATCGAATAAAGTGGTACTAGCCAAAGCGTCTTTAGCGCTTACTGATAATTTTTTCGGTTGTTCCAAGTTTTAATCCGTTTGCACCCTGTTTTTGCCATTTTTCGGTCGCTTTATTATTGTATCCATGTTATAGTGCTGCTCTGTTTTCCACCTGAACATGGCTGTCGTTAAACACCGAGGCGAATGGATCCCTGGGGTCCACGGTTGATGAGTCTAGTGCAGCTTGAGGGCAGTCTCTGTTCATAGCCAGTAACAGATTTGCCTGGCGATATGCAGAGCGACGGCTGCTGCTGCTGGTATCACGAAAGACAGACCAGTACAAAATTCTATCATCCAGTGGTCACTTCCTTTTCAGCTGTGCTGAATGCTGCGCTCGGAGATCGATACGCCTGGATATCAACCGTGCTAAATGTTCGGCGCTGGCTTCAAGTTTGGAAGGTGTTGAGAAGGCCATAGCCAAACTCGCCTCTATTGCCTCGCTGGATGCGAAAATTGAGTTCAGCTTAAAATCCTTGAATATTGCGAATGAGGACACTGCAATAGACCGTAACATTGCCGACGATACATCTGCTGAGGTCTGTCACTCGGTCAAGCATTCACACATCCTGCCGGACGCTTGAGGTAGTATTGCTGACTACCTTCATGAGCCAGTCAAAGTGAAGAAAAATAGGGTGCGGTAATACCAGAAGCTCTCTGCTTAAGCCAGAGAATTTGTTGCCACGCCATGGAGAAAGATGCAGCCTTCGTTAGTCCTAAAGTCATCGGACGGCTGTGCACTGGATAACTTTCCGAAGATGCTGGCCTTCTCAGCTTCCCCTAAACCAGTCCGTTCTGACGACGTGTTGGTAACTGCTCAAGGCGACACGAGGTCTATAGCCCCTGATCCCGTGAGCCAAAAGGAGAGGCGGACTAGTTCTGCTGGTAAAACTTCGAAGGGACTTGAAGACCCAGGAATCAGTAAGACGCCGGCAATAAAGCGGAAAGCCTACGCTACCCGTGCCTCAACGTCTTTTGTAGAGACATGGACATTCCCACCGCCAGTATCGAAAACAGCTGGTGTAAGCGTCTAATCCAAGGTACGTGGGGTTATTACTCCCCATCGTGCCGACCCTTTTACGGATAGTGGCGTTATATTCCTTGACGTTACTGAATCGAAGGCTGCTGTCCCAATCGAACGCATTTTGGATGACATCAAATGGCTCAAACAGTGAATCACCAAGCTGCTTTCACCTTGGTGCCACTGTTAGGAAGCTGACTAGATTGAAGAACACCCCTATCGTTACTCCAATTCCGCGACCGCGACTACTTCGCTTGGTCCTTTCTACCAGAGGGGAACGCAACTCATTACTGCGGTTTGCATTCAAATATGTGTCAGCGATTAGACGGACCTTCCAATTGCAGATAGATTGAAGTTAAAGGAGGCTACAAAAGTACTCAACACTAGACGGGCGGCTGGCCAGCAAGGCCTCCGTCTCTTGGGTTTTCAGGTGGTCAGTTGGTAGTTATTCTCCGCCCCATCACAACCCATCGTGATGGCGCACGATCCAGGAATGGTCAATCCGACTTTCTTGAGGTAGTACTTAGCAACGTGCGTAGCCTAATGAACAAGGTGCACAAGCTGGGTCTAGTTGTAGACAAATCTCGCCCCGACATACTTGCTTCCACTGGAACGTGGCTGTCTCCGGATAGCACGGACTGCGAGGTACGGTTACCTGGCTACGCGTTGCTTAGAACTGATCGCTCTGTTGGTCGTCAAAGCAGAGACGTTGTATTGTATGTGAGCTGTACATTAGATTGTCGTGGAGCTGCACATTTCAGTCGTCGGATCAGACTATTGAAGCAACATCAGCTGTTTTGTGCACTTCCGCTACCCAGTTTACAGTGGTAGTGATATACAGGAGTCCTGGAAGTTCGTCCAAGGGATACGACTTTATTCGCACCCAGTCCGCGAATATGTTTATTTCTAGGGGATTTCAACATGTCCGTAGTCCGTTGGGCCGATTTTTGTTGTAATTCGGCTTCAGGGACTTTCGGTGCAGGCTTTCTTGTGCTGACTGTCCAAGTTCCAATACACCAATTTGTGGACTTTCCCACTAGACATATGGACAACCAACTACCATCTATTCTAGAGCTGGTTTTCGCCAAATCCCTCAACTTCGTGACTTACGTTTCATACGGTGCACTTCTAGGGTCCAACCATTACGCATGCATATCATTCCGGTGTGCGTTTACAAGGCACTAGCAGACCGCTGTTGAATTACTTCCGAATA
This sequence comes from Dicrocoelium dendriticum, assembly GCA_944474145.2. Taxonomy (NCBI): domain Eukaryota; kingdom Metazoa; phylum Platyhelminthes; class Trematoda; order Plagiorchiida; family Dicrocoeliidae; genus Dicrocoelium; species Dicrocoelium dendriticum. The sequence goes on along the minus strand of OX104071.1, from coordinate 28,916,359 downwards.
TTTGGCGGGCGGACTTTAGTGCAATGCCAGCTAAGGCTTTGGTTCTGAACTTTGAGATCTCGATGGCTGACTCTGTCTAGGTAGTCTGGAATATATTTGAGGCCTACTATACGAAGATTTCCACTCCCTATATCCTATACATGAGGGAAAGGGGGTTACGGACACAGCCTCCATGGATAGATACCACAAGCAAGTAACTACTCAAGTAGTGGTCTAGATGCTGGCGGACCGACTCAGCAGCTCCATCAGCCAGTACCTATGATAGTCATCGATAGTTTAGAAATAAACATTAGCAACGTCTCAAGGCTGCTCGTCTCCAGTACGAGCAGGGCTTAGCGGACTCCGTCACCGTTAATCCTTAGAAGTATTTTACGTTAAAGGCGCAGCGGAGCAAAGCCGTCTATACCAGCCTTATTGTGAGCAGATTAGACCAGGCCTCAAACTGACTATGACAATGCTTGTATACCTGGTGGTCATATACTGGGGTCTTTGCTCCGGAGATCTCTACCACAAGTTGAATTGCTTTTAAGCGCTCCACAGGATTCTTGCTTAGCTGAGTTCGACATAACGGAGAATAAGGTCTTCGAGCTACTGCAAGCCATTAATCCCCCTAAAGCGTCCGGTCTTGATTCAGTTCATCCGAAGCTGTTGCATGAATTGGCCGCTGAGCCTTGCGGTCCTTTCACATGAGTGTTATAAATAGCGCTTGGCAGCTGCGTTTTATCTTCGGAATGGAAGAAGGTAATAATCTGTCCGATATTTAAGGGCGGGAATAGCGCTCTCTCCAAGAGCTACCGGCCTGTCAGTTTAACAAGAGTAGTAGTTGACTTGTTTGGAAGCTGATAAAGGATTCAGTGGAGAACCACCTGAATAGATTAAACCTCGTAGTTGCGCAACACGAATACCGCAGGGGATATTAGTGTCGGACTTATCTACTTGTAGCGCGTGAAAGCTGGGCCGAAGCGGTAGACAGTGGCTACAAGGTAAACACGTTATTGGTGGACTTCGATAGCCTTTGACACTTTTCCTCATCGTAGACATTTACTAAAGTTGAGTTCTTACGGGATATTTTGTGGCGCCCTTAAATGGTCGTTGGCTTTCCTGGAGGGGATCGAACAGTACGTTCTGGTGAAGCCTAACCTTTCGCTCAGGCAAGCTGTCCTTAGTGGCATGCAGCATGGTTCGGTATTTGGGCCATTGTTGTTCGCTACCTATTTAAACGACCTGCCGGCAGCGCCAGTGGTGTTATCATTAATCATTGCTGACGACCATAAGTTCGGGAATATTGCGGACACCCCGGGTTCCTGAGGCAATTCAGCGTGGCTTGGAGAGACCATGGGAATGGTTTACCTTATGATTCATGCCACAAATAGGGCCAAGTGCTCGGTTCTCCGAATCGGAGCTGCTAAGCCACCCACCCGATATGTTGTCCGCGGTGGTGAACTTCCTGTTTTTACTCATCCGGTTGGTTTAGGGGTCGTACACTCATCAGCACTTCCTTCTGGCGACAACTGAAGGAAGACTGCTTGTCGGGGTTTCGTGTGATGTGGTTTATCCGCCTTCCTTTTTGAACCCTAACGACCAATTTGTTTGTGAAGCTAATCTCGGTATTCGTCCGACCACACCTGGAATACTGTATCCAGGCTTGTTCACCAGGTATACTCAAGACAAAATGGACTTGGATAGAGAGTTACAGGTGACACTCGGTTGGTGCAAGGTCTACAGAGACAGACGTATCCTGAGCACTTGTTTATTTTGTAGATGTGCTCAATGCACGACCGAAGAACAAGAGTGGACCTGATTCTAACTTATCGTATATTGACTGGTAAGGTCGGCCCGGACCTGTCAGGCCTATTTAGTCCCGCTCCGTAATTTAATCTCCGCGGTCAACCACCGAAACTGCACAAACCACGGTTTGAAATGTCTAGGACGAAAGCTCGTCTGCCGCGCCGAGTTGTAGATCGCTGGAGTGCGCTTCCAGATCACGTGGTTAGGAAACCAACGGTTAAGGGTTTTACGCGACAGCTTCCTGCGCTTAGGTGGTAACACCAAACCTTTCCTTTATCCTAACTGACTGCCCTTCACGTTTCAGTTCTTTTCTACTGACTCAAATATGGTAGTATTCTACTTGCTTAGTTACTTCCACTTGTTCTTTTTGCCTTCTGAGTTTACATTCTTCGCTTGCTTACTTCACGTAACCGGCCCTGCGGTGACTGCTAGGATTTGATACGTGGGCAGTAATTGGTTGGACATGGTGTGAGGCGGTCTTTGTTTTGGTGCCATCAGTATTTCAAAGTCTGCGAACTCCAGGTTTAACGACCCGCTGAAGAAGGAACACTCACTGGAGAATCCTATCGTTCCAATCCCGCTTGAACTTGAAATGGAGGCAGGAGCGTCCGCCAAAGGATGCTATCTTGTTGATTGCGATCAAAAAATTGATGGAACAGAGCAATGTTTTCATAGTCCGTCTCTTTAGAATACGCTTTCAAACCAAGTTTGAGAGAGCAAACTTCCGGAAGGAGATTTTTCAGACTATGCGCGCGAAGCCGATTCCTTTGAGTTTGAAGAGAAGCAGTGTATGCGGAACCTGATCATGCGCCTTACTCAAATAAAGAAACACAACATCCATGCTTTTAATAAACTCCAATGAAGTAACCCATTCGTCTTTGGTCATCGGAGCGACCTTCTAACGATAAGCGCTTAAAGTGTTGTCCGTGACGGTTGTCGGTTACAGTCAGCGTAAACATGCGGACGTAGTTTTAGACGGCAAGGGCAAGTTAAGCGTAAGGTCAATAAACGTTGTAGTTAAAGAATGGAAACAGTGTAGGTGGTTTGCTTAGATGAGTTATTTGGCTGGTACATTTTGGCTATCGTGTCTACCGCCATGCAGGATTAGATCGTTGCATCGTTTAATGATAGAGAGCAGGAGGAAGCTACTTTCTCAGCTCCATAACTTCCCGATCATTGCGGAGTTGGCGTTTGTCATTGCGGTACAAGGTTCCGCAGCGGACCACTGTGGCTAGCTTAGAAGCAACCAAATCCCAGCGCACTCAGGTGAGAATCCAACAGCTGTTTGAAGCCTTCCTCTGTCTCAGCATCAAACCTAGGCGCCGGCAACCGGTTCTAGTCCTTCACTATGAGGGTTGCTAAGGCCAGTTTGCGATGCAGAAGGAAATTCCTCTGTTTGAACAGTTTCTAGCGGAGGCTTCATGTCGAAATCTCAGTATTGAATTGAAAGAGGTCCTGTAACTCGCAACCCATTTCTCCTCCGAGAATACGTCGAGTGAATATCAAATTTCCGCGGTGACGGAGGTAAACTAGAGAGCACAATGACAGTCGTTGAAGTCAATGTGAATACGACGGGTCTAGCAACTCAGGAACGGATTTGGAGCAAGTCCGTTTAAACTTCTCATACCACTTTTGGATTTGGTGCGATGATAGGCAGCCGGTGGACCGTATGCGAGAATCGGGCGTACCTGCGATTCCAAGTGGACTCGGAAAAGCCCCAGAGGATAGAAGAGAAAATCCTCCTGTAGGCAGCGGCTACCCCTTCTGGGTGTTTTGAATAGGTCTGAGATCTAATGCCACTATCACTCCAAGGTCCCCCAATTGGGTTGCGCTCCTGAGCAAGGAACGACCAATGTGGCAAGTTCCAAATGGGTTAGAGGAGCCAACGGTGAGAACAGAGCATTTATCACGGTTTGCGTGCAACTGCCATTTAATCGACTAATCCTGGAGTAGACTGGGTGTAGATTGCAATTTGTCCGCGTCTTCCAGGCCGGATACTTCCGTCCACAGCTTTAGCTCGTGAGGGAAGCAATGCGTCTGAAGCGCGGACAATAAGTCCTTGATGAAGATATTTCTAACTTACGGGACCGAGGACAGAGCCTGTTTGTACCCCACTCGTCACGAGAACAGGATCAGAACATGCGTCATTCACCTGCAATTACATGGAGCAATCGGTTAGGAAGTCGCAGCTGCAAGACAAGAGATTCCCAGGAATACCGATTCCCTAGAGTTTTAACATAAGTCGTTCATGCAGGACCTTGTCAAAAGCTTTGCTAAAGTCAACAACCACAACGTCCAAGCGTTTGCAGGAGTCCAGTGACATTGCCTAGGTCAGCTTAGCAACGAGCAAGTTCTAGATACAGGAGCGTGCTTTTTGCAATATGCTGTGTATAAGAAACGACATTCTGTTCCCGAGGTGAATATTAACAGTCCGTTTAAGGATCCGTTCCATAAATTTCAACTCTATTAACGCCAAACGGATTGGACGAGTATTGGCCGGATCATGTCGACTTCATCCTCTGTAGATTGGTTTACCGATACCCACTTTCTAAGCTGAAGGAAGACGGCCAGCTGCTAGTGAACGACGAAAGACTTGACAAATGGGTGAATCAATGAACTCCGCCACAGTCGCGAGGAACAAAGGATGCAGTCCATCAGAGTCGGGTGAGCGGTACGGATCTAACTGAAGAATAACTTTCATCAACGAATCAGTGATAATATCTACTTGGACCAACGAAGATGGAAAGGTGGACACGGCTTTGTCACTAAAGCGTGTTTCTTTCACGTAAACAGAAGTGTATTGCTTGGTAAATTGACTAGCTTTCTCAGCGTCCTCGTGAATTAAAGCTCGATGATCGCATGAACACAAAGCAGGGCTGTCATTACCAGCTCTAGAGCCTCTTTTCAAAAAATAATAAAGCATTTTAGGCGCGATTCTGGAGTGTTGTGCCAAGGATAGTTCGTATTATCAGCATTTCTGACCCTTTATCGCAACATAAACAATTCTGACAGTCCTGTAGTGACAGCACTCGCGTTCTGATTGAGAGTAAGAGTGGGTGCGGTGCGTCGAAGCCTGTGCGTCTGAAGGAGACGGACACGATTGGTGTCGGACAACCTGTGAGATTGGCACGTCGGATGGTTCTTCCGTGGTTTGGTGAGGGACAGGTTGCACATGCAGCGAAGTGGACTGCAGAGCCAACGCCTGAGTCAATTCCATGGCGGCATTGTCAACGGTAAGCAACGACTGAAGTGAGGTAGACGCATGAGACGGAGTCGGCGACGGGGTCGTCAACATCCGGCACATGAGGTATAACAACAGTGGACTGTGAATAGCGCCGCCATGTTATGCTTCCGCTGCTGTTTGCAGGATTCTTTTTCGGATAGCTTGGTGCATTGAATTGATAGCCATACGTTAAACAGTTGGTTTCTATTTTCTACCTGTTCTTTGAAGAAGGTTACAAGTCTATATTCACTGGCTTAGTGTATTCATACACCACACCAACTCTAGTACATCACTTTCCTTTTTTCCCTTATTTAGCTGCAATTAGCACTTTCCATCAGCCGAAGCCATTAAGGACTGACCCATTACCCTCTTGCTAACGTTTGCTACATCGACTCCAGTTGCATATCAACTATGATTATCACCTAATGGTTGGCATCTAAACCACTAGGCGCTAAGAAGAAATGTTCAACCACCAACTCAGTGTTACTCGGCCGGAAAACTTTAAACAGCTCTTGTAAATTGGTTAGGTAGATCCACTTGCTTCCTTTTCCCTGGTATTGCCAAACTGCAGGATGAACTACTTGACCACAAATGCATTGCTACCAAACGGCAGAGTTTTAAATGTTTCTACAAAAGCTGCAAACGTAGATAAACCTAGGAGAGAATAAAGTTCAAAATGACCGTTTAGTTTCTACACTTAACCACCCTACAGAAGTACACAACTGTATCGATCAAAATGGAAAGGACGACAAATATTTGAAGTTAAACTCCTTGGCAATAGACGACTACTGTAACATCTTGCGGCCCTTCTCCTACTTGTGGACTAGGCCTGCTACCCTCACGACATAAAGCTGTGGACGGAAGTTTCCAGCCTGGAAGACGCGGACAAATTGCAATCTACACCCAGTCTACTCCAGAATTAGTCGATTAAATGGCAGTTGCACGCAAACCGTGATAAATGCTCTGTTCTCACCGTTGGCTCCTCTAACCCATTTGGAACTTGCCACATTGGTCGTTCCTTGCTCAGGAGCGCAACCCAATTGGGGGACCTTGGAGTGATAGTGGCATTAGATCTCAGACCTATTCAAAACACCCAGAAGGGGTAGCCGCTGCCTACAGGAGGATTTTCTCTTCTATCCTCTGGGGCTTTTCCGAGTCCACTTGGAATCGCAGGTACGCCCGATTCTCGCATACGGTCCACCGGCTGCCTATCATCGCACCAAATCCAAAAGTGGTATGAGAAGTTTAAACGGACTTGCTCCAAATCCGTTCCTGAGTTGCTAGACCCGTCGTATTCACATTGACTTCAACGACTGTCATTGTGCTCTCTAGGTTACTTCCGTCACCGCGGAAATTTGATATTCACTCGACGTATTCTCGGAGGAGAAATGGGTTGCGAGTTACAGGACTTCTTTCAATTCAATACTGAGATTTCGACATGAAGCCTCCGCTAGAAACTGTTCAAACAGAGGAATTTCCTTCTGCATCGCAAACTGGCCTTAGCAACCCTCATAGTGAAGGACTAGGACCGGTTGCCGGCGCCTAGGTTTGATGCTGAGACAGAGGAAGGCTTCAAACAGCTGTTGGATTCTCACCTTGGTGCGCTGGGATTTGGTTGCCTCTAAGCTAGCCACAGTGTTCCTCTGCGGAACCATGTACCGCAACGACCCACGCCAACTCCGCAATGATCGGGAAGTTATGGAGCTGCTAAAGGAGCTTCCTCCTGCTCTCTATCATCAAATGATCCAACGATCTAATCCTGCATGGCGGTAGACACGATAGCCAAAATGTACCAGCCAAATAACTCATCTAAGCAAACCACCTACACTGTTTCCATTCTTTAACTACAACGTTTATTGACCTTACGCTTAACTTGCCCTTGCCGTCTAAAACTACGTCCGCATGTTTACGCTGACTGTAACCGACAACCGACACGGACAACACTTTAAGCGCTTATCGTTAGAAGGTCGCTCCGATGACCAAAGACGAATGGGTTACTTCATTGGAGTTTATTAAAAGCATGGATGTTGTGTTTCTTTATTTGAGTAAGGCGCTTGATCAGGTTCCGCATACACTGCTTCTCTTCAAACTCAAAGGAATCGGCTTCGCGCGCATAGTTAGAAATTTTGAAAAATCTCCTTCCGGAAGTTTTCGCTCTCAAACTTGGCTTGGAAACGTATTCTAAGGAGACGGACTGTGAAAGCATTGCTCTATTCCATCAATTTTTTGATCGCAGCCATCAAGCTAGCTTTCTTTGGCGAAAGCTTCTGCCTCCATTTCAAGTTCAAGCAGGACTGGAGCGATAGGATTCTCCAGTGAGTGTTCCTTCTTCAGCGGGTCGTTGAACCTGGAGTTGGCAGACTTTGAAATACCGATGGCCCCAAAACAAAGGCCGCTTCACACCCTGCCCAACCAATTACTGCCCAGGTATCATATCCTAGCAGTCACCGCTGGGCCGGTTACGTGAAGTAAGAAAGCGAAGAATGTAAACTCAGAAGGCAAAAAGAACAAGTGGAAGTAACTAAGCAAGTAGAATACTACCATATTTGAGTCAGTAGAAAAGAACTGAAACGTGAATGGCAGTCAGTTAGGATAAAGGAAAGGTTCGGTGTTAACATCTAAGCGCAGGAAGCTGGCGCGTAAAACCCTCAACCGTTGGTTCCCCAACCACGTGATCTGGATGCGCACTCCAGCGATCTACAACGCGGCGCGGCAGACGAGCCTTCGTCCTAAACCTTTCAAACCGTGGTTTGTGCAGTTTCGGTGGGTGACCGCGGAGATTAAATAACGTAGCGGGACTAACTAGCCCTGACAGGTCCGGGCCGACCTTACCAGTCAATATACGCTAAGTTAGAATCAGGTCCCCTCTAGTTCTTCAGTCGTGAATTGAGCACATCTATAAACCAAACAAGTGCTCAGGATACGTCTGTCTCCATAGACCCTGCATCAACCGAGTGTCCACCTGTACCTCTCTTTCCAAGTCCATTTTGTCTCGAATATACCTGGTGAACAAGCCTGGATACAGTATTTTAGGTGTGGTCGGACGAATACCGAGCTTAGCTTCACAAACAAATTGGTCGTTAGGATTCAGAAAGAAAGGCGGATAAACCACATCACACGAAACCCCCGACAAGCAGTCTTCCTTCAATTGTTGCCAAAATGCAGTGCTGATGAGTGTACGACCCCTAAACCAACCGGATGAGTAAAATCAGGAAGTTTACCACCGCGGACAACATATCGGGTGCGTGGATTAGTAGCTTTGATTCAGAGAACTGAGCATTTGGCCCTATTTGTGGCATGAACCCTAAGGTAGACCATTCCCATGGTCTCTCCAAGCCACGCTGAATAGCCTCAGGACCCCGGGATATCCGTAATATTCCCAAGCTTATGGTCGTCAGCAAAGATTAATGATGACACCACTAGCGCTGCAGGCAGGTCGTTTACATAGCTAGCGAACAACAATTGCCCAAATACCGAACCATGCTGCACGCCACTAAGGACGGCTTGCCTGAGCGAAAGGTTAGGCTCCACCCGAACGTACTGTTCCATCCCCTCCAGGAAAGCCAACAACCATTTAAGGGCGCCACAAAGTATCCCGTAGGAGTTCAACTTTAGTGAGTGTCTACGATGAGGAAAAGTGTCAAAAGCTTTCGAGGTCCACCAATAACGTGTCTACGTTGTAGCCACACTCTATCGCTTCGGCCCAGCTTTCACGCGCTACAAGTAGATTACTCTGACACGAATATCCCCTGCGGTATTTGTGTTGCGCAAATACGAGATTAAATCATTCAGGTGGTTCTCCACTGAATCCTTTATCAGCTTCCAAACAAGTCAACTATTACGCTTGTTAAACTGACAGGCCGGTTGCTCGTGGACAGAGCGCTATCCCCGCCCTTAAAAATCGGACAGATTATTACCTTCTTCCATTCCGAAGGTAAAACGCAGCTGCCAAGCGCTATTTATAACACTCATGTGAAAGGATCGCAAGGCTCAGCGGCCAATTCATGCAAAAGCTTCGGATGAACTGAATCAAGACCGGAGGCTTTAGAGGGATTACTGGCTTGCAGTAGCTCGAAGACCTCATTCTCCGTCATGTTGAACTCAGCCAAGCAAGAATCCTATGGAGCGCTTGAAACCAGTTCAACCTGTGGTAGAGACCTCCGGGGCAAAGACCCCAGTATATGACCACTAAGTATACAAGCCTTGTCATAGTCAGTTTGAGGCCTGGTCTGGTCTGCTAGCAATAAAGCTGGTATAGACGGTTTTGCACCGCTGCGCCTTTAACGTAAAATACTTCTTGAGATTAACGGTGACCGAGTCCGCTAAGCCCTGCTCGTACTGGAGACGAGCAGTCTTGAGATGTTGCTTACATTTATTTCTAAGCTTTCGATAACTATCATAGGTACTGGCTGATGGAGCTGCTGAGTAGGTCCGCCAGCATCTAGACCACTATTTGAGTAATTACTTGCTTGTGGTATCTATCCATGGAGGCTGTGCCCGTAACCTCCTTTCCCTCATGTATAGAATATAGGGAGTGGAAACCTCGGTAAAGTAGGCCTCAAATATATTCCAGGCTACCTGGACAGAGTCAGCCATCGAGATCTCAAAGTTCAGAACCAATGCCTTAGCTGGCATTGCACTAAAGTCCGCCCGCCAAATATTCGGAAGTAATTCAACAGCGGTCTGCTAGTGCCTTGTAAAAGCACACCGAAATGATATGCATGCGTGATGGTTGGACCCTAGAGGTGCACCGTATGAAACGTAAGTCACGAAGTTGAGGGAGTTGGCGAAAGCCAGATCTAGAGTAGATGGTAGTTGGTTGTCCATATGTCTATTGGGAAATTCCACAAACTGGTGTATTGTAACTTGGAGAGTCAGCTCAAGAAAGCCTGCACCGAAAGTCCCTGAAGCCGAATTACAACAAAAATCGGTCCAACGGACTACGGACAGGTTGAAATCCCCTAGAAATAAACACATTCGCGGACTGAGTGCGAATAATGTCGTATCCCTTGGACGAATTTCCAGGACTCCTGTATATCACTACAACTGTAAACTGGGTAGAGGAAGTGCACAAAACAGCTGACGTTGCTTCAGTAGTCTGATCCGACGACTGAAATGTGCAGGTCCACGACAATCTAATGTACAGCTCACATACAATACAACGTCTCCGCTTTGACGACCAACAGAGCGATCAGCTCTACGCAACGCGTAGCCAGGTAAACGTACCTAGCAGTCCGTGCTATCCGGAGACAGCCACGTTCCAGTAGAAGCAAGCATGTCGGGACGATATTCGTCTACAAATAGACCCAGCTCGTGCACCTTGTTCCTTAGGCTACGCACGTTGCTAAGTACTACCTCAAGAAAGTCGGATTGACCATTCCTGGATCGTGCGCCATCACGATGGGTTGTGATAGGGCGGAGAATAACTACCGGCGGATGTGACTCGCCACTAAATAAAGACACTGCCTCTTCCGTTTTCCGGAGGATCCTTCACACATAACGCACGTCATCCGATTCAAAGCATTCCACGGATTCCTCCCGTTGATGGCGAACACAACGAACAAAAGCACACGCAGTCATATTTACCTACTCGCACAACATGTCCCCTACCAAATACACAGTTAAACCTAGTCTTACTTCTTAACATGCATAAATTCCAATGCTATAGTTCAAAGTGTATAATTTGTGCAATTATCGATCATACCTGTCGGTAATACCATGATCACGCCCTTGATGGTGTGCCTCGCAATGACGAGAATAAACTATTTATTTATTTATTTATTGTGGTTAAGGAATGAAGGCAGTGTAATTGGTTTGTTTATATGAGTTATTAACTTGTACCTTTTGTCGCGTTTCGCGACTTCCGCCATGCAGGATGATTCCGCAGCCCTTCGTTGCATGAGAACTTGTGCTTACGATACAAATGAGGAGTTCCAACGCAATTTGTTGCGGATCCAAAGATAAACTGCAAGCTCGTTTTATAGATGCACGGTGATTATTGCGGGGAGTCATAAGTAAAGGAATGGAAACGATCTCCCTGATGGGCTTCGTTATCGATTTATTCAATCGCAATGTGAGCATAGCAATCGTAAGACTGTGGCAATTTTCCCCAGAGCGAAGCAATGAGGTAGGGGTGATACCTAGATCAACCTGCTGGATGACAACAGGGTGTTCACTTCCACTAACTGCATAGCGCGTGGGAGGAGTAGCACCTCCAATGCGGAGGACAGAATATTTCGCCTGATTTATGGGCATCAACCATAAGGATGACCAATCCCAGAGCCTATCCAAGATACTCTAAAGTGCCTCAGAGCCACCCGGAATATCCACACTATTCTAGAGCTTAAGGTCATCAGCAATTAATAGCGACGGTACTCCAAGCTCCTGGGGTAGGTCATTGACATAAATTGCGAAAATCAACGGCCCTAGAACCGAGCTCTGCGGAACGCCTCTAAGAACAGCTTGTCTAGGCGAAAGGCTACGCCCCACGCGTACACATGGTTTTCTGCTCTCTAAGAAAGCAGAAACCCATTTAAGGGCGGCTCCAGATATCCCATTACGATCTCAAATTCAATGAGAGTCGTTGATGTGGGACAGTGTCAAAAGCTTTCGAGAAGTCAACGAAAAGCACGTCGATGCCTTCACCGTTGTCTACTGTCTCAGCCCAGCGTTCTCGAGCTACAAGTAAATTGGTCAGACATGAAAGTCCCTTACGGAATTCGTGCTGGGCAGCACTGAGAAGGTTAAACTTAATCTGGTGATTCTCCACCGAAGCCCTGAACAATTTTTCAAACAACTTAACTACTACAATTGTTAAGCTGACAGGCCGGTTGTTCGCGGGCAGAACCCTGTCCCTGCCTTTATAAAGTCGGACAGATGATTGCCTTCTTCCATTTCGAAGGTAAAGCACAGCTGTCGAGTGATATTGTAAACGTGCATGTCAGAAGGGCCACTTAGCTCAGCCGCCAATTCATGTATCAGCTCCGGATGAATTGAAGCAGAGCCAGAAGCTTTGGATGGATGTAGTCCTTAGAGTAGCCCGGAGACTTGTGTCTCCGTTATGCTGATTTCAGTTAGGCAAGAATCCTCCGGAACTTTGTGCCCAGCTCAACCTATGATAGAAAGGCCTCATGAGAAAAGACACCAGTATACTGTTCGCTAAGTACACAGGCATTATCATAGTCGGTATGCCCATGGGTCCCGTCCACTCATAGTAAATCCGGTACAGATGAGTTTGTACCCCTACTTCTCTTTACGTAAGCAATGAACTTCTTTGAATTTGTTACGGCTGCGTTAGCCAAATTCTCCTCGTACTGAAGCCGAAGAGTTCTAAGAGGATGCTTACATTTATTTCTAACCGCTCGACAGAGTTTGTAGGCGCTTGTTGATGATGTCGCTTGGTATGTTCCCCAGTACTTAGAACACTTCCTGAGCAGGTATTTACCTGTATGATCCATATAAGGAGGTTGCGCTCGTATCACCCGTCTCTGAATGAGTGGGAGGTGGGGAGCAGAGATCTCGGAGAGGTATGCCTTAAATTTCTCTCAGGCTGTCTCAACGGGGTCAGCCACGGTGGTCGCGCAACCCAAGACTGAAACTTTTTCTCGCATTGCGTTAACGTCTGCCCGCCAAATATTTGGACATGCCTCAGCGGTAGCTTGATGCCACTTAGCTAGAGCACATCGAGAGGATATGCAAACATGGTCACTGGCTCCTAGAGGACCGTCGTAAGTAATATCACTTACGAAATCGTGTGACTTCGCAAAAATGAGATCCAAGGTAGACGGAATTTGGTTGCGCAGGTACCTAGTCGGGAGGTCCACGAACTGATGCAAAGGCAGTTGCAATGTTAGCTCAAGGAGATCCGAACCGAAAGTGCCCACCGCCGAGCTGCAAGATAGATCAGCCCAGCAGACTTCAGGGAGGTTGAAGTCACCCAGTATCATCCACCTATCGGCAATCTGAGTACGAATAAATTCAATAACCTCCCTGGAGATACTTCCAGGACTTTGATATACCAGGACTTTGATATACTAAAACTGTAAACGGAGCAGAGGAAGTGCACACAATAGTCGAGAGGGCTTTAACAGTTTGATCCGGCGACTGGAACACACAGGTCCTCAACACATCGAGCTTACAACTCACATAAAGAGCAGCGCCCCCACATTGGTGGCCAACGGAGCGATCGCATCTAAGCAGTGCGTAGCCAGGCAAACATACTTCACCGTCTGTGATATCCTGCGACAGCCACGTTTCGGTGATAGCAAGTATGTCGGGATGAGATTTGTCTACAAGTAGACCCACCTCGTGTACCTTATTCATTTGGCTCAGCACATTACTGAGCACTACCCGAAGGAACTTGGCACAACCAGCCCTGGGTCGTACGCCACCAGGAGGGCTTCTGGTAGGGCAGAATGTGTCTTCCGGCTGACCACCTGAAAACCCACAGCAAACAGCCAATTATAACTTGACAAGCAATGGATTGGCGGCGGTGTTTCAGGACGTGGTGGGTTTTGCACCGGCAAGAGTTAACCCTATAAAAAGCCACAAATGTCCGTTTAACAACACTGCAACGTGGCGAATGTGACTCGCCACCGAATAAAGTCACAGCCCATAACTGCACACTGGCAGGTCAACTAGCGTCACCATTCTAGATTGGTTCCATACACTGGAACTTCTACATCTGGATATACGGTCGTCTCCTCTTTCTACGGGTTCCCGCATATATAGTCGTCTTTTTACTTTCGACGACACTACCGTTGACCTTTTCGTTACTTAAAAAACTAACTAACTAAATTTGTATATTTACCGACGGACGGTACATGGCCCCATAAGTGGGAGCGATCATTTGTATAGTGAACACGTGTCATAACATTAAATATAAGTTTATTGATAGCGTTTCGGAACATGATTACTTTTCGTTGAATCCTAGACTTGCGCAACGCATATGTAAAATTTACGGATGTTTGTATCGTCAGGATTAGATAATAAAGGAAGGGACTATTAGGCTGCAAAGACACAGGATTTGGTATGGTATGTAATGACATGTAGTGGGTAAGCTAGCTGTAAGCTATGATCAAATGTTTTTATACCAACTTCTGTCAATGTTTCTAGTGTTTGCTGTGAGTCAAATATCTTCAGAGCATTTGGTATAGTGAGGAAGGTCTGAAGGAGATTTCGAAAAGTGACATGGCTTGTACACATGCGTGTCTGTAGGGGTAGTTTGTCCCACAGATAAGTGTATCTCACTAAGATGAAGTTCGACCTAATTTATGACTTGAAAGGTTTGTATGTATCAAGTAGCTGCCATTACGTGTGGGGTAGACTGCAGGCTTCCGTAGTTCAAGTGCGGTGCTGTCTGCGTAAATTCGTTGGTTTATAATGTTGTAGAAGAGAACGAGGTGGCTCTTTAAGCGCCTCAGCCAAAGTGGATCTAGCTGGATTTTTCCACAGCGATATAATAAGTCAGATTTGAGCAGCGTCCCATGAGCAGTTTAGTAAATGATCGTTGGACATTTTCTAGAGCCGTTCTGTCTTTCTTTCTCACTTGGCTGTGAACAATAATACAATATTCCAGAGTCGGTCATACGATTGTCTTGAATTATTCCAGTCGCACTTCAGGTAGGGAGAAAGTTCTGGTGATATATCCGCATAACTGCCTTGCTTTCGCAACCTGCTAAAGAACATATTTGGAGAAAGTAAAAGAGTTGGAGTACCTAATTCCTAAGTCCCGAACTGAATCAGACGTTGGGATCACATTTCCGGCAAGTATAATGGAGCCTTCTGGGATGCGGCATCTGTGCCCAAGTACTTGGGATTTCACGGCGGAGAACTTCATTAATAAGCGCTCACTAGCTATATTTAGTGCGGATAGGCCTTCACAGATGTTTCCCAAACACATATGTAGCTGGTCTGGATGAAATGAGCAAAGCAGTTTGACGTCATCTGCAAACAGAAATGGATGTCCATGTTTGATCGGGTCACATATATTGTTTACATAGATTAAGAAAAGTAGCGGCCCGAGCACACTTCTCTGGAAGACACCGCTGGTTATTGGCTTCGGTGTAGAATGTTGCTGACCGGTTTTAAAGACCTGATTTCGGCCGCTTAGGTATGAGTCGAACCAGTTAAACAGCGGATTGCCAATTCCATATGACCCTAGAGCCGACAGCAGTGGCTGGTGTGGCACGCGATCGAACGCCTTTTGCATGCCCAACAGAATTATAATAATTGCCATTCCTCTGTCAATCATAGTCGTGATGTGATCGAGAAATTGTAGCTGGCATGTAACGCGGGAGCGCTTTGAGAGAAAGCCGTGCTGTGAAGGGTTGAGTAGACCCAGTCTTGTAGGATATTGGACGATGTTCTTCTTGACTATTCGCTCTAGGGCTTTGGAAGCAGCAGAGGTGTGATTTATTGGGCGGTAGCTTGTGCACGAACTCACTGCCTTATCATATCTCTCTCGGGTGTGCTCTGCAATTATCTTCCAATGGATCCTTCAGGATTCTCAATCTATTATTAGCAGAGGTATGCCTGCAATATCTACAGACAGATTAGGTGTTAACTAAGCGGTCCCGATCCCATGACAGCCAAATCATTGTTCCGCATTTTCACCATTGTACAGTTCTAAGCATGGACATATGGACAATTTTCTACCGTCACTGTTACAGTTGACATAAAATGTCTGTACATTTGTACATACCTGATCATGCAACCATGGGCGTGCCTCGCATAGTCGAGAATAAAATATTTGTTTATTTATTTTATTTTATAACATTCAAGCTTTATCTTTCACAAGTTCACCATAGTTTCCTAGATGCCTAGATCAGTTGTACTTTGAGGCATCACCCCAATTATGAAATCGCGCGTATCGTTAAGCGGTCCCTCCCACTTTTAACATTTTCTATGGCCTTCATGTCAAATGTACATAAATTCCTGAACGTAACCTTACAGTATTCTAACAAAGGTGTAACCTTGATGTTACTTGCCAAGCATCTTGTCGATGTCAGCGCTATTAAGGGCCTAATATTTCCCGATACCTTAAAACAAAGCACGTCGCAGGTTCGATGTACTTTAAGGTGCTGGAAAAACTTAGCCCTAAATCCCTGACAGAAGTGCACACCAGCATGGGATCGCAATGAAGAAGAAACAATCCTGCTTGTATATGGCCTCCATAAGTCATAATACTAAATTTTGATATGGAGAAATGCATCTGAAATTTTGGAGCTTAGCAATGAATGACTTGTAGATCGTATCTAATATTTGCTATCTCAGTTTTGTATTTGGAAGAAGGGAACGTACATAATACCTTCAAACCTGCAAACCAGTACGAGCTTCCAAAGCGTAGGAAAATCATAATCACTTGTAGCTAAAGTAAGGAAAGAAGCGGACATAAAATGCTGCGTTTCACGACGTTGCTAATACCTGAGTGGGACCTAGATATGGACCCAGTTATGTTAGCTGTCTGCGAGCGTCCAGTCCGTTAGGATTTAAACAAAGAAAGCAGCGGATACACAGTACACGATGTTTCAACCTTTAATTATTTGTTGCAGGTTGCTCATTTTATGTTGAGCGCTTTCACTGCGTTTCTGTCTGGCTGTCCGCTCAGCTGTATGTTGTACTTTGCCTTCTTTACGAGTTTTCAGACATGCTGGTCGGCACCTGAGGAACTTTGCACTAACGGCAGATGGTCCTTACTCAAGGAGTTCCATCCCTACTCCCATGACTTATATTACTTGACATAGTCCGCCCCATCGAAAAACGGATTAATGCAAACAGTGAGCTCACCAGCCACCTCCGCAACGCAGTGGTGAGTAGACCACTACCCGTGACTAACTCGATGGGACAAGCTGAACCAGAGTGTTTAATTTTTCCTGTCATTTGCAACAACCACTTAATATGCACCACTCCAGTCATCCTACATGACTTGTCAAGCAATCGCATTCTTCCCGTCACAAATCAATTTCCACTGTAAAGTAGATATATGGTCAATGCAGGTTCGATTTCGGAAATACCTGCCTTACCACTAGCAAAGCTGGTGTTCATGAACACCCACGCCTTCGTGTATGCTTGCGCCGTGAATCGCCCCCTTTTGGCTCGCGCAACTAGACTGCAGCTTAAATGAGTAGATAATCAATCCGCTTAATTTAACTGGTGACTAATTGGATCGCTTAATCGGCCATGTGACTGATTGGAATCCAGTTGACTGGAGGTTCCTGTTCGTTTTGTTTAACGCTCGGTTGAACCTTCAGAACAGAATTGTACACTTTGTGGAGGATATTATCGTGGTCAGCATAATTTGGTGACCATACATTTTTGTAAAAATTCCACCTTAGCGTAGTTCTGGCTTTGGCTTTTTTAATAGCACGGGAATTTTACGCGTTACTCCAATCCACTAATGAGTTATCGGTGACATCATCCATATGAGCTGTTCCCCAAACTTGAAGAGGGCCACTCCGGCCTTATTCGACTTCAGCCGCTTGTGTTCTCTTTCAACTTGTGCGTATGAAAGCGGATCCAAGGATGCAGCCCAGGGAGACTGCGATCAGTGCCCGAGCAGAAATATGGTAACTCAGGTTGCTTAAACTGCTATGAAATGTGGTTGGCTCAACGCCCCAAGCATTTTGACAAGCAGTGGATTGGTTGTCCACTCTCACTACATAGGGTCTCGCTAAAATCACCTTTTCTGCTGCCTAGTTCCCTTATCGGCCGGAATAACTTACGATGGTAAACACAGGAAACGGCTGTTTTTGGATTTCTGGCGGGCGTTGAGACCACTGGACTTCGCAGTCTCTCCTCAGGCTAGCACACGGTTAGACCCATAGATATTCGCGAGTCGCATCGTGTTCGCTTCCAGAAGGTACACGTTGGCGAAAATCTAGAAGATCCGCAGACTACGCAGAGACCTTAACTCAAGGTTGGCAGTTTGCTTTGCCACGTGTACACCATGGTTCGCTCTATCATGTTGACTTATAATCCTGACATTATATTCAACACTAAATGATGATGCGCTGTTGATACTCCAAATGAAATACCAATTCGCGGATACAGTACATTTGAAAAGAACCGACAAGACCGTCGTGGCTGAGACCGTTTAATATATGTGAGAGAACTAAATATAGCAATATTCCTCTAGTCCGTAAGGTTAAATGCCACGGAGGTTTCCTTTGGCAACCTGATTTCTACTCGGTACCAACAGCTCTTTAATTGCGTTTAAAGTTACCAATAACGGTATCCGAGACCATTAATGAGCTGCTAAGTACAAGCTCGTTGGGGAGACTTCAACCTACCGCAGATAAACTGTGCCTATGGCAATGTAACGGATAGAATTCTGTTTTGGTGGTTGATCACAACAAGTTGTGTTTCCTACCAGAGGAAACGTAACACACTCGGTGGATGATGCAGGAGGTAGCCGGGGTGCCATCCGCGGACATCCATGTAGCATGTCCCCCGCGGTGTGTCCGTGAAGCGCCGCCACCTAACAAATGTGAGCGCATGAGAGCCGCCATTGCCGACTGAACTCACAATAACATTCACTGCCCCGTGTGATGTATACCCGACGCACTTTCGAACGAGGGCAGGTAACCAACCAATAAGGCCCATCAGACCTACAACCGAGAACGGTAGATGCACGGTAATGGGCTACGAACACAATGCCTGCGAAATCGCCCAGCTGCGCGAAAACACAGGCCACTGAGGACACCTCCGATGGAAGAGAGATAACGCTCATGCTGCTCTTTTCGTGCACGATACTGTTCACCCTATCAACCACGCAGATGAACAGAGTGAGTAACGATGACCTCTCAGACAAATACTCCTTAAGGTGCTTGTTCTCATTCTCAACCCTGTTCGTCGTGTGGCATCCAAAAACTACAGCATCTCTTAGTCTGTGAGCCGATCAAGAGTCCGCGTATGGAAGCCACATTGCGCACAAATAACGGTAACATTCAGGATTGGCACGCCGCACCGCGTTCAATATTCTTTCAAATACCGACGCATCTCGAGTATATATCAGGTTATGACGCATGTAAAGGAGAATTTGCTAAAGTGCCATCGCTACACCCCTGGAGCAATTCCCCATCCAATTTTTCCCATGTCCCTGCTTCTTTTTACAATCACATTCGAAACCGGTTACTTTCACACCTGACAGCTACTCAGGTGTGTTCTTTGTTAACCTGACTATCGCTCCTTCACATCAATCCGCCCATGATTTGTCGTCTACCCTATTGATTACTTTTGTTCACCTCGCACCTAGACGTCTAATTTGCGCATCGACTCTCTCACTCTGCTCAATACCGATTGACTCACTTCGTTCTCCCCAATGTCTGTCCTAGCTCTGGGACAATCCATGTCCGGATTCACAGCTTCAATGCTTTCCCCCTAGACTCATTCTAACCCCTTTGTGATTGGTTATTGACTGCATGCGCCCTGATTCGTCCCGGCCGAGGCTAGTATACCTCCAGTGTGTTGGGCTTTAGTTCGCACTGTGATTGAACCAGCATCTGGTTGCCCGTTGTCGTGATCGTTCATTGTGTACCCACTTTGTGAGGATACCGTTGGTATGTTGTACATTTGTTATTTTATTCTTGTAATGTAGAACACCGTAGTTCAACGACTGTGGCCTTTTTTGCTGTTACCGGTGGGGTTGCCTCAGTTCCGGTTCTTTAGTCGCTTGTTGAATCTATCGCGGAGGCCGCGGTTTGGTTGGCAACGCGTCGTCCAACTATCCTCTAAGCGTTTTGTCGCTTACAGTGTTCAACGTCTCCTGAATTCCGACCAAGTGTTCCTTGAGTTACGGCTGGAAGACATTCTCTTTTAATTGCATATTGAAAACCAGAAGAATGGCGTCCATACATTGCGAGGAGACATCGAGCGGATCACGACAAGTTGATGATTTACCTGTTGTTGTTGTTCATGTTTCTTGTCCTGGGTCGCACTCTAGTCGTAATGGTAGTCATGTACAGGTTCCGTTAATGCGCGTAATGCTGTAAAACTTGCTGAGCTTAAGAAAAGACAAGCCGATACGTGGCTAGAATTAGCTAAGTTGCATTTGGAAATGGAGGGGGGGGGTAGTTGCTCAGGAACATCATGTGCCCAAAGGTGGGGAAGAGCGGCTGAGCCGGTTCCTGAAGGACTGTCAAAAGATGGCGCCTCATACGGTAGATCATGTGTCATATCCCCAATCTTCTCTGGCAGTTTGTTATCCTTTCGCAGAACTTCCGAAGGTAGAGTTAGAATATTTTGATGGTGACCCATCCAGCTACTGGAGATTTATCAAGCAGTTTGAATATTTTGTTGAGAACCGCTTGATTGATAATGGTCAGCGCTTGCTATATATTGTGTATTATTGCAGAGGGCGCGCCAACGAAGCGATTCGTGAGTGTACAACGCTTCCGCCTGCGCAGGCTTACAATAGAGCTCGTTGTATCCTTCGTGATCTCTTTGGGCAAAATCATGTAGTGGCACGGTCACTGATCGACGGTTTGCTTACAGGTTTGAAACCCATGGCTGATGACTCCGAAGCTTTATCCCGATTGTCATTGAAAATGGAGAACTGTTATGCGGCACTGTCTCAGATGAACTATATGGCCGACCTAGATTCCATAGCCACTATTGAGAGGATAGTTCTCTTCTTACCTAGCGCCCTGCAATCTCGATGGGCGAGAGTGGCTGATCCTACCGTTCAGGAAAAGCGAGAAGTCAGCAAACATTGTCCCAGTTGTACTCGTAGTCAAGAGTGGCTCCTTTGAAGACTGTTTCTATTCCGCGGTTAGAATTAACTGCGGCTGTGCTCGCCACGCGTGTATTTGAGGATGTGACCGAGAGAGCCCAGTTGGAATTTGAGAACGTCTGGTTCTGGACGGATTCCACAACGGTCTTGTACCACATTAATGATAAGTCGAAGCGATTCAGCACCTTTGTTTCAAATCGATTATCAGTAATTCATGAGTTGACAGACCCTAGCCAGTGGAAGCATGACATGTCTGGTAGTAACCCAGTGGATATACTCTCAAGAGGTAGCTATTCTTGTGCACGTTTGGAGAGCTGGCTCCATGGGCCAGATTGCTTACTGAGCGATAACGACGAATGGCCAGATAAGTGTTTGAATTCCGAACCGCGTGACGTAGATATAAGGCGTGCGAAGGTCCAGATGAACATGGTGGCATGCCAATCATCCTTGTCAAGTTTAATCCGAAGATATTCCGATTGGTTCAAGTTGTTGAAGTCAGTTGTGTGGCCAACCCAATTCATTCTTTACTGATCCGTGTTCCGCTCGATTCTCGTCGTAGTTCGCCACTTATGATATATGTGTATATGCGATATTTAAATAACAATTACATGCATAGTGGTACAATAGTTCAGGCATCGCCGCAATTGGTTGACTGCATTCCTGATGCATTCCTTTCTTCTGTCTGTGTGGCTGTCTCTGTTCGTTTTCTTTTTCTCCCGAGTCTGTCACAGGTACGGCGACACGCACCCAAGGAATTGTCCTTCGTTTCGACAACAATACAAGGCACACAGTTCCTCTACCTGGACAAGAGCGGAAAATTATCAACCTTTTTACAACTTACTAACTGGACAAGTCAATCAATTCTTCCGCGGCATGAACCACTGAGTCCAATTTACCTAACAATACCTATTCCACATATCTCTTGACTGGAGGACTTTCGACTACGGAAGGCACATTCTCCTGCCAAGACAAAGCTTGAACAATCGGTCATTCTAAGCTCTTCAATCCGCTTTGACCGCTCAAATGGCCGTGGTTACCACAATCTCTAATCAATTTCACTGCATACCCCGGGGGATCTGCGATTCTTTCTTCGGAACCTATCCTGTCCTCCAAGACTTCAACATATTTCAACGTATATTCTTCGAGGCTTCACGTGGTTCTGCAGATGATCAACACATCAAATCCAGAAAGAATGCTTAGTTCCTGACCTACCGATCTGGAACAGGAGAGGACCCAGGCACGCAATGGCCGCTCGCATAGCGCATCAGTCAGCAGAAGAATGGGACGCAACTTGCCTGCGAATAACGGAGCAAAAGAACGTTCAACAAGAAACATAGCCAGTTACAACTTGCCATTCAATGGATTGGTGGCAGTGTTTCAGGACGTGGTGGGTTTTCGCCTGGCAAGCGTTCTCCCTATAAAAAGCCACAAATGTCCGTTTAACAACACTGCAACGTGGCGAATGTGACTCGCCACCGAATAAAGTCACAGCCCATAACTTCACACTGGCAGCTCAATTAGAATCATCATACTGGATAGCTTGCTCTTCAATTATCTGCCAATGGATCACTCAGGATTCTTTATCTATTATTACTCGAGGTATGACTGCGATATATGGCAGAGCACTTATGTCCAAACAAATCGTTCTTTCGCATGTTCACCATCGCACAGTTCCAAGCATGGACATATGAACAATTTTCTACTGTCACTACAGTTCCCATAAAATGTCTGTACAGCTGTACATACCTGATCATGCCTCAACTGGTGTGCCTCGCATAGTCGAGAATAAATATTTATTTATTTATTTATGAAAGCTCGCGCCTATGATTCTGATATTGGCCCACCGTATACCAGTTTGATTACTCTCTACGAACTCAAAGGGGCAGAATTTGATGTCATTAGATTGGCACAGAATGAAGTTTAAGGTGATGAAATAAAACGAATGGAAGAGACGAAGGAAGGAATAATGCCACCTAAAAGAAAGGCATGGCAAGGGAGTCTGTCGCGGCTCTGCCCCAGCTTGCGAGATGGAATACTGTGTCTGGGAGGAAAACTAGCATACTCGGATTATGACAGTTCCTTTAAGTTCCCTGTTATTATATCTCCAAAGCATGCGGTCACTGCGTTGCTGATAAGATTTTATCATATTCTTGAATGTCACTCAGGCGCCTCACATGTTTTGACGAGTTTACGCCAAAAATACTAGATTGTTAGGAGATTATCTGCCGTAAAGAGAGTAATAGAAAGTTGTTGGATATGCAGAAGACGGCTTGCCACGGCCGGTCAGCATACGATGGCACTATTGCCTTTAGTTCGGATTGAAAAGGGATGGTACCCCTTCAAATTTGTTGGTGTTGATTACTTTGGACCGTTTATTGTCAAGCACGGGAGGAAACAAGAAAAGTGATATGGCTGTCTATTCACGTGCTTGCAAACGAGGGCCGTACATATTGAGATGTCTTACACTTTGAACACTGACTCTTTTATAATGGCGTTGATGAGATTCCTTACCCTCCGAGGAACTCCAGCAGATATATTTAGTGCCAGTGGAGGAAATTTTGTGGGAGCAGTTGCAGAATTGCGGGCTGCCATGAAGGGGTGGTCAGAAAACATATCAATGACAAGCTGCTGTTATTCGGTGTGCAATGGCGTTTAAACCCGCCAGCGGCTAGTCATAGAGGTGGAATATGGGAACGCATCGTGCGATCGGTAAGAAGAGTACTGCTGTCGGTTGCGACACAACAGGCTTTGACTGAGGAAGCGTTGGTTACCTTGATTACTGAAGCCGAGCGTATTATTAAAAGCAGACCATTGGTCCCTCTTACTTCTGACTCAACCGACCGACCGGCCCTAAATCCGAATGATTTGTTGATACTGCGACCAAATCCGTCGGGTTTATTGTCTGAGTCTGTAGCTGATGAATATAGATGTTGTTGGCGGCAAGTAAATTATCTCACAGCCTTGTTCTGGAAAAGATGGGTTAGAGAGTATCTACCTCTTTTGAATTGTAGAGAGAAATGGCTAAATCCGTGTCGGAATTTCCAACCCGGGGATGTGGTTTTAGTGGTTTCCGAAACTGTTTCGCGCTACATGTGGCCTTTGTGAGTAGTTGAAAGCTGTGTCACGTCCAAAGATGGTCTCGTAAGAACAGTGAACGTCAGGACGAAGGATGGTTTATTGAAGGGGGATGTGCGAAAGGTTTGTTTGTTAGAAGGTAGTCGACTAGAAGGGGGCGTAGTTCCGGCTACTGGCTCTCCGCAGGCGGGAGGCGGATTTTCGAATCTGCCGCTCCAGGGAGGACCGCTGTGAGTCCAGTAGCCGAAGTGGGAGGTGCAGGTGTACCGGTGTAAGTCCTGTATCCTCCCAGCGTGGATAGAGCGGGGGAATAGGCGATCCAGGCTAGAACATGCCCTCAACAATTTGAAAATCCTGGTCCAATTTTCGCGGGTGAGTCTAAAGGACAATTTGCACAAGTGCCATCGCTACACCCCTGGAGCAATTCCCCATCCAATTTTCCCATGTCCCTGCTTCTGTTAACAATCACATTCGAAACCAGTTACTTTCACACCTGACAGCTACTCAGGTGTGTTCTTTGTTAACCTGACTATCGCTCCTTCACATCAATCCGCCCATGATTTGTCGTCTACCCTATTGATTACTTTTGTTCACCTCGCACCTAGACGTCTAATTTGCGCATCGACTCTCTCACTCTGCTCAATACCGATTGACTCACTTCGTTCTCCCCAATGTCTGTCCTAGCTCTGGGACAAACCACGTCCGGATTCACAGCTTCAATGCTTTCCCCCTAGACTCATTCTAACCCCTTTGTGATTGGTTATAGAATGCATGCGCCCTGATTCGTCCCGGCCGAGGCTAGTATACCTCCAGTGTGTTGGGCTTTAGTTCGCACTGTGATTGAACCAGCATCTGGTTGCCCGTTGTCGTGATCGTTCATTGTGTACCCACTTTGTGAGGATACCGTTGGTATGTTGTACATTTGTTATTTTATTCTTGTAATGTAGAACACCGTAGTTCAACGACTGTGGCCTTTTTTGCTGTTACCGGTGGGGTTGCCTCAGTTCCGGTTCTTTAGTCGCTTGTTGAATCTATCGCGGAGGCCGCGGTTTGGTTGGCAACGCGCCGTCCAACTATCCTCTAAGTGTTTTGTCGCTTACATAGCCAACCGCGTCATTCCATTCGACGGGCATCAGAGGTTCCACGGATGGGAACGCAACGTTTATCTATGTCCGCTTTCACATGGTACCGGCTAAACACCACCTTCGCGTTGAGATAATAACGTTGAAACGCCCGCAACTGAGCAGCACATTTATCCATCACCACATTGCGGCAACGTATGCTGCTAGGCACCATCTCCCGCATCGCCTCCACCGCTTGTCCGTAGCTGTAGGACGTCTCATCTGGAAATAGGGCGTAGAAAATGGAAATCCCTAGACCTGTAATGTCCAGGAACATGCGATGCCACAAAATATAGCCACCATAATTTAGTTGGTGCGTCGCATCGCATAATACAACCTCCCCATAACGCTTCACGATGCCACGAACTACGGATAGAGAGTTTAGTGGGTCGCCTGTTCCGGGCGCTCAGAAAGCGATTCGAGAAGACGGATCGATTTGCAGGGAAACTTTTATTGGTACAATAAAAGATTCCCTGTTAACTAGCTATAAAAGAACGACACCTTGGACGCTCTATCTAGGGGAAAGGAGCAAGCACAGCACACAGGACAGTCGCGATTTGCAACCGAAACGAGCGCCAAGCAAAAATAGCGATGAGCAAGTAAAGCATTCGAACTCAGCAATCAGTTCAACAACCAACACCGGTTGCCTAGGTGTACAATGAAATAATTTTAGTTAGAAATTTACACAAGCAAACCGCGGAATCTCCAGACTGCTACATAGCCCTCTCCCAGAAGGGACTGTGTAAGCAGACCATCGATCTACGTGAGGACTGTCCCTCGCGGGCCAGCCTTCTGCGAGACCAGGTTGTGAAACCTGATGCAGATGCTGGAGGAGAACCATGCAATCGGACCCTAGCGGGCTCCCACCGGTGTCCTCCCTACGGTGTCGAAACGGTAAAACTGTTTGTGGGGAGGGGGACAGTTCGTAAAGTTTACGTAAGCGGTTGAGCCGGAAGGTTTGAGTTTCCTACCGCGTCAATCGATAATAGGGCGAGTAAGAGTGTTGTCAGTTGATGTTGTCGGTTCTGCTGGAGCGAACTGACTCGTCTGAGGTTGCGGTGCGAGTTGTGATGGCACCGTCTGTGAAGGTGCTTGCTGCACCGAAGAGTCAGACTTGTCGAGGAATGCTGGCTTGACTCGACCGACGTTGATCGTCTCAGTCTTATCATTGTAGTCAATGGTGAAAGTCTTGTCGCTTCTGCGAATGACACGGTACGGGCCAGAATAAGGAGGTTGAAGTGGTCTGCGTACACTGGCAGTGCGAACGAACACGTGTGTGCAAGTAGCTAAGCGTTCGTCTACGTTGGTACGCAAGCTCCGTGCTCTGGGTTACACAGGCTGAAGCTGTCGCGTGTGATGAGATAGGCGAGCTGCGTAGTCGTTATAGTGGAAGGTCGTTGGCGCTTTTGGTGAGATGAGTTCACCAGGTAAGCTTTGTGTGCATCCAAAGACTAGCGACGCTGGAGTGGCGTGCAAATCCGCTTTCAATCGTGTTTTTATGCCTAAGAGAACGAGCGGAAGTGTTTCGTGCCAGGATGTGCTAGATTGGACACAGAGTGATGCTTTGAGTTTGCCGGTGGAACCTTTCTACCATCCCATTAGCTGCGGGATGGTATGCGGTGGTTCGGTTAGGTTGGCAACCACGAACGTCGAGTAGTTTATTGAAGGATCCGTCAAAGTATGATCATCTGTCAGTGATGACCACGCTTGGGCAACCGAATTGAGCTACCCAACGTTCTAGGAAAGCTTGTGCAACTGTCTCAGATGAGCAGTTGGCTATCGGAATCGCCTCTGGCCAACGGGTAAATCGGTTGACGCAAGTGAGGAGGTACACGTAGCTTTTGTATGGAGGCAAAGGTCCGACAAGGTCGACATGCACGTGTGCAAAGCGAGAGACAGGAGCTGGAAAGACGCCAAGTGGGATTTTGGTGTGTGTGTGTGTGTGTGTGTAGATTTTGGCGCGCTGACACTCTAAGCATGCGCGTGCCCAAAGGCGGACATCGCGATTGACGTTGGGGCATACGAAGCGTTCCGTGACGAGCTTCCGCGAAGCACGTATGCCGGGATGAGACAGGTTGTGTAAAGGGTTGAAAACTAGTCGACGCATCTAGGTATGAGCTACGGGTCGGGGAGAAGTTTGTGAAACGTCACAAAGAATGGTCCCCTCAGACGAAGCTAGTGGAACTTCGCGAAGTTTCAATGAGGTGTTGCGTCGTAGTTTGTCGATGTCGGGATCAGCTTGTTAAGCAGCAGCCATAGCGGTTAGGTCAATGTTGGTGCCAGGCGATAAGCTGATCAGTTGAATGCGTGAAAGCTCATCCGCGATGGGATTGAGAGCACCTGAGACATGTCGTACGTCTGTCGTAAATTAAGAAACGTAGTCTATGTGTCTAGTTTCCCGCGGAGAATACTTGTCCGTTGCGCCATTGATTGCGTAGATCAATGGCTTATGGTCAGTGAAGACTGTAAAATGTCGACCTTCGAGATAATGACGGAAATGTCGGATACCTAGGTAGCTAGCTAACAGTTCCCTGCCGGCCGGTTGTTGTCGACTACCTGGTTGGGGTCCGAGAGACGAGGATACTTGCTGGTTGAAAACCTTGGAAGTTATGGCTCAAGATCGATGTCAATGGCGGACGTGTGCATCAGTGTGTTGCGGTGTCCCTTCCTCCTCCCCCTAAAAACGAACAAACTGAAAAAAAAATTTCAAAAACTGTGAGTGGTAAACTTGACAAAAAAAGCATTTCTTGTTGCTCTTTTCTTATTATTCATATTGTTTTCCTATTCAGCCATGATTCCGATGGCACAATATCTGTACCACAGATTGTGTATAATATATATATATATATATATATATCCCTGCCGAAGGTGCCATAACGCGATTCGGCAGGTTGCAAGCGTTTCAAGAAGAAACCTAGAGGTGTCCATCGACGGTTGATGAGTTGTTGAAGAACTGCACCGACGGCAGTGTTGGATGCGTCAGTTGTCAGGGAGAGTGGTGCAGATGTGCCTGGATGGGCGAGAAGCGCTATGTAGGAGATAGCGTTTTGAGCATCTCAAAAGACAGTCTAGCGTCGTCTGCAAAATGAAAAACCGTTGTTTACCGCGGAGAAAGTCAGTCATTGGTTGAACAATGCTCGCGCAGTTAGGTATAAAGCGTCTGTAATAGTTGACCAGGCAAAGGAATCGGCGTAACTGTTTGAAGGAACTGGGAGCTGGATAGTCCTTCAGTGGCTGGATTTTGTCTGGCAGAACTTCAATAACAGAGGCGGATATGCGGTGGCCATAAAGTCGATGGAGCTTTGGCCAAGCTCGCATTTATCGGGGTTGACGGTAACCCCATGCTGTGTTAAGCGTTGAAAGGGAGCGTCAAGGTGATGAAGATGTTCTTCGTTAGAAGAGCTCGCAATGAGCATGTCATCTAGATAAGGATAGACGCCTTCGAGTCCTCGCGTTACCTCATGAATGAAACGCTGAAAAGTTTGGGCAGCGTTGCTGAGGCCGAAAGGCATTTTGAGGTACTCGAATAGGCCGAATGGCGTGATGACTGCTGTTTTAGCAATGTTGTCTGGTGCCACAGGTATCTGATGGTAGGCGCGAACTAAGTCGACTTTGCTAAAGATAGACTTGCCGGCTAGACCTGAGGTCAAGTCGTGCATATGCGAAATAGGGTATTTATCCGGGACGGTAACTTTGTTAAGTGCCCTGTAGTCACCACAGGGTCGCCAGTCACCGGATTTCTTCGGCACCATGTGTAATGAAGATGCCCATGGACTTTTGGACTGGCGGATTATTCCCAGTTCGAGCATTTGCTCTAATTCTGCCTTAGCAGCTTTGAGCTTGTCCGGGGCTAGTCTGCGTGGACGGGCCGAAACAGGTGGACCCTTAGTGCAGATGCGATGCATGACGTTTGACCTCACAGGACTCAAGTCGTTCAGGACGCGAACGAGTTTAGGAAGTTTGTTGAAAATTTCTATAAAAGGTTGTGATGCGTGAGGTAGGACACGAATGATTGTGACAGCAGCCACGTTGGCGCTAGTCCCGATAACACTGAGTTGTGTCCTGGAGTCGACAAACTTCTTCCTTTTAGCGTCGACGATGACGTCGAAGCGTTGAAGAAAGTCTATGCCTATGATAGCGAAAGGCACGGCAGCGATTCTGTAAGGCCAACGAAAGCTTCGCCGCAGGCCTAAATTGAGCTTTAGCAGCCTTTCACCGAAAGTTGCCATTGGTGTGCCATTGGCTGCACGGAACTTGGTCGGCGATGGTGAGATGACCTCATCTGGGCTACGGGGTATAACGCTAACTTCGGCACCAGTGTCGACTAGCAACTCGGTGCCGGAAGTTAAATCCCTGGCGCGGATGAGGCGACCTTGGCCGGTCGCGTCCGTCGCCGTTACGGTCTGGCCGCGAAGTTTTCCCTGCTTCTCGACGAAGTTGCAAGGCTTTACACACCTATGAGCTGCGGTACCAAACGGCTGATGATACCAGCAGCTAGCCTGCCTGTTGTTAGACTTAGAACGTTTGTAGGGCGATTTTGAGCTGCCATGTTGACGACGGTTCATAGTAAGTTGCTGGACCTGGCGACTAAGTGTCGCAACTTGTGTTTGCAGGGCTTCTATAGTTGACTGTAAGCCGGTGATAGAAATGCCCTGGGACGCGACGGCATTTCTCTTGCTAGTGTCGGCTTGCGGCTATGATCGTTCAGTAACTCGATCCGCTAATTCTGCTAGTTGAGTGAGCGAAACGGAGCTCACTGTAGCGAGAATCGCTTGCGTGTTTTCCGGTAGCAGTTGCAGCCATAGTTCGCGAAGTAACGTCTCATCCATGGTTGAGGAACCAAGTTGCTGCATCACCCGTAGCAGGCTTGAGGGCAGTTTTTCGCCCAGCTGCAGATCCCTGAAAAGTTGTCGCAGGCGAACTTTCTCAGAGGGCATAACACGCTTAATCGTGGCCTATTTGAGAGCCTCATAGCGGTTTTCGGTCTGAGAAAGGATAACCTCACCAACCTGCATTGATATCTCCTTGGGGAGTTGGACAGGAGCATGCTGTACTTCGCATAGTCGGAAGTGATTCTGTGGTTATAAAACTCAGCCTCAAGATGAGCGAACCACAAAAAAGGATCTATATCCCAAAAATGTGGAACTGAGAGAGATACAACGCTAAGCTGAGACTCTACCTTATGGTCCAAAAATTCCATGGCTAAAAAGAATGACGCAAATAGGCTACCGTACGTGAAAATTAACAGCAAAATATGAAAAATAAATGAAACGAGCTCAACGGAGAAAAGTTCGAAATATCCGGCGTTGCGATTGTTCCGGATTCGGGGTCACCAATTTAGTGGGTCGCCTGTACCGGGAGCCCAGAAAACGATTCGAGAAGACGGATCGATTTGCAGGGAAACTTTTATTGGTACAGTAAAAGATTCCCTGTTAACTAGCTATAAAGAAACGACACCGTGGATGCTCTATCTAGGGGAAAGGAGCAAACACAGCACACAGGACAGTCGCGAGTTGCAACCGAAACGAGCGCCAAGCAAAAATGGCGATAAGCAACTCAAGCATTCGAACTCAGCAATCAGTTCAACAAACCACACCGGTTGCCTAGGTGTACAATAAAATAATTTTAGTTAGAGTTTTACACAGGCAAATCAGGGAATCTCCAGACTGCTACAAGAGAAGAAGACATAACGAATCCTACTGCCCTCCGACACTAATCGGCAAACACCGTGCCCTTCCAACATCGTTGCCACCCCCGACCCTTCACATGCGGTTGCATTTCGATGACGAATGCGCAAATTGCTGAGGTCTAAACGGGTAACACGTTTGCCGTACTCTTGATAAATGAAGCGCCGCAAATAAGGTGTGCTATGGAAACTGCCCATCAAACGCAGAACTTCCTTCTCTTGCCGCGGAGAACGCCGACGGTTGCGTGCATACAACCAGGGGTTACCC
The DNA here is from genome assembly GCA_944474145.2 of Dicrocoelium dendriticum. Taxonomy (NCBI): domain Eukaryota; kingdom Metazoa; phylum Platyhelminthes; class Trematoda; order Plagiorchiida; family Dicrocoeliidae; genus Dicrocoelium; species Dicrocoelium dendriticum. The sequence continues at coordinate 28,885,468 of OX104071.1, read as the reverse complement.
AAGTGAAAATCATGACTATGCATCGTGAAGTAACTTCGCACGACATATTTTCCTTCCTTCCAAACCACGGAGAATCGCGCCTCGCAACTGCAGGATTTGTATCTACTTGAGTTAGTCACCATGTTGCATAAATATTAACTTACCGCTCGTCACGCGATCCTGAACGTTGACAACGTAAGCAACGGTACAAGATGTAACAGTATCCGTCCCCATCAAGCAAATGCTTCCGCATTCCACGCTGGTACGCAGCAGCAAGACAAGTCGCCGTTTCAATCTAAACACGTCCCAATTGCTCCTCCATGTCTTCAACACTTTCATAATTCTCAACAACCAAAGACCTGAACAGCTCACTATCATCCACAACCATCGCGATAGCAGAAAAACCAAGTATGACTACCGAAATAACAAAACAAACAGCGTGCACACCCACCATTACCGGTTACCAGTTCGATGGTATCATACTAAACACATAATCCCATTCCCCACACACCATCCACCTACTTCCAGGTATTTGCACATTCATTCTCCTTGGCAACGTCGCTAGGTAACTCGTTGCTATGTACTATTTGTACCACGGAACGTCCCAAAGCAACACCCAGGTCACGCTCCTGAGAAACATTCGCCAAGGTGTGGTCTCCAATCTTGTAAGCGCTCACCGGCTGGTGACGCAGATGTATCACTATGCACTTAGCCATGTTCAATTGAAGCTTGTTCCTCTTTGACCATTCGTAAATGAAATCTAGGTCATGTTGGAGCAGATCCTGATCTGCCTTGTTACTAATCGCCCGCCATATCTTGACGTCATCGGCGAAAGCAGGAAGTTTGAGGAGATGACTCTTGCCAGGTCGTTGATAAACACCAGGAATAAACGCGATCCTAACACTGAGCCTTGTGGGACACCACATTCTACCTCAATTGGGTTAGAAAGTGATCCCCTAACACGTACTTGGAGCTTTCGTTGGCTACAAGAACCGCATTGCAATCCCCCAACACCAGGAGGATACAGGATCATCGTCTCCCGACTAACTCTGTCACCAGTAGGATATTTGATCGAGAAACAGGAACTAATGGCACATTGCGGTGCGAGTTACAAGGCCCCCCCCCCCCCCCCGTGTAGAGCCCGAAAAGTAATTGAGAGACCCGTTCCCCAGACTTTTTTTAGCCCCATGACCGTGAATCCGATCCCCAACACTACATGGCGGCCCACCTTACCGGTCCAAACTACCTCGAGGGCCAAGTCGAACAGCCTAAGCGTTCGATGGCTGCATAAGCCAGTGTGGCACGGAAACTAAGCCTTGTGCTGTCTCCGGTACAAAAGATCGGTGTGCAGAGTGTATCTCCTACCCTTCCCCACAAGAAGTAAAGTCCCCACTCCTGTAAAAGAACCCTTCCCCAACGCTATGGAACGATCCTGCATGCTCATCTATACCATATCCAAATCGCCCGAGCACATCAAGGCGCGCCCAAGGAGAGTTACTGGACCGAATAGTTAGTGGCCAGCCGATAGTAGGATTCACGGCTACCGCCTTTAAAAAATAGGCGGTCTCCTATAATGCCGGTACCTCCTTTCACTCCACAATATTCCGCTAGGGTTTTGGTATAACTTGTTGGCTCATAAAAGGCCCTTGAAATTGGGAACGGGTGTGAAAGTGGTCTCACGCTAGCTTGGTGGCACACGGGTAGCCTTCAGGGCAGCTCGGGCGGGATGTTGTCTGCTCCCGGAGAACTATGGTGCACGGGTTGACACAATGGTCGTGAAGGGGAGATTAACTTCCTGAGAGACGGACAATTGGAGGAGGGGTGGTTGAAGAAGTGGTCACATTTTGCTAAACATGTTGGTTAAGGATGGTCGGTAAGCGGAGTTGATATTATGAGACAGCGCTAGGAGGTTGTCGAGGTTTTCATACAAAATGCCTCGAGGCGTATAACGGCCTAAGCCGCAGTTGCATTAGATGGCTTCTTCGGCAGCTTCTGTACTCTACCACTGTCTGTGGCGTGAATAGTGGGGGGTATTCCCCAGCTTCACTCTTCTACCCCGAAGCTCATTTGACCAAGGCCTTATACCAGCAGTCTGGGTTGTTCTGCATGAACTCTTTAATTTTCGTGCCCTTTATTGGTGCTTTTTTATAGTTTTTGTTTTTTTTTTTTCTTGTTTTATATTAGGTTTTTTTTTATTTTAATTTTTTTTTTTTTTTTTGTTAACACTTCTATTTCATTTTAGAAAAAAACGACCAAACACAAAGTAGCCAGGTCGGAAGGGTTGCGGACGCCCCCCCGAGGTAGGCAAGGAATTACTCCTCTAAGTCGGTCGTGGGACGTCCGGGGTTAATCGTCTGCGTAGGCACGCCCATGGGCTGCAGGCTCCCCTTATCGCCAAGGCGGAATTTATCTGGGGCGAGTCCTACCTTAATAAATTGAAGGCCATCTTTCTGCGGGGGAACGACCGGTGTATTCTGGTCTGACTGAGCTTTGTGACGATGTCGCTGCATTCTACTTAACCGAACTCATGGACCCAAAAACCCGGTGTGGGTCAAGGGGACTTATTGTTTCGCAGGACATCTCCTACAAGTAGCTAGCGTCGGACGAGTTCGTTTAATACGTCGGGTAGAGCATGGTGATTGTATGTGACGGGGGTAGTATACGAGTGTTCAGACCTTGGGATACTCTGCATAACCCTACACCATACGTCAAAAGTTATTACTACGTGGTCACTGAGACCTATGGGACCTACACTCATCAAAAATGTCAATCCATGAGCTTTCGTATCATTTGTGAAGAGCTACCAAGGCTTCCAATCATGGACGGTCTTCTCTCGCGCGCCTGTCCTCGCCAACCTAGTTCTCTTGTGTGTGGGCTCGGGTGACCATGATTGTACATAAGGAATTATTTAGCACGAATTCAGCTTCTATTCTAATAGTCTGCCTGTTTGAATCCGTGTCTACCATCTGCGTGCCTATGACCGCAAATTCCCCTCAAGATTTGTGGTTTAGTTCGATTGGTGAAGTCTCCCCGTTATTGTTTGTTATAGATCGTGTTTGTGGGCTGACACCTACATGGTTGCTTTTGGTACTGTTATCATTTGCTGTATGGCCCTACAGGATTCAAAGTCCATGTGAAAGTCCATTCTCCCACACCCCACGCACTCCGTGGCACACCCGATTCACCCGCGCCTTGCCCTGCCTGGCCGATGGGCCTGGGTCAAGCACGATACTGAGCTAGTGAGAAGCACCATGTACTCGGGTGCGGTGTTCTCATGTCAGAGTATTCGGCACCAGAGTGAGTTCTGATGGTAACGCGTTGTTTGTTTCCAGGTCGGGCTCCAACGCTACTGATGTGGAGCTTATTGATAAGATTCGGCTATCTTTGTTTTTTTTTTCTGAGTTTATGATGCTTACGAGTGTAGTGACCCCCACCTTAACCCTCTGTCTGGGTTTGCCCCATCGGATTCGCCTCTACTGGCTATTTGGCTCCGTTTTTTACTTTCTTTGTTTTTTTTTTCTCTTTTGAGCTCGGTTTTTTTTTTCTCTGTTATGAGTGACATTCCGGGCTAATTGCACTCAACCTCAGCTATCAGTACCTCTCTGATTTTGCGAAGCCAATTTTATGTTTTTTCGTGTATATAGAAATTAGGTCCCGAACAACATTTGCGTAACCATGACGTTAAATGGGCCGATAGTTTTTTCGTTTAAATTTTTTCCTAGAGGAGCCCTGGGGCGTTGGTATTTTGTACATTCTACATGGAAATGTTTCTCAGATTTAATCAATGTTTTCAGGAGCGTACTGGCAGAACAAGCTTCAATGTTACCACTCATACGTGGAAGACGTTTCGCGGACCGATCAGCCGAGAATATGGCCGGCGTAGTCTCCCCAAACTGAGAAATGAGCGATTGGGATGCATAGGGCAAAAAATTGTATGTTTACCTTGTGAAGGGCGCTAACGACCATTTTTAAAGGGTCGTGCAGAGGGGGGGGGGGGGGGGGGGGGGCGGGGGGGGGGGGGGGGGGGGTGGATAGTCGTTTTTTGGATGGGTTGCATACTCTCGAGATAGTATTTGATATTTAAGCAGGTATCAGTGTGCTCCGAATCCTGGTGTTTGCTCGTGCTCTGCTGTGCCCCTCCGGATAGTATGGCTACTCTTGAAACCGTCCCCGAGTTCGGGTCCTGCAGCTGGCGTTTTTCACTAAGAGTTTGTGGCTCTCTACTGAATTGTCATTAGAAGGTGTTGGTGTTCTTGCTGCTTTCAGACGAATTTCTCGTTGGCAATCTGCAAACGGAGATTTAATCCAGTTCGCTAGTAGGGTTTGTGCCATTTGTTCTGACTGTAACACAAGTTTTAAGAGCCTTGGGACCGCATCCTTTATAGTTTGGGCAAATTAATGCCTGTGGGATTCCCTGTACAGAAATCACGAGGTGGACCAACCATTGTATTTCTGAGACTAGAGAAACACAGGATTACTCTACGAGGAGCGAATGTAAGTTGTCCAGTTTTGCCCGCGGATTGGCGAGATGATGTTTATTCTAGTTGTGTCTTATTCGCGGAAGATGAAGTACATTAGCTAGAAATGCTCAGGGTAATTACTATCTCCGCTTGTATCGCAACTCACTCGTCTTCTTATATGAAACATGTAACGTTGACATGATACCTAAATGACATGTAGATTGTAATAGCGGGGATCGTTCCTTTAGGTGACCTGAAAGGTTCCTCAAAGTTTCAACAGTTTAGCTTTACCTTATCCGAGAGTAGTTAAGAAAACCAGCGCACACTCACAACGATATGAGTTTCTGTAACGAGTGAGATTCTTAAAGAGAAGGGGAACGAAAGTTATCCGCACACGGAGAAAGGAGCAGCCAGAACGGGCCTGGCTCAAAGATCAGAAGTGTCAGGCGGACCGAGTATTAGTGGTGTACCCGAAATTTTTTGGAGATTTAACTAACTCACGTCGGATGGGTTCCAGCATGCAATTGCGAGTAGGGAGAAATGAAAAAATACGACGTTCGCTGCACGGAAACCATTTGTTTTTTTGGATGGACGCGGCCGTAGGAAAAATGAGATTATAGCACAATATAAATTTACAGTTCAAGGGATTTAGTACAATGAGGGATATTATCCAGGGGATCAGAGACGGCTAAAGATAATGAGGAAACACCTTCAGATATGATTTCGATCGTCACGTCAATCGGATAAACCTTAAATTGGGACAAAATGCTATCATGAGACGACGAACCAATTTTACGCCCAGAAATATCACGTGGTGAGCATTAGTATGGCCGATACTAGTTAAGACTTTTTTTTTTTTTTTTTTTTTTTTTTTTTTAGGTTGACAACACATTGGTTGCGCATGGTAAGTGACTTTTAGCATCGGTTGTTTGTTTGATTGTCGAAGGCATAAGTGTCCTGAGTTTTCTTTCTTGGAATCTATAATGAGGCGGTCGAAACTTCCCCTTAGATATAAGTAATAGAGATTGGTACTTTTTCGTCAAGAAAAAAAATTCTGTGAAGCGGTACGATTAATGCTTGAGGCCCACCTCGCCAATTTTATTTGTTGTGACACTCAATGTCTCCTGAGTTGATACCTTTGCGGCAGTTTCTTGATTCAGAACTTGTAACTATTTGTTTCTGTACGCGAGGCAGGACAAAGGTTACACGAAGTGCTCGTTTTTCCAGCTTTGTCTTTGACAGATTGAGAAGCCAGAGCTGTAAACAGCTATTGCTGTTACACTGTTGTTCCGGGTCGTAGTATTGCCAAACATCCACTTTGGGCATGGTATGAGCTGTCAGGCTTACAGTCTCATGTATAGAGTGTAGGTTGAACAGGGACTACTAGGTGCAGCACACAGTACAGAAAGTTGAGGTTACACGAGCGCTCGCGCAGTTTTTTCACTCGGCTGTTGCTGTGTTTGATTTTTACTTAGTAGGATGGGAGGTGGTGAGAATGGAGATTCAATACTGCGGAGACATTGATTGTCGTTAGGGGGTTTGTTTGTGGTGTTGCGTGGACTTGGGCCTGGCCTCAAGCATTCTTCTAGTCCTGATAGCTTCGTGAGGTTCGGGCGGTGTTACTATTTTCATTGACTCGCCAGGCAAGCCTTTTTTTGGGCAGGTTCCTGTTTTTCCCCCAGTGGGATTGTAATTGCTCGGGCGCCTCATTTTGTTATTTTTTGGCTGCTCGACCGCTTCAGTTAGTCTTTCACACATATTCAGTGGCACAGATAGACAGCTAACAAATGGAATAGACTTGCATACTTGGCAAAACCAAGGCGACTCTGCGGTGTTTGCTTAAGTCCACTTCTTCCCAAAGCAGGTAGTGTGATAGGTTTTCAAGCACATGGTACACACAAGGCCATTTTTCACCACTTTAGCACATGATTGGCATTTGCTTTTCATACGAGACATGTTCTCATTAGGGGTAGGAAGTGGATGGAGATACTGACGCAACGCTGCGTGGCTATCGGCGCTGGTTTGAGGTCAGCAGGTCCAGGTGATGTGCGTGCTATCGATCCAGACGGGTAGACAGCGATGCGAGACAAAGCGACTGAGGCAAAGCAAGGTGACTTGGAAAATGCTGTCTAGTGACGACGGTGGCAGTTCCAACTGCAGAGGAAATTGACGACTATCGCTTTGTAGAGCGACTTGAAGGAATGGTAGTAAGCTGATCGGGTGACTCTCAAAAAGATCTTTAAAATAAGACCACAAGAGTTCGTAGGCGACGAGAGGAAAAATAAAACATCCGATAAGCTTCAGATACGGTTGACTTCGAAGTTCCAAGAGCACAGTTTGTTGGAGATCCGTGAATGATAGATGCAATAGATGAACAGTGGTAGGAGGAGCTCGCGGAGCCAAATCCAATGATGGCACGTAGGAATCTGTGAGAATAAATCCAAAGATTTGGATTGCGACGTGTGATCTCAAAGTGGATGGTGATTGCTATTGAAATATACCACGGTCAATTCAATCAAAGAAGCAACAACTATTATTTTAAGTTGAGACTGAAAAATCCATGACTAGCTAAAAGTTGTTGCTCACTCAGTTAAGTCAACTTGGACCCACCTCTGTCTTACTACGATCTATGAAGTGGGGTGGATTCTTTATATCCCCATGCCCATGGTAAGCGGTAAACTGGTTTTATGTTACCTTGTACCAATGCGCCGAGGCAAATGTACCACTACATATGAAAGAACGTCACATGGTCATCAAGAGAACGCTACGAAAAGTATATAAAATTCGGCGAAAACTCAGGTGTACCTCTGCTGATTCAGTAAGCGGCAGTGGTAGAAGGTTAAATCCCAGATTGCTTATCAAGCCTTACTTGTGGAGCGCAGGCCTTTGACAGCCTTAATTAATTCGTAAGCATGCATAGTTACGCGCGCACGAACCCCAAAACAAAGGTCATAAAATTTGTAACAATGCCTGATAAAATATAGGTTGAAAGTCCTATTGGTATGTGCGAATCAAACAGTTAATATCTAGTAAAATAATTGGCCACGGAAACTTTGACCGAGCAGCTGTGCTCGTCTCCATGATGTAGATACGGGAACGATTTCCCCTCTGATCTAGCGTCTAAAATCCTCCTGCTCTCATGGTCCCGACAAGCTGCGCACGACACTAATTAAATGCGGAGGAAAAGGTTCCCATGTTGCTACTCAAAAGGCCTACCGCATTCCTAAAATCCAGGCGTGGTCATGCGCAGTGAGGGACCGCGATAGTAATTCCGAAAACAAAGGTAGGGCTTCCTGCAGTACTGAAAACTGTCGCCATTCGAATCATACGCCCACACTTCCCAGGATAATGGAAATATGGTGAGAGGCCGGATCGTTGCGCACCTCTTATGGAAAAACGTAACTGGTACGTCGCGGCTTAGGCCTATAGTCACGACTCCGTGTGACCCATTAAATGGGTTTTTAAACGTGACAAATGTGACTGATATTGGAAAAGCAATTGTCCTGATTTTTCTGGGTTTGAGTACAGCATTTGACGGAGTGTAGTAAATAAAATTATTGGCCGAAAGCTGATCAGTTGGCATTAGAAGCCCATTGTCAGCACGGTTAAAGTAACACATAAAAATTATACCTATCCAAAAACTCCTTAAAACACAAGGCAGTCAACAGTGGCGTAATCCAAGGTAGTGTGTCATGTCCCATCCTTTTGCTTACCTGCATCAATTAAAAGATAAAACATGAAACCGTTTTTGTGTGTTGATGCTAAAAAACTGGATAGTCATTGGGAGGAATGATTGGTGCGAGGCGTGATGCACGTACTCAAGAACCCGGCTGAGGCAAGTCATTCTGACATCCGCCTGTCCCTCACATGAATAGTTGACAGTGATCTGGAAAACGGATCTGCCAATCAACGTGAAACAAATATTGTGGCTTAGAAACAGTCACCGCGGGATCTGAACCGATCAGTTTCGTTGCGTTTTGTAATAGCTTATTAAACGCACTTTATTGCAAATGTCAGTCTTAAGTACTTACGCCGGAATCTTCAAACTCCCATAACTCTAAGTAACTTTTACCAGTTCTCTGTGCACTCGTTGTAAATGACTGCTAGCTTTAGAAAAACGGAAGTTTCAATGACTAGAAAAAGCAGTAAGCAACGGCCAATCACACGGTTATTGAATCCAGTATTTTGCCTAGTATGCTCGAACGCATTATCACCCTCGGAAAAAGCATTCCACTAAAAGATATATTCGACAAATTTAACACATACTGCGCCCCCTCCGCATACTTGCATTAAACCCCGACCACCGATAGCCCCGCATGTTACACATATAAATTGTATCCATCCCACTTTGAATACAGTTTTTTGGTAGCTCGAGAAATATAGAATTTCATCCATAAAATCGTGGTTTCTGTGGGAAATGCAAAATGCTTTAGCATGGGTGTCACGTTCCATTTGAAAGACTCAGACACACAATGCACTACCATTCTAGACCTAGGCATGTAGTATTCCGCAACGTTTGACTTTGATGAGCAATATCATTGGCAGATAACAAAGGCTAACCGAAACATCAACGTTAGACACAGATCGTTTGGGCTCCGGGAACCAAGACTAAAATCACACTACATTGGAATATTGTTCGCACGCATGCACTAATATGTGGAAAAGTGATTCGGTATCTTGGAAGAGTGCAGAGACGCTTAGTAAAATACTGCACTGCTATGAGGTACCACGCACGATCTTAAGAACTCGGTTTTGGTAGTTTATGCTCGCGGAAGCTATTTATATCGAATGATTAACCGGTCCGTGTACATTGACGTCGATATCACACATAGTAATATCAGTGAACGGTACTAACTCAAGGAGGGAATTCATCCTGATAGTGTCTTCTAAAATACGGAGCCTGGCAGAAAACATTAGGTAGACTAAACCATTACGGATACCTAAGAGAGATACAGTACGTTGACAAGCATGCTGAAGGCAACTGGGGGTGTCAATGAAGTATTTCAAAGCAGTGTAACAGATAGCAGGAATCGAAGAACATAGAGACATCCCTTTCGGTAGTTTCATTCTTTTCTTTTACTCGGACACACCCGTTTCGCGGCATCCGTGGCCACATGTAATTTGAAGGGGAGAAATGCATCGAGCTCTTTCGGTGTGGCTCTCTCTCTCATACCTGCACTCCACAACCGACGGTTACGTCTTGGTTTAGACTCATCAGGTAAAGATAGCCGAGCTGGGAGTGGAACTCGGCGCATAGTGTTTGGCGGCTATCGCCATGATCATTAGGCCATTGAGCTTCGCGAGCAGCGCTTGACACAGCGGTTGGAAGTTGATTTTCGGGTTTTGGATTACCCGCCGTGGCCTCGGTTGACTTTGAAGTCAGCCTCTGCCAATACGGTCACTGGGACTGTTACCGATGTAGAGGGTTGCGGCGTGGCTCTCGCCTATCACTGCACGCTACGATTTACAGTTTCGTCTTTGTTTAGACTCGTTAGGTAGAGATAGCCGAGGCCACGATTGCGAGTTGCAACCCAAGACACACGGCAGGTGAACTAAAATTCGAAAATCAACTTCTAACCGCTATGTCAAGCGTTGCTCGTGGAGCTCAATGGCCATGATCATGGCAATAGCCACCAAGCAATTGGCGCCGAATTCCACTAGCAGCTCGGCTATCCTTACCTGATGAGTCTAAACCTAGACGAAATCGTCGGTCGTGGAGTGCAGGGATGACAGAGGGACACATCGAAACGCTTCACTTCGGTGACGGTCTAAGTGACTGCACTGGCGAAGGCTGACGTAAAATTACACCGAGAGCGTGACGGAGATTTATTGTTGCAATCCAAGACACTCGGCGAGTGATGCAAAACCCGAAAATCAGAAGCGAGCTCTTGTTTCCACTTTTTGGTCCTTATTCTCTGTTAGGTCGGAACGGCCATGTCCAACTCTAGGAGCTCATATCCAATTGGAGGCCGAAGAGGGAAAACAAACCGAGCTCTCTCTCTTCTTAATTCAGTAACGTAGAAACTTTACTCGGCTTCAATATATGGAATCTGTAAACACTTTTAAGGCAGAGAGTATGAGGCTAATCGTATCACCTAACTAACGCACGGTCTGGGCAGTTAAAATGCAGGGCAGTGGGCGGAATGAGTATACTAAATAACCGTGGTTCTACAATAGCAGTAATAAACAAAAAAAGGAATACAATTAACTCACGAATAGGTAATGCGACTCGCTAATTCGGGCAGCAATTATTCCACGTCAGCAGTTAAGTCTGCGCAAATGGCGAATAGTCCGTAAAATTGGCACAGTAAAACAAATTACAACCGAGGAGACGCAAACCGTAAGTTCACAACAATTAAGCAAATAAAAAAAGATAATAAATGCAGAAAAATTGCAGGGTTTTATCAGTTTGTTAAAGCCGAACATTTGTAGATGAACAGGTAAGCACGAGTACCACACCGTCCAACGGGAAAAATATAAAGAAATTGAACTACTGGTAAATGTGCAGTAGTATGGTTCAGAATAGCGAATTTAGAATTCCCACTCCCCAGCGTCTTTGGCCTCCTCGCTGAATCCTTCGTCCAAATTCTCCTCTAATAGACACACTTGTCGTACGTCTCTCCGTAATGTTCCTTTATTTGTACGTATCAGAACTTCCCGGACCAGTCCGTCGCGCCCAGCCTCCGCTTCTTCGATTATGCCCTTTGGCCACAGACCTCTTGGCGTGCGTACATCGGCGATTAGAACAAGATCAACTCTCCGTAAACTGCGCCTCTTTGTGTGCCACTTTTGACGAAACTGCAAAATCGGCAAATAACAAGTTAACCATCTTTTCCAAAATTCATCGGACAGCTGCTGCACTTGGCGCCATTGTCTCGTCAGCCTGTGGGGAATTCGTGCCTGCTCTGGGTCCAGTGCCCTGTCCGCTGTTAAGGTCAATAATTGGCTGGACGATATAGCACCGAACTCATCGGGGTGACAAGGATTGGGTACCAAGGGTCGCTGGTTAAGTATTCTTTCCACCTCCACAAAGGTTGTCTGAAGAATTTCATCGTTAACAAGCCGATTACCGAGTATCACTCTAAGTATCGTCCGTATTGAACGGATCAGACGTTCCCACGCTCCTCCACGATGACTCGCATAGGGCGGATTGAATATCCATTCGCAGTTCCTGCCGTTCAACATTCGGTTCAATTTATCTTGATTCCATGATCGTATTATACCTCTCAGTTCACCCTCAGCTCCACGGAAGTTCTGTCCATTGTCACTGTACACTCTCAGCGGTACGCCACGTCGCCAGTCAAATCATGAGAAGGCGCACAAGGAAGAATCTGTATCCATAGCGTGCGTTATTTCTATGTGTACCGCTCTTACTGAGAGGCAAGTAAATATACAACCGTACCGTTTCCCCGTTGTTCCTTTTTCCTTCACCAGTAGTGGTCCGAAATAGTCAACCCCAACAGCCGTAAACGCCGGTTGGTATGCCATACAACGATCCTCTATGAGAGGGGCCATCTGTTGTTCACAAGGCTGAGCCTTCCATATCATGCAGCGTGCACATGCCTTCAGAACCTTGCGGACTGCTGAAACACCGTACAAAATCCAATAGCGCTGACGCAATTCAGAAAGGACGTGAGACACGCCGACGTGACCGTTTCTCTCGTGGCAACCTAAGATAGTTAGTCTGGTCACTTAATGTTGGGCAGGTAGCCGGACAGGATGCCTAGCATCATACGGCAATGGTGCCCAATTCAGTCTGCCACCAACTCGTAGGATGCCGTTAGTCAAAAATGGGCAGAGTCCCTTCAACGAACAGTTGGAACGTTTCAAACATCTAACTGCTTCTTTCTGTCGATTCGCTCCCAGTACTTGAATCTCTTCCGCGAAGGAGATCTGTTGCACGTTTCTCACTATCTCCACTTCGGCCTCGTTTAGTTCAGATAACGTCAAACGACCATCAGTCGGGTTATTCAGACCTCTCCCGCATCTTTTCAGCAAGTACCGTTTAAATCTGAGTAATGTGGCTACACATCGTTTGAGCTTGACCCAGCTACTACAGCTTGCGAACCTGTCTAACCAAATGTTCGTTAATGTTGCACTATGGACTGTAACATGCTCCTTCTTCAGCCACTCATTCGGGATTTCGCTTAAATTTCCGGAAGTTTGGGCCAATGGACTTCTTTGAGGCGTAAGAAATAGGCTCCTTCAAGCCATTTCCCCATTTGAACTCCATCACACACCCGTCATCCGCGAGAGGCTATGTCGGCTGGATTCGCAGATGTTTCGACGTATCTCCACTACTTCGGGTCGGAGAAATGATGTATCTCGGACAGTCTGTTCGCGATGAACGTTGTAAATCTCTTGGTCGTGCACCGGATCAACTGCAGCACCACCATCGAGTCAGTCCAAAATATCGGAGGTTTGGCTAGCTGCAACTCCCCAACTGCTTGAATGGCTAACCGGACGGTAAGGACCGCGGCGGTTAATTCTATACGCGGTATTGTAATTGCTCTTATCGGCGATACACGCGACTTTCCCATAATGAGAGTAGACCAACTCTGAATATTTCGGCCAACAATCCTGACGTAAACTGCCGCTCCGTATCCATGTTCTGAAGCGTCTGAGAAACAATGCAGCTGCATGTCGTCGTCAGTGAATGGCTTCGGTCTAACACACCGAGGAATCCTGTCGCTCTAGTAGCTGGGTGTCCCGCAGGAAGCAATATCATTCCTCCAGTTCCGGTCCGTCTACCTGTATATCCCAAGCAAATCCTCTTCGTAAGAAGGATTGCAACAGCTGCTTGGCACGCAACAGTACCGATGCTTTCAGACCTAGTGGGTCATAAATCGCGGCGATGAAAGACAGAATCGATCTCCGAGTGCAATCCCCTTCGAACTTTCTCAGGCTAAATGTTATGAAATCGTCTGACAAGTGCTATTTTAGTCCCAACGTAGGTTGTACATTCTCGGACTGTAAAGTCAACTGGACTGATTCGTTGGCAGACGCACTCGTCATCATTTGTTGCAGAATTTGATCATCGTTACACTTCCATTTCCGTAAGTGAAACCCACCATTGGATGCAATCGCTTCAAATTGTGTAATGAGGAGACTAGCTTCTTCCCGGCTACCACAGCTAAACAGGCAATCGTCGACATAGAAACATCGCTGCAGCAGGTTCAGTGTCGACTCCGCATACTCAATTCTGCAATCTTCGATGGTCCTTCTGAGTGCAAATGACGCGAAGCATGGCGAGGAGGTTGCACCGAAGGGATGGACCGTCACGCGGAAGGCTTTCGGTGATTCGTGCAATCGGCCCTTTGGCCACCACAAGAAACGCGAATAGTCTCTATCTTTCGGTGTCACCATTACCTGGTGAAACATGGCTTCTATATCGGCAGTTACCGCCACTTTGTCCATTCTGAATCTCAGTAAAACGCCAACCAGACTGTTCACTAAGTCGGGCCCTTTCAACAATTGTTGGTTTAATGAAGTACCCTGGTAGGTGCTGGCACAGTCGAAAACGACACGGGCTTTCCCGGGCTTGTTGGGGTGCGTCACAGCGTGATGTGGCATATACCAAACGCCTTTTTTTTATCACCAAGCGGTCCTAGGTCAATCATTTCCACAAACCCACTCGACGCGTACTCTTCAACGGCAGCTGTGTACATCTGATGTAACTCTGGGTTGGCAACGAGCCTTTTGCGCAATGACATCAGTCTTCGGTAAGCGACAGGATAGTTGTTTGGCAAATTTGGGCATGCGCTTTTCCATGGTAAATTGAGTTGATAATGTGAACCACATTCAACGATAGATGACTCCATCTGCTCTAATGCGCGTTTATCCTCAACAGACATTCCGCGTCTTGAGCTACATGCCTCAGTGAATTCCAACTCATACATCTTTTCAAGAAAGCTCGAAGTAGATTCTTCTACACTGATTGCGTTGGTGTAAATGTTCGTTACGCCTTCCCCCCCCCCCCCAACCGGACCGAGCAGGATCCAACCTAACGGTGTTCGTATGGCAAAGGGGTCTGACGGTTTTCCATACCGATGCTCAAGCACCCAGTGGGCTTCCAGGACATTCATGCCAATAAGCACTCCGACTCCTTCATCACAACCATCGATAAACGGTAGGTCCGTTAAGTGTTCCCAACTGCGCAGGCGTTCTGGCTCCGGTATTATCCTCTGTACCTTAGGCAACCTTTTGACGGCCCACGCATGATCCACATGCAGTGATTTACCTCCTTCTAGCGGTTGCAACTCCAGGCGTACAACTTGCGAGCATATCGTTGAATCACTGTTAACCGTTGCTATTTGTACCACTGACGGTCTGGCTGGTAAGTCAAGCCTTTGCAACAGCTGTTCATCGACAAGTGACGAATCAGATCCTGGGTCAAGTAAAGCATTGGTCACCAGTGACTTGGTTTTTCCACACAGCAGAATCGGAATAATCCCTAAAGCTATTCGACCCCACGACACATTCGTTTCGCTTACCACAGCTCTTGGTGAAGTTAGTTGGTTCGTCTTGGCTTCGTGTAGTAAAGGATGATGTTTCAACTGGCAACCGTTGAATCCGCACGTGACTCGGGATCGGCAAAGCTCAGACGTGTGGTTAGCTTTGAGGCACAGTTCACATAGACTCTTTCCAGAAACGAGCAGCAAGCGTTCGGAATGATCAAAAGCTTGGAATCGAGGGCACTGATCAAGGTAATGGTGCGCTGTGCACGCGACACACGAGGGCGCGTCTCTGAGTCTGCGGCACTGTTCCTCCGGTTGTCAAGGTAGTTATGCGATTGCCACGGCTTTGAGGTCTTTCTGCCGTGTAGGGTCCTTCAGTCCTTCTAATGATTTCATTCGAGTACATAGCCTGAGTAGTAACAGTCTCAACCACGTCACAAACAAACTGGTACAGGTCTTTAAAGGCGGGCGCTCTACAAGTGCGGAGGATACTGGTAGCTTTCTTTGACCAATCGAGCTGAAGTGAGTAAGGCAGTCGCATAGTCACCGCCGACACCGTCACAGTCGCGTTCAGATCGGCCTCGTAATCTAGTTGTTGCAGCGTATTTAAGCAAGTTTTCATCTGCCCGGATAATCTGTGGAGCGCTTCCGAATCATTCGCCTTGATCGATGTAAGCTCTGGCAATCAGGTGAGGGCGGCCTAACCTCAATTTGAGCGTCCCCATGGCAGCAAGAAAACCCTCTTCCGGATCCAATAGAACACAACTCTCAAAAGCCTCGCGTGCCTGGCATTCACAGTAATTAATCAGATATGAAAGTCTCACACAAGGGTTAGAAGTAATACTCATAACATTGGCTTGGAAACTTCGTATGAACAACCAATATTTTATCGGATCCCCGTCGAAACGTACAATTTCCCTTTTTGCTAGACCTGCGATAGCATCCGGCGCAGATGGAACCAATTCGTTGAACTCAGGCGGCGGGATTCGAACCTGTGAAAACTGAGCGAAATCTCGCGCCGTATCCGACAACACCATCCGTCTACGTCCCCCATCTCTTTCCGTGAGGCCTTCAGCATAATTATTAGACACGGCAAATCTAGATAACTCAGGCAGAACAAGCGTCGATTTACCGTCCAGCATAACCGCTTCAGCACGTACCTTATCTGCATCATTAAAGCTTAAAGCTTCCAGACGACTTTCTAGATCCGCAATTCTACGCATTGCAACAGAGAGCTGATCAGACGTTGTCACAGCTGCGTTATCCTCGCTGTGCTGTGAATGCTCTGACAAAGAATGCCTCCTTGATTCGTTCATCGGAGCGCGAGTTCTCTATTCAACTTGTGTTACGGCATAGAGTATGAGGCTAATCGTATCACCTAACTAACGCACGATCTGGGCAGTTAAAATGCAGGGCAATGGGCGGAATGAGTATACTAAATAACCGTGGTTCTACAATAGCAGTAATAAACAAAAAAAGGAATACAATTAACTCACGAATAGGTAATGCGACTCGCTAATTCGGGCAGCAATTATTCCACGTCAGCAGTTAAGTCTGCGCAAATGGCGAATAGTCCGTAAAATTGGCACAGTAAAACAAATTACAACCGATGAAACGCAAACCGTAAGTTCACAACAATTAAGCAAATAAAAAAGATAATAAATGCAGAAAAATTGCAGGGTTTTATCAGTTTGTTAAAGCCGAACATTTGTAGATGAACAGGTAAGCACGAGTACCACACCGT